>OZ035826.1:40915677-41478177 GCA_964034765.1 Knipowitschia caucasica
TTCTACAATTGGTATTTTCTCCATAAAAGTGAGAGGATCAGAAATGTGTCTGCGTAGGTATACTCCAGGTGCTCCGATTTACTCTGCCACTAACAACATGTACAATGGGACTAAAGGATGGGAACTTGTCCTGGGAGTATTTCCATGTATTTGGCTGTTCATTAATACACACTGTCCCATTCAAATAAATAAAACTAATTATCAAGTGACATCCAACACTTCCATTGCCAAGACTGTACAAAGAGCAAAGTACACAGAGACAAGGTTCTGCTCATTTATTGTCAAATCAGTGAAAAACATCAGAATAATACCAACTATGTCCGACAGTGTCTTGCGTTGAACAGGATTAGCTTAGCATCAGGCTAACTTGAGACATACATTTCTCCACACTTTGGTCTTTGTTTGCTTCGTGCATAAACAAGAACGATGTCGGAGTTTACTTTTGTGTTAAAATGTCCTTGTTGTGTGTGTTACCTTCTTCCAGAGGCTCTAATGGGGTTCCGTAAGACACGAAATCATCTCTATCGTTGTCACCGTCCCCCGCCATGTTTGTTTCTTACATATACGGAAGCCGCAGAGGACCAAAACTGGGAAAATCCAAACATGGAATACTTCAGTGAGATCATAACCCTGGTTACTTTATTCACAAAGCGCCCTTCACACACCACATTCACAAAGCACTTTACAATTGTTCGGGGAGTTTCATCAACCTTTATTTGTGGGTTAGGGTTCGAGTTAGGGTTCCTACCATAGACTGTAGTTCCTACACAAGGCAACACAGTTTTTCACAGTCACGATCATATAAGGCATTCAATTATGAACATTAAAATCGCACAGAGCATTAAAACGCAAAAGTACACGACCTAAAACAAATCACACAGTGTATTAAAAACAAACATTAAACATTAAAATCACAAGGGATTAAGATAATTAATTAAAAAACACAGTGCATTAAAAATGTATTCTGGCTTTAAAATGTGTGTTAAATAGCCTTTTACGCTGGTGTTTGTGTGATGGTGTCTCATGTAAATCCAGATAGGAGGAGACGTGACACGTGCGTACTGACATCTAGCGGTGACTATGGGGAATGCATTATACTGTCCTGCATTGAACAGGGAAGTGAAAGTTCTTTTTACTTTTTGCATTGGAAAATTGGCCTATTAACCTGTGTAGCTGTAAAAAATAAAGTACAACGTTAAATCTTCGGAAATTGGCTTAGGACAAGACAGTAAGACATGTGTAAGTGAGTGAAAAATGACTCGTCTAAATCTCTGAGCGTCAAAAAAAGCGCTATTTACAGTTTTTCTCAGTGGCTTTGGTGCATTTCTCACATCAGACTTAAAATTCTCAAAACTATTAGTTCAACCTCCACAACATTGGCTCATTGGTGCACATTATCACGGCAGTTTCTCATTCCTCTGAACACATTTTAAATGCTTTCGTTCATGTATCAATAACTTTCATATAATTCTCTGCGTTTTTTCAACATCATCATTTGCTTCTGTCCTGTCAGTCAGAATGAAACATACTTAAACTATTTTAACACATAAAAAACTGAAAAGTGGGGCGTGCAATATTATTGGGCCCCCTTGCGCTAATACTTTGTAGCGCCACCTTTTGCTGCAATTACAGCTGCAAGTCGCTTGGGGTATGTCTCTATCAGTTTTGCACATCGAGAGACTGGAATTCTTTCCCATTCTTCCTTGCAAAACAGCTCGAGCTCAGTGAGGTTGGATGGAGAGCGTTTGTGAACAGCAGTCTTCAGCTCTTTCCGCAGATTCTCGATTGGATTCAGGTCTGGACTTTGACTTGGCCATTCTAACACCTGGATACGTCTATTTGTGAACCATTCCATTGTAGATTTGGCTTTATGTTTTGGATCATTGTCCTGTTGGAAGATAAATCTCCGTCCCAGTCTCAGCTCTTTTGCAGACTCCAACAGGTTTTCTTCCAGAATGGTCCTGTATTTGGCTCCATCCATCTTCCCATCAATTTTATCCATCTTCCCTGTCCCTGCTGAAGAAAAGCAGGCCCAAACCATGATGCTGCCACCACCATGTTTGACAGTGGGGATGGTGTGTTCAGGGTGATGAGCTGTGTTGCTTTTACGCCAAACATATCGTTTTGCATTGTGGCCAAAAAGTTCGATTTTGGTTTCATCTGACCAGAGCACCTTCTTCCACATGTTTGGTGTGTCTCCCAGGTGGCTTGTGGCAAACTTTAAACCAGACTTTTTATGGATGTCTTTGAGAAATGGCTTTCTTCTTGCCACTCTTCCATAAAGGCCAGATTTGTGCAGTGCACGACTGATTGTTGTCCTATGGACAGACTCTCCCACCTCAGCTGTAGTTATCTGCAGTTCATCCAGAGTGATCATGGGCCTCTTGGCTGCATCTCTGATCAGTCTTCTCCTTGTTTGAGATGAAAGTTTGGAGGGACGGCCGGGTCTTGGTAGATTTGCAGTGGTCTGATACTCCTTCCATTTCAATATAATTGCTTGCACAGTGCTCCTTGAGATGTTTAAAGCTTGGTAAATCTTTTTGTATCCAAATCCGGCTTTAAACTTCTCCACAACAGTATCTCGGACCTGCCTGGTGTGTTCCTTTGTCTTCATGGTTCTCTCTGCGCTTTAAACAGAACCCTGAGACTATCAAAGAGCAGGTGCATTTATACGGAGACTTGATTACACACAGGTGCATTTTATTTATCATCATCAGTCATTTAGGACAACATTGGATCCTTCAAAGATCCTCACTGAACTTCTGGAGTGAGTTTGCTGCACTGAAAGTAAAGGGTCCGAATAATATTGCACGCTCCACTTTTCAGTTTTTTAATTGTTAAAAAAGTTTAAATTATCTAATAAATTTCGTTCCACTTCACGATTGTGTCCCACTTGTTGTTGATTCATGACAAAACATTAACATTTTATATCTTTATGTTTGAAGCCTGTAATGTGGCTAAATGTTGAAAGGTTCAAGGGGGCCGAATACTTTGTATATGTTACAGAATGTCAGTTTCGTCTCTAAATACAGTCTTTGTGTAACTTTACTGTAGCTTTTACTGTAAATGGCCGTACAGGGTGTGTATAGTGTCTTTTTTACACTGAAAACACAGAGAGAGTAAACTCTCACAATGAAAACATGACTAAGTCATTTGACTGTTGTTCATAATCAATGTTGTTAGAACATATTATTTTGACAACGAAGACAGTTTCAGTGACGTTTGGACTTGCTTTTGAGGAAAAAACTTTTCATTTTGAGAAAGTGACGCACTTTTGCAGGTTATCCACGAGGTTCTGCAGTTTGCACTAATTGTTCTGAGAAATGCACCAACAGTTGTGCAAATGTGAAGAATGATGTGAGAAATGCATTAAAGCGACTGAGAAAAACTATAAAACCATAGACTGTAAACCAATGCATTTTCATTATTATTATTATTGAACTATGATAAACAAATATTTTAGATCAAGTAAGATAAGCTGTGAGGCCGAGCTTGTAGTTTACAAGTCACTGATTTCAAGGCCAATAGTAGTCGTAGTAGTAGTAGTAGTAGTAGTAGTAGTAGTAGTAGTTGTAGTAGTAGTTGTTGTAGTAGTAGTTGTAGTAGTAGTAGTAGTTGTAGCAGTGGCCAGTAGGAGGCTCCCTTAGACCATAGATCCACGAAAGTGCAGCAGCTCTAACAGTTTATTTTTCTGAAGTGAATTTGAAAAAAGTCTTTAAGAAATTGTGGAAATAAAGTGACAGGATTTTATTTCAATAATTCAGAAATGTTTAACCTCAATTTCAGAATACATTGTTGTGATGCAAATCAAGACAGGTATGTAATTACATAATATCTCTAAATGAATCTAAAATCTATGTCATGGATTTCATTCACGAGAATAAGGCTGTTTGTTCTATCATTATAAAGGTAAAGGTGCTCGAAGGGAAATTCGTCCTCTGCATTTGACCCATCCTGATGCCACTTTCGTCAAGAGCAGTGGTCGCCGTACAGCGCCCAGGGACCCATTTCCAGATGTTGATGCTCAGCTTCGTCAGGTCTACAAGAGCTGGAGGATTTTACTTATTGTGTGTGTTTTTATTGGTTGAGGAAACCTACGCAGGCACGGAGAGAACAAGCAAACTCCACTCCCTGTTCCGACGGGGATTCAAACCCCAACCTTCTTGCTGAGAAGCTAGAGTGCTATCCACTCAGGCACCGTACCACACAAATGTTACAGTCTTTGAAGAGTAGATCTTGTGCTTTTGGTTTGTAGTAAACTTAACAAGACATAGATAGAGATACATATTAAACATATATAGAGTATTGTATTAAAGACTCAAAAACACAGCTCAAAAGTCTTGTGTTTCACAAAAGTTTTGTGAAAACCAGACAGACTGAAATAATTTTAATGAAATAACTGTTTGCACCTCCTGCTGACAGGAGGTGCAGCTCATTAATAACAGTACCATCACATTAGTCCTGGTCTCAGGTCTCTGCACCAGCTTCCTGTGGCTCAGAGAATAGACTTTAAAGGTGCTCTGTTTGTTACAAGTCTCTTGGCCTCGCACCAAAGTAACTCTGACATGTTAGTGTTGTGTGAACCAACTCGGACTCTGAGGAGCACAGGGACTGGCCTCCTGCTGGGACTCTAAGGAGCACAGGGACTGGCCTTCTGCTGGGACTGAGGAGCAGGGACTGGCCCCCTGCTGGTGCCCATAGTCAGGACTAATCGGGTGGAGGTAGCGTTTCAGATTTAAGCTAATGCTAAAATCAGGACCACTTTTCCTGAAACTGGGAGTCAGGCTTCTACTATTAATGATGTTATTTGTGATGTTAAGGTTATTTATGTCTAAGAAGAAGGACACCGCGTTGATGCAGACACAGCTCAGTATAAGCTACTGTAGATAGAATAGTTTCTGCTAGTTGTAATAACATGTAACAACAGCAAAAGTGCGCCCTATAGTGCCCAAATTATGTATTTATCAAAATAATACCTATTTCACCATAGCCTAAACAAAACAAAATAATATTATTTGTTATAATAATAATAACAAAATAATAATGCTGACGTGAAAATTACTGTGACCTAAAAAACAATGCGCTTACATTAATTATACCATTGAAGTTTCAGACTCTCCCAACCCTCACGCTCACATCGGCACCATATGTCTTCTTTAATATAAACTTTCTCTCTCTGGTCTCTCTCTCTCTCTCTTTCTGGTCTCTCTCTCACTCTGGCATCTCTCTCTCTGATCTCTCTCTTTCTCCTGGTGGTGGTCTTGTCTCGGAGCTGTTCTTACACCTCTTCGATGCTAAATGTCGTCATGGAGCGCTAATGTTGAGCCGCCAGCGCCGCCTGAAATATGAAAGAGTCAAACAGTGAATGTGCTGCTCACAAAACTCATGACTAAAGCATTACTGCGCTGTTCTGATCCACAGTCTGCAGGTTTGCATGAGGCAACCCCCTGCAACGTGTCTGTGTGTGTCTCTGTGTGTGTGTTTGTGTGTGTCTGTGTGTCTGTGTGTGTTTGTGTGTGTTTGAGAGCGGAGAGAAAGAGAGAGAGTGTGTGTGTGTGTACTGTGTAAAAGTAGAGTTGTTAAATCAGACTGCAAAATGTTGTCTTCATCTTGTGAGATTTATCCTTGGTGAACCTGTAAGAAAGAGCCCTGTAAGTCACTATTTGACACAGAGAGCCCTTTTTCACTTTACTGTTGGAAAAAGGTGATCTAAAGATGTGAAAGAAGTGAAAACGAGTGAGAGAAGCAAACTGTTCAGAGAGCGGGAGACTACAGTCGGTACATGGATTACATAGCTCCACTTGTGGTTTGAAAGTTAGGGACCTCAGCTTTAGGCAAGGCAAGGAAAGTTTATTTGTATAGCGCAGTTCATACACAAGGCAACTCAAAGTGCTGAACAAAAAATAGTGAAAATTCACGACTTCTGTTGTGACATTTTCAGGAAGATTTCCCCAGATTTTAGCTGCATTAATCTGAAATGATGTTATGTTTAGTCCTGACCCTGGGCACCTGCAGGAGGCCAGTCCCTGTGCTCCTCAGAGTCCCAGCAGGAGGCCAGTCCCTGTGCTCCTCAGAGTCCCAGCAGGAGGCCAGTCCCTGTGCTCCTCAGAATCTCAGCAGGAGACCAGTCCCTGTGCTCCTCAGAGTCCCAGCAGGAGGCCAGTCCCTGTGCTCCTCAGAGTCCCAGCAGGAGGCCAGTCCTTGTGCTCCTCAGAGTCCCAGCAGGAGACCAGTCCTTGTGCTCCTCAGAGTCCCAGCAGGAGACCAGTCCCTGTGTTCCTCAGAGTCTCAGCAGGAGACCAGTCCCTGTGCTCCTCAGAGTCCCAGCAGGAGACCAGTCCCTGTGCTCCTCAGAGTCCCAGCAGGAGGACAGTCCCTGTGCTCCTCAGAGTCCCAGTGGGTTCATATGGCACTGACATGTCACAGATGTACTTTGGTGCGAGGCAATGGAGAGCCTGGTACACAAACAGAGCTTCTTTTAAGTCTATTCTAAAGTCAGGTACCTCAGCTTTAATGCCAGAGCCCAGATGAACTGTGGGTGAGCGTGCGGTCATGTTTGCTCTGGTTTTGTGGACAGAGACCACTTTTGGAACTCTGAGCTGAAGCTAAAGTCCTCCATCGACAGGTCGCTGTGACATGAATGCACTCTTCACATTTACGACAATAGATTTTCACAAACATCTACTCCACTCGACTTTATCCAAACCAAATAGTGTCAAAGTTAATGAACAGGACTTCCTCCACGAGTCCAGAGAGTCGTTTAATCAGATGCAGTTTAATGTGTTGTTTTATTGCAGCGGATGTGGTCACTCGTCTCCCATCGCATAAACGTCCCATTACAAAAACCTCAAGAAAAGACAGGGTTTAATTGTGTTTAAATAATGAAATAAATGAATGTGTCGTAAAAGTCTTGCATCATTGAGAGTTTGAATATATCCCAATATCAGATAACAGCAGTATTAGACCCAGTACAGTTTGTAGCGTACACACCAGGCAGGAATTTGGACAGACCGTATGAACAATGCTAACCCGCTGACTCAATGAAGCCCAATAAGCAAGTTGTTATAACTGAACGTGTCATCGATCGGGAACCCTGTAATGGCAAGCTCTGGATCCAAGAAGAAACAGAAATAAGGAAAAGCGGCACTGACGAGAGACACAGTGATTAAAAGACGACAAAATACAACAGCTGAATATAATGACTTTTTCGACCAACCCTGCGGCATTCAGACCCTTTTAGACCCCAGCTCAGAGATCGGGAACCTTTTTTGCTGAGAGAGCCAAAATGTCTCATACTAAAAGCTATTTCTGTGGGAGCCATGAACTTTTTATGTGAGAATTGTAAAAACAGGAGCAACACTTTGAGAGTTACATTACTCTCAAACTGTACCATCATGCTTAATACATATTCTTTAATGAAAATATCCAATACATAAATCTTTCTTACTATCAATGCCTACTATGAGAGACAGATAAAATCATCCAAAGAGCCAAAGGTTCACATATTTGGGTGTAAATACGTGACGCACTATTTGGCTAGACTCACGAGGATCTGCCTCTGTTTGAATGAATCTGTTCCTCTGCGACACTTCACTAAGACTGCCCCAGAACTACAGGGACAAGGGAACTGGATTTACTCAAAATATGATCTTGAAACCAGTGTTATTCCCACGATAAACGACCTAACACGGACCCCCCGATCTATGAGTACCGTGGTGCTAACTCATCGCATGCGTCTATAAACTAAATAATCAGGGTCTGATTCTGGATCGAGGACATAGGGCTCGATGTTACGGATTGTCATTGTTGGAAAAAGTGTATTCTCTGGTCTGAATTGACTGTGTACCGGTGATAAACAACTGGCAGCGTGAGGCTACGTCACTGTGCGGGCGGGGGGAGGCGGGCTCACGGACAGAGGAGCAGACTCTGGATCAGCTCGTTTGAGTCTATACAAGAGGTGGCTATATTCTCACAAGTTTTGAGTGTTGTGTGGTGTATCACTCAAATTATTATCACACATGTGCATAGGATGGACTGTGAAACATGAAGAAAAGCGTAACATGGGACCTCTAAGAAGAACAAACAGGTATAATAGCTCTCAATCATGTATGCGTTCTAATTCTGGTACAAAGCTGCTGTAAGCCCCGCCCCTCGTCCTACTCAACATAAAGTGGGAACTAGCATGTGATGGAGCGCTCTATAGTGGCGTGTTTGTTTAGGTGACATTTTCACAGCTCATGTGACCACCGCAGCCAGATTAAGCAGAAAAAGGGGGAAAAGCTGTATTTAACTGGAAAAGGGTCGCTCGGGGGTCAAATGGTTTGGGATATAGATTTGTAAGCAGCTAACTTGGAAAAGCTCCCTACCAGGAATCTAGAGAGAGATAGAAAATGAGTTTGTAAAGGTCGGAAAAGGCCGGAAAATCTAATGTCAAACTGCGGTTAACAAGGGATCAGTGTGGAGGGAGAGACAAGAGAGACCCCAGAGAGAGACCAGAGGGAGACCAGAGAGAGACCAGAGAGAGACCAGAGAGAGAGACCAGTGAGAGAGAGCAGAGAGAGAGACCAGAGAGACCTCAGAGAGAGACCAGAGAGACGGAGCGGCATGTTGGCTGAGTGGATGGCACTTTCGCTTCTCAGCAAGAAGGTCCTGGATTCGAATCCTGGTCGGAACAGGGCCTTTCTGAGTGGAGTTTGCATGTTCTCCCCATGTCTGCATAGGTTTCCTCCGGGTGCTCCGGTTTCCCCTACCACTAAAAACATGTACAGTAGGTCCTCGCTCCCATCTGTGTGGAGAGAGAGACAAATGCATTAAATAAATGAACAAGCGCTTTGTGACTCTGATCTGTGAAAAGCACTATATAAATAAATAAGGATTACTTACTTACTTAGACCAGAGAGAGAGACCAGAGAGAGACCAGGGAGGGACCAGAGAGAGAGACCAGTGGGAGAGACCACTTGGGAGTCCAGAGAGAGAGACCATAGTGAGACCAGACAGACCCGAGCGAGGGACCAGAGAGAAACCAGAGCGACTAGGAGCAAAACTTCATCCAAGAGCACTTCCCTATTGGACCTCGTTGAGCTTGCGGGTTGGTTGTCCCTCTATACACAGTTTATGGTTTAACCGCAGTAATAAACAAGTCTTTCACAGCTGCCATTGCCTCTCTGTCATAACTTCAAAAACAACTAAATCTCATTGTTATTACTCGAACCGTATCTGCGTGTGCATTGTCTTTGCCTCCTCTTCACGTCACCGTTCAAGACCATGTGGAAACTTTACTTGATAACACAGATGAACCAGGAAGAGCCAACACCAGAAACAATAGGCGCAGATGGTCGGCACGCGGCGGTCTGCTTTTGTCTGTGAACGCTTGTGAAACCCTGTGCTTCTGAATTTGTCCTTTGCGTTTGAAGTCACAGCCGTATGAGTGTGAAGGTGTTGACGGAACCGAAACACTCCTCCATGTTACGTCGTCCCACACAGACTGATTGTTTTTTACCTTTATTACAAGTGACGTCAAAGGAAAACAGTCATGGGCGTGGGCATTGGGACTTCTTATCAATAAACTCTGACCTTGAATTATGTGAATGCAGGACTGAACAAATAAATACATGCTTTTGTCTGACTACCGTGCTTTCTAGACTATAACTATACCTGTATAAGCCACACCACCAACACTTTAAAAGAGAATCAACGTTGTCCACATGTAGGCCGCACTTGTGTATAAGTCGCAGGTTTTTATGTTTAATGTAGCAGATAGACGACCGTTCTAACTGGACACAACATGATTTAATGACGAGGTGTTAAACAACTTCACCTTCATCTATTTTGACAATAAAGTTTTACTAAGTTAAAATAATAAGTCCATAAACCCTGCCCCGACCACTCTACCACAATAAAAAATAAACACATTAGCCGCACTGCTATACAAGCCGCACGGAGCAAAAAACTAGAAAAAAGTTGCGGAATGTAGAAAAAGGTGGAAAAAATGCATATGAAGCTTAAGCGCAAATTCAGACTGGAAGACGTCATGCGGCCACACTGGCTCGTCCCTCTACACACCTGCACTGAGCTCAGCAATCAGCCTCATCACTTCATGGCTGCATTTAATCAGAGCCTCTCAGTTCTCTGCTGCTCAAGCTGCTGTTTGAGCAGCAACCCACCTCCTCCCCATCACCGCCTCTTCAGTGGAGTATCGAGTCATGTCTTCGGCTCAGCTTCGTCGCCACCAGGTTCTAGGCCCCGGGGGGTCGCAAGCACATCATTTCTTTTATTCCCACCGGTCTAATCGCCAAAGCTTTTCAATAAATATATTAGTACTCAATCTAAGTCTGCCGGTGTTTATTCATGCATCTTGACAACAAACATTCTGATACAATCTTTGTTGAGTCTTTCCAGATTTATTTGTGCATGCGTTAAACTAGACTGGTACAAAAAAAACCTGATCCTTCCCTCAGTATTGACACACATCTCCAAGACCTGACTTTTGGACCATCCTGTAAAGCAATTTTTGAGAGGCAAGTAGACGCCATACAAAAGCATTGGATAATTCTCCTTCTGGGTCCACCCCCACCAGCTAGGAGTGAGACTGCAAGTATGTCAGCGCGCATGCTCATGGACCTTTTTGAGCCTAGACCCGCCCCCACTGATATAAACATATTATACAAAAGTTGTCTTGTGGGGAAAACATAAATCCCACCTAAGGGTTCGTGTGAGCAGCTTCTTTTTCAAGTTCATTTGAGAATGGAAAATAGTCCCTTTGAATTGTTTTGTGTTAAAGCTGGAGCCATACAAAATAATCAAATTGAACATAAGCTAGCTGGAGCCACTTTCCTTATATGGGCTCACTATTTGAGCTTGAAAATCTGTGGTTTACTGCTCTCTGTGTTCCTGGTGTTTATATTGTGTGTCTTGTAAATCCAGATATGAGGCAAGGATTGATCAGACGCCTTCATTCATGGGGGAAACTCCAATCTGTCTTAACACACTCAGACGCACACACTATATTCACCACTTTATTTGCAAATTAGCTCTAAAGTGAGTTAAATGGTCTCTGTACACACGTATATATTACTATTATAGCATGTACAACACAACTATAAGTAAGATTTTCTGGAGGAGAACAGCTAAACCAATGATGAGGGACCTCAAGGGTTTGGCCCAATCCGGAGGCTGTGGTGGTGAATATATTATTTATGAGGAAAACAGTTCGGTATCCGAGCTTTAAGTGTGTCTATAACAACAGGAAGGACAGAGGCAGTTGAGTCATTTGTTTAGTTCTCGCTGAACCGGAGAAAACTGGAGGCAGCTGAACTCTACAGACACAGAGCAGCTGCAGCAGAAAAGACAACACAATACATCACTGTGTATGTGTTACTAAACAAGTTCAACAATTAAATTTATTTGTGTATCAACCCAAATCATGACAGCAGAGAGAGAGAGGCAAGCGAGAGGGACCAGAGAGGGAGAGACCAGAGTGAGAAGGACCAGAAAGAGACTGGAGAGAGGGATCAGAGAGAGAGAGACCAGAGTGAGAAGGACCAGAAAGAGACTGGAGAGAGGGATCAGAGAGAGAGAGACCAGAGTGAGAAGGACCAGAAAGAGACTGGAGAGAGGGATCAGAGAGAGAGAGAGACTAGCGTGGGAAACCAGAAAGAGACTGGAGAGAGGACCAGAGAGAGAGAGACCAGAGTGAGAGACCAAAGCGAGTGATGACTTTAGAATTCGCCAACAACAGATCAGAAAATCAAACAGTTCGAACAAAGGAAATGCAACAATAACAAACAAATAGGAGCCATTGGTCCAGGAATGTCCAGAAATGTGGCAGGTTTTGACAAATGTGTGTCTCTCGATGCTAAAAATACAGATTGTAATACAACATTCTGATTCACAAAGCTACAAAACAACAGCAAGAACAAGAACCTCAGAAATGAATGAAAAAGGATCTCTTATCTTACCTGTAAGCTTACAATTACACACTTAGGTACACAAAAAACATCATTCCAAGAACATTTCACTGCAAAATGAATGAGTGTATGAAAATAAAAACATTTTGGCACATTTCTACAATAAGTGAAAAGTCTTGAAAACGTTCTTAGAGGACAACTAAACACCAAATCAACCTTTTATAACTTATAAACTTCATTAATAGGTTTCTTATAGTGCTCTCTACATGTCCTGATCAATCCTTGAAAAATGTTGTGCAAATTAGATAAAATGTCACTTTTGAGCGTCAAACGTCTGTGTGGTGTCCTCTCTACATTTTCTGTGGCACCACATTTGAATTTGGTGCCTGGCCTCTCCATTGGCTCTGGAATGCAGTGTCACGTCCGTCTCTCTCATGGATCTATAATAATAACTGGAAAAGGTATTACTAGCTTATAGCTGTCCCACCTAAGGGCACAGGGGGCGCCCGTGGTACTGCAGACTAAAGTCACGTGGGCTGCCCAGAAAAAAGTCCCATAGAACTCAATGTAAACGAAAACAGCTCGACCTCAGCTGACAGAGAACCTACAGCTTTCATAAAGATCGGATTTTGTGGGGATTTTAGTGTCCCTTGTCATCCTGAACTTTTTTTCTTCTTAAATCCTTCGGTGTTCTTTAAATCCACACTTTACTGCCACAAACTCTGCTCGTTTGGAACTCGCTCTGATCAGCGGCTCTGATTGGTCAAAGCGTGGCCGAGCCCCTCTGTGCACGTGCATTAGAGCCACACATATTTGGCGCAATGCATCATGGGAGCTCGTCCACTGCGCAGAACTGGGAGGACAAGACTATGCCCAATATGGGTGAGTTCCTGTGCTATGCCAGCGCCCGTAATGTTCCATGCGCTACTGAGCACAAGCCATTCATTTGAATAGGGCGCCATCTTGGATCACAGGGGCTTGGTCTCTCTGCGCCTGTGGTATAAAAGTTGGAGTATTCTGGCGACATCTAGTGGATTAAATTAACACAAGACTTTTTTCTGTCGGGACAAAAAACAAAATAAGTTAGGTAAGCCTCCTCTGAAATTGGATAAAAGAAAACATTCCAATCCATTATGCAAATGTAAAAGGTGATGGTATAATATCATACTGAGAGCTGATTGGCTGAGGGTGGTCCTCTCTTTGTCTCTTTTCTGTCTGACAAAGTTGATCTAAAGATGTGACAGAGGCTAAAACAATAGTTTATTGTTGAGTGGATTGAAAGCCAGGTACTTACGCTTTGATAGGTTTCTCATGTGATTCATGTCCTGTTTAATGGAAAATGAGGCTTGAAAAGTACAATGTTATTTAAAGAAAGCATGAAATGTGTCGATCCAAGACAGTCCCAAAAAAGCTAAAGAGAAATGAACTTTTTTGGGTTGTTGTATCTGTGTTAAAGTGAAGGTCAAATGAATGCATCACCCTTCAACACTAAAGGTCACCCACTTGGAACTTCTCCTCATACTCCAGACCAGACCAGACCAGGCCAGACCATTGCCTAATATGTGAGTACGCCTTGTGTATTCTAAGATATAAAAGTCTGTATTCTAAATCGACAAAATTGATCTCAGTTGATGCTTAGAAGGTTCCTTTTAGAAGCTAGTAATTACCTGCTTAATTACAAGTTTCGGTGTTAGACTTCCGCCTTTGTCAGAGGAGACATGTGATGGTGTGACGTGTCTCGCTTTTGCACTGGTCAGATTTTGCTGATATCTGACCACTGCAAAAGAGAAAATCATGTAATGGGCTGCGACAAGGCAAAAATAGCAGGGTCAGAAGAACATTAATACAAAAGATTGATATGAGAAGTGATTGAAAAAGGAAGTGGGGCACACGGACCATTAACAGTGAGGAGGGGGCTTTCAAACCACATAAACCACATATTTAAGCCCAAAATGGTGACAGAAACAACGTCTAGAGGAGCCAGAGAGAGAGGGAGAAAACCTCATCCATGAGCACTTCCCTATTGGGCTTCATTGAGTTAGAGGGTTAAGATTATCCATTTACATACAATCTAAACTGAGACTCGAATTGAGAAACGTTAAATAAGGAACTTTTTCAACACGATGACATCATCGCTCAGTCTAATGGACGCATGGATGACATCATCAGTGTGGGTCCTGTACTGACCAGAAATATGAAGTTACAACACTGTTACTGTGCTTGAAATGTGACAAATGCTACTTGTCCCATTTGCAAACATTATTTTAGAAAATGTATATTACAATGAAATTGGCCCATCAAGCACTTTTTATTTATCTATTTATTTCTCCTGTGCTTTAATGTGATGTATGCAGCAAAGGTTCATTAAATAAAGATTCTTTATTTAAGTAATCTATCACTATGACCTTTATAGCACAAATGATGTGCACAGTAAAAAAATCTATCTACACATCAGCTCTATAGACACTGAGAGAACATGCAAACTACTAACTACAACTCTTTTGAATGCGATTGAAACAGCAGAAAGTCCTCAGTAGCTTTGAAACAGTTGTTGTTCTGTGCTAGCTGTACTGGAGTGCCGTGTTCATGGTTTTACTCTGATCCAGACCAGAGCAGAAAGAATGCACTGGTCGAACCAATGTTACTCTGAACCAGAGCAGGGAAGATGGTCCGAAAAACAAGCAGACTGTGCATAAACCAGAGGATATGAAGCTGTTCCACTTCTGCTGCTGAGACCTAAAGTGTTGTCGCACTTTATTACTATTGTTAGTAACTTTTAGAATGATGTATTTATGGATGTGTTTCTGCTGCTGGATACCTGGACCTTTCCTACTGCGGACCATTAAAGTCTAAGATTGACAAATGCAGTTTTGTTATTTTTAGTTCGCTGACCGCAAAACCCCAATTTCACCCCGTGTGACGTCCAGGGTGTTTGTGTCGATTCACGGTGACTGTGGGATTCTAAAGCTCTTTACTTCAGATTACATTCTCTCTTATATAACTCTGACTGCTCCAAATCTCTGCAGTAACGACAAACATGAGATCCATAAGAGGATTCCCCGAGTCTCCTAATTACACCGTTCTCCTGGTAATTAGTCGTGGAATAGGACACGTCTTCACTTCCAGGTGTCAGTCATGAAAATACACTTCATCTTTGTAGACTAGTAGATCAAGACTAAGAATGTAATCATAACAACTTTAACATTTTACGCCAAAATTTGAGGACTAGTTCAGATTGCGATGATACTTCCTGGGAGCCTCTTTAGTCCTGGATCTACAACATCAACCCTGGACCTACAGCTTCAGTCCTGGATCTACATCTTGGAGCGAATTCCTCTTTAAATGTGGACATTCATGTGGTTTCTCACTTTTTGTTTGCAGGATGCAGGACAGTAATGATCCGACATATTTGTTCATATTTATGGACAGTGGTCATCACGCTCCCAATGGACTAATGCCTCTGTATTTGTTATTTTTGCATGGTTTGATTTTCTGATCTGTTGTTCTGTCCATAGACCCTCCTGCAACGCAACGAACAACAATAAAAAGCCTGGTGGGGATAAAAGTGAGAAACCTCGAGGAGGCCCAAATTGGGAGAGGGATTTATTCCCACAGACAGATTGGCTATCCAGGACTGAGGCGGTGGATCCAAGACTGAGGCAATAGATTAAGGACTGAGGCTGCAGACCCAGGACTGAGGCTGTAGATCCAGGACTGAGGCTGTAGATCCAGGACTGAGGCTGTAGATCCAGGACTGAGGCTGTAGATCCAGGACTGAGGCTGTAGATCCAGGACTGAGGCTGTAGACCCAGGACTGAGGCTGTAGATTCAGGACTGAGGCTGTAGATCCCGGACTGAGGCTGTAGATCTAGGACTGAGGCTGTAGACCCAGGACTGAGGCTGTAGATTCAGGTCTGAGGTTGTAGATCCAGGACTGAGGCTGTAGATCTAGGACTGAGGCTGTAGACCCAGGACTGAGGTTGTAGATTCAGGTCTGAGGCTGTAGATCCAGGACTGAGGCTGTAGATCCAGGACTGAGGCTGTAGACCCAGGACTGAGGCTGTAGATTCAGGACTGAGGCTGTAGACCCAGGACTGAGGCTGTTACAATATCCTTTGAAACACCTTCACACCCTGTTCTTGTCCCTCAAACCCACGTCTAAATGGACAGAGTTGAAAATCCAGACAACTCTTGTAAATGCCCGTGTGACCCCTGCAGCCGCGATGGCGTCTCATTACTCTGCGTTCCTCACACAGAAATATGAATGTTCGGGATTATCTCTGACCGCCTCCCGTAACTGAGACACTGCACAGTCCCAGAGGATGGATGAGGGAGGAGGACTGCTACCGTTATCACACTGACAAATGAACACACCACAGTGATGGAAAACCCTGAAGAAAGAGAGAAGGGGATATACAGTAATCGACCTTTCACAGCTTTGACCGCGTTATCCCGTTGTAATTCACACACGCAAAGTTGTTTTTCCACTGTTGAGAATAACTGGATGATGTGTAGACTCTGGCCTTCACGAATCGGACTTCGATGCAACAAGAGACAATATTCAAGGGACCAGAATCTTTGAGTTCACGGTGTACCTCTGTCATATCAATCACGGTTATTTTTGAATACAGTGGTCCTGCCCCTCTGTCTTCTGCAATGAATGCACGGCTTTTGACAGCTGTAGCAGCGCTCAGACCTACAACAGGATTGAGATCTTTTCAGCCGTCGTGAGTTCAGGTAGTTAGAAAAAGTGTATAAAGTGTGTGTGAAGGGTTTTACAGACTTAAGACATTCAGCTGCTAATGAGAGGATTTCAGTTATTGTAGGTTATATTTAGAACACATTACCCCCGCGATAAACCAGGGACCACTGTATTTCAGATGAGGTCACAGTGAGAGTAAAGGGACCTATTGTAATCAGTCCATCCATCCATTTTCTCCCCCTTAATCCATTTCTGGGTCGGGGGGTGGCAGTCAGAGCTGCACCCAGTTCATAGAGCACCAGCAGGGGATTCAGGCAAAGTGGGGTTAAGTGTCTTGCCCAAGGACACAACGACAGCAGTCATCAGTGGGAGTCATGAAGTAGATCTTGCGGTGAGCCCAAACTCACCACCTTCAGGCCCAAAAGGCCAATGCTCTACCAACTGAGCCACTGTCGCCCCTATTGTAACTCTGATAATGATATGCTTTAGAGACACAGAAGAATGCAGCGTTCTGCTCCACAGTCATAGGCAAGAAAGTCAGAACAGGGCCTTTCTGAGTGGAGTTTGCATGTTCTCTCTGTGTAGATTTCCCACAGAGGGCCCAGTGAAGGATGGGTCAAATGCAGAGGACACATTTCCCTATGGGGATAATATGTTTAATTCAAAATGATCCTACCCGATTTCTTTTCCAATGAGTTCATAAAAATGCGTATTACTACGTACAAGTAGTATTAAAATCCATAATTTAATTGAAAACTTGAGTAGAAACTTAGCACGATGCTTGTTCTCCTCCAATCACAGAACGAGTGGAGGAGGCGTCCTCTAGCCTCTACAGTGCTGCTAAACACAGTAGCATGTTAGCAGAATTGGCTATAACTCCTCTTTCTGTAATGGCATATACAGCAAAACAGCCCAAACGACGCAACAGTGAGGAAGAGAAGAGGGAACTAAAGCGAATCGTTCAGGGTTCTCTACCACTACTGCTTTGTTAAAATTCACGAATGATGTTTTTTCTTCTTTTGATAAAAATATGTTTGTGGGCTCTATATTCCTTGATCTGTCCAAAGACTTTGATCTCGTTGACCAATATTTACTCCTTGACAAACTCAACGCTATAGGCCTTGACAGAAATGCTCTTCTTTGGTTCAATTCACATCTTCACAGTCGATTTCAATATGTTGTTTCACATGGTGCACAATCAGGGAGAGCTATAGTTGAAAAGGGTGTTCCACAGGGTTCCACATTAGGCCCCCTTCTTTTTTCCATTTTTATTAATGAACTCCCACACGTCATTTACAATTGGTCCATAAATATCTACACCGATGACACAGTTATTTACAACTCAAACTCTGACATCACAAAACTGGCTCTCAAACAATAAATTAATTTTAAACATGAAAAAATCTTGCTGTATACTGTTTGGCTATCATCATAAATTACTCCACTCCCCTGATCTCCGTATTCACTTTAACGACGGTTCCAAAATGCACAACGCAGACACTATAAAATACCTCGGCCTCTGGTTAGACCCTGAACTTAACTTCAAACCCCAAGTCAACTCCATCATTAGAAGAACTTCCGCCACAAAGGGCCCATTATTCCGATCATCTCTTTACCCTCAACGTCAGAAAACAAATAATTACACAACTGGTTCTCCCCATCATCGATTACGTTGACGTCATTTCTCAAAACACATTCCCTCCCATCTCAAACCACTCCATACACTTTTTAACTGTCTTTGTAGATTCATCCTCAAATGTCCGTATCACACACATCACTGCACTCTGAACGAGACCCTTCACTGGCTTCAGCCGCACAACTGACGTCACCTTCACTGGCTTCAGCCTCACAACAGACGTCACCTTCACAGGCTTCAGCCTCACAACAGACGTCACCTTCACTGGCTTCAGCCTCACAACAGACGTCACCTTCACTGGCTTCAGCCTCACAACAGACGTCACCTTCACTGGCTTCAGCCTCACAACAGACGTCACCTTCACTGGCTTCAGCCTCACAACAGACGTCACCTTCACTGGCTTCAGCCTCACAACAGACGTCACCTTCACTGGCTTCAGCCTCACAACAGACGTCACCTTCACTGGCTTCAGCCTCACAACAGACGTCACCTTCACTGGCTTCAGCCTCACAACAGACGTCACCTTCACTGGCTTCAGCCTCACAACAGACGTCACCTTCACTGGCTTCAGCCTCACAACAGACGTCACCTTCAATGGCTTCAGCCTCACAACAGACGTCACCTTCACTGGATGCACTTATTACTTAAATGTATTCACTTTAGTTGTCCACAATATTTAAAACTGTTTTTTATCCCTGTCTCTACACCTATTTCTCTACTACTCTCTGATTGTCCCACTTTTTCTGTTCCAAGAGTTTTTAAAGAAGTTGGACGCAGATTATTTCAGTACAAGGCTCCCTCAGACTGGAATAAACTCCCCACATCCATACGATCCATTCTGTCATATGGTTTATTGAAGTTTGAATTATTTAGGTTCCTTCCAACTCCTTGTTTATGTCGCTAATGTTATGTGTTCTGTGTCATTATTGTTACTAGTTTGACTTTTTTTTTCTTCTAAATGTTCAATTTCAGCAGAGGGGAGGAGTGGGGTGCGAAAGAGCATTTGTTTTGTTTAATTTTTGTTGTTGTTTTGTTTTTGTGTGTGTTTAAATATCTTTTCTCATCTTTAATTCGCTGTAAATTGTTTTTGTGCATGCGTGTTTGTTTATGTTTGTATTTATGTTTAGGACCCCCTTGAAAATTAGATGATTAATCTCAAGGGGTTTTCCTTAATAAACTTAAACTCATATTGTAGTAGAGTAGCTGGCAGAGTTTGTGGACTTTATGGACTTTATTGTGGACTTTCTTCAGAGTGAAAACTGTATATTACAACAGTGACTACTTTGTCCCAGTTGTAATGAACGAGCAGACCCTGATTAGGTCTGAAAAGAAGTGGTGTTGAATTGTACTTTGAGTAACTTGCTCTTCTCCTGACTCGTAAACATATATTTGGATAGAGCTTATCCCTGTGGTGCTTTGAGAAGGGCGACGGGCTGATATAATAACAGTGTTAAATATATTTATGGTGAAAACAAATGCTCCCATAGGAAATGAGGAAGTGAAAATGACAGTTTTACGAGTGTTGTGAGCCCTGGTCCTTTTTCCTTTCTGTTCTGTGGTTTCTCACATGACCATGTTTGCTCTGGTTCTCCGTCTCTCTCTCCTCTCCTATCTCTGTTCTGTGGTTTTCTTACATGATCACGTTTTCCCTGGTCCTCTCTCATCTCCCTTGTCTCTCCTCTCCTCTCTTCTTGGCTGTCCTCTCTCTCCTCTCTTCTTTCCTCTGTTTTCTCCCCTCTCTCCTCTCCTCCTCTCTCGTCTCTTTTTTCTCTCTCTCCTGTCTCCTCTCTCCTCTCTCCTTTCTCCTCTCCTTTCTCCTCCCACCTCTGCTTTGTGGTTTTTTCACTTGACCATGTTTGCATTTGCAGCACAGACCGGTCATTACGGTTCCAAACAAACTTCAGGAAACCAATACAATCTCAATCACCGGCCGCAGGGAACTTTCATCTAATTTGAAAGAGTAAAAAAATAGATATATAAATGTGGGTCTCTTTCTTTATGAGGAGAGATGGAAACTGTTGTTTTGCAGAATGAAGATGAATGTGAGGGGAGATTAGGACAGAAGCTCATCATATGTAATTTATCCTTTTGCAGGCTCTAAACTGCATTGTGCAAAGTAAAGCTGCAGCCACCGGGTCGATTTAAAACTTTCAAACCACAATAAATACAACTACAGTATGTAATAAAATCCAGGTCACTAACTCTTAAAGTGCTTTCACACCGCCGACGCTGTAACGTTGATGCCTCGCGCACCATTCTCTAATTCTCAGATGCAAGGGTCTTCAGACCAGAAGTCTGAAGTCGTGACTTTCATGCTAACGGAGTTAAGGTAGCAGCTTTTTGTGTAAAGTTCTTCTCCAATAATGCAGATCTGCAGCGTCTCTGTGTCCAGAGACCTTCCAGAGACTTTATATAACAGCAGTATGTGTTCATAGAGGTGCCATACGTTTATTTTATTATTAAACGGTACTTCCGAATCGGGGAACACGCTCGAAGCAGTTCTATACAATCACAGGAGCATGAAAATGCATAATCTTCACAAGCACTATGCCCCCCATTGTCAACCTTGGTTTAGTCCTGGTTTAGTCCTGGTTTAGTCTGCTCGCTCAGACCACTAATGTCCCCGTGACCACTTTGCAGCTCTCTGATTGGTCGCTGCACAAGCGTCCCAAGGAATCGCTCAGCAATACTTATCTCTTGCGTGCGTCGATTTTCCGTTCCTGCGCCTCTGCCGCGCCTTTGTCGCGCAGTCCGTGCGTGCATCCCGAGACGCACATGCAGTTCGACGCTGGAACGCGCGTCACCATTGACTTTGCATTGACAGTCAATGGTGACGCGTGGTCAATGGTGATTTTAAATAATTTTGAAGTTTTTTTTCTGGCCGAGGCTATTTTATACCCAGGGTATAAACTGGCCAGGGGGTATAAAACGGCCTGTTATATCGGTCCTCTCCTGTCTTTCTCCTAGTGTTATGCTGGTCCTCTCCTGTCTTTCTCCTAGTGTTATGCCGGTCCTCTCCTGTCTTTCTCCTAGTGTTGTGCCGGTCCTCTCCTGTCTTTCTCCTAGTGTTATGCTGGTCCTCTCCTGTCTTTCTCCTAGTGTTATGCCGGTCCTCTCCTGTCTTTCTCCTAGTGTTATGCTTGTCCTCTCCTGTCTTTCTCCTAGTGTTGTGCCGGTCCTCTCCTGTCTTTCTCCTAGTGTTATGCCGATCCTCTGTCTTTCTCCTAGTGTTATTCCGGTCCTCTCCTGTCTTTCTCCTAGTGTTGTGCCGGTCCTCTCCTGTCTTTCTCCTAGTGTTATTCCGGTCCTCTCCTGTCTTTCTCCTAGTGTTATGCCGGTCCTCTCCTGTCTTTCTCCTAGTGTTATGCCGATCCTCTGTCTTTCTCCTAGTGTTATTCCGGTCCTCTCCTGTCTTTCTCCTAGTGTTATGCCGATCCTCTGTCTTTCTCCTAATGTTATTCCGGTCCTCTCCTGTCTTTCTCCTAGTGTTATGCTGGTCCTCTCCTGTCTTTCTCCTAGTGTTATGCTGGTCCTCTCCTGTCTTTCTCCTAGTGTTATGCTGGTCCTCTCCTGTCTTTCTCCTAGTGTTATGCCGGTCCTCTCCTGTCTTTCTCCTAGTGTTATGCCGATCCTCTGTCTTTCTCCTAGTGTTATTCCGGTCCTCTCCTGTCTTTCTCCTAGTGTTGTGCCGGTCCTCTCCTGTCTTTCTCCTAGTGTTATGCTGGTCCTCTCCTGTCTTTCTCCTAGTGTTATGCTGGTCCTCTCCTGTCTTTCTCCTAGTGTTATTCCGGTCCTCTCCTGTCTTTCTCCTAGTGTTATGCTGGTCCTCTCCTGTCTTTCTCCTAGTGTTATGCCGGTCCTCTCCTGTCTTTCTCCTAGTGTTATGCCGGTCCTCTCCTGTCTTTCTCCTAGTGTTATGCCGATCCTCTGTCTTTCTCCTAGTGTTATTCCGGTCCTCTCCTGTCTTTCTCCTAGTGTTATTCCGGTCCTCTCCTGTCTTTCTCCTAGTGTTGTGCCGGTCCTCTCCTGTCTTTCTCCTAGTGTTATTCCGGTCCTCTCCTGTCTTTCTCCTAGTGTTGTGCCGGTCCTCTCCTGTCTTTCTCCTAGTGTTATATCGGTCCTCTCCTGTCTTTCTCCTAGTGTTATTCCGGTCCTCTCCTGTCTTTCTCCTAGTGTTATGCCGGTCCTCTCCTGTCCTTCTCCTAGTGTTATTCCGGTCCTCTCCTGTCTTTCTCCTAGTGTTATGCCGGTCCTCTCGTGTCCTTCTCCTAGTGTTATTCCGGTCCTCTCCTGTCTTTCTCCTAGTGTTATTCCGGTCCTCTCCTGTCTTTCTCCTAGTGTTATTCCGGTCCTCTCCTGTCTTTCTCCTAGTGTTGTGCCGGTCCTCTCCTGTCTTTCTCCTAGTGTTATGCCGGTCCTCTCCTGTCTTTCTCCTAGTGTTATGCCGGTCCTCTCCTGTCTTTCTCCTAGTGTTGTGCCGGTCCTCTCCTGTCTTCCTCCTAGTGTTATGCCGGTCCTTTCCTGTCTTTCTCCTAGTGTTGTGCCGGTCCTCTCCTGTCTTTCTCCTAGTGTTATGCCGGTCCTCTCCTGTCTTTCTCCTAGTGTTATGCCGATCCTCTGTCTTTCTCCTAGTGTTATTTCGGTCCTCTCCTGTCTTTCTCCTAGTGTTGTGCCGGTCCTCTCCTGTCTTTCTTCTAGTGTTGTGCCGGTCCTCTCCTGTCTTTCTCCTAGTGTTATGCCGGTCCTCTCCTGTCTTTCTCCTAGTGTTATGCCGATCCTCTGTCTTTCTCCTAGTGTTATTTCGGTCCTCTCCTGTCTTTCTCCTAGTGTTGTGCCGGTCCTCTCCTGTCTTTCTCCTAGTGTTATATCGGTCCTCTCCTGTCTTTCTCCTAGTGTTATGCTGGTCCTCTCCTGTCATTCTCCTAGTGTTATTCCGGTCCTCTCCTGTCTTTCTCCTAGTGTTATGCCGGTCCTCTCCTGTCTTTCTCCTAGTGTTATGCCGGTCCTCTCCTGTCTTTCTCCTAGTGTTATGCCGGTCCTCTCCTGTCTTTCTCCTAGTGTTATGCCGGTCCTCTCCTGTCTTTCTCCTAGTGTTATGCCGGTCCTCTCCTGTCTTTCTCCTAGTGTTATGCCGGTCCTCCTCCTGTCTTTCTCCTAGTGTTATGCTGGTCCTCTCCTGTCATTCTCCTAGTGTTATTCCGGTCCTCTCCTGTCTTTCTCCTAGTGTTATGCCGGTCCTCTCCTGTCTTTCTCCTAGTGTTATGCCGGTCCTCTCCTGTCTTTCTCCTAGTGTTATGCCGGTCCTCTCCTGTCTTTCTCCTAGTGTTATGCCGGTCCTTTCCTGTCCTCTATTCACAGTGAGACAGTCATGTAGAATAATTATTGGCGTACACATCACATTTTATAATTGTTATAGACTTCTTGGTAAATACTTTTAATATGATTCAATGAAATATGAATGCTTTTAAGGCCGTGGTTTCCAACATGCGGCCCGCAGGCTATTTGCGGCCAGCAAAAAGGTATTTTGTGGCATCACTAAGAGTCTGTGCAAATATGGCATGTTATATATTGTTTTAAAGAAAATGTTATTAAGAAAACAACCACATCATTCATATAACTAGAAACCCTGAATGCAATAAATAACAATTCAAAGTAAACATTGTTAAACCCAGTCTACAATAAAAAGCCTTCATTGCTTTTTGTCCAGTTTTGTTTAAGTCATACAAATTCAAATTATGACATATTCAATAAAAGAAATTTTTGGGTCAAAATACCTTCATAATCATGAAAGTGACAGATGAAAATATAGTGCGAAATGTATCAGTTATATTCCTCCAGGAGCCAAACTGTGCAAAGAAAAATAATATGTACAGTTTAGTGGTTTGATTCTGTCTTCTTTCTCAAAACTCTGCGTGTGCATAGAACCATTTGTTCACAGCAGCAGAGGTGGAGCAGCCTCTGGGTGGAGCAGGACAGTTTAAAAGGTGGAGAAGCCGCTTGGTTCGAAACGTTTTCTCTGATCTGGTCCAAAGTAAAATGCTAAATGCTTCATTAACATTTTTCAAAAAGTTAGTATTCCTCCACCATGAATCCTCTCTGCTCTGGATTCATAAAAATTCTAAAGCACAAAACAACAACTGTTTCAGAGCTACTTAGGACTTGCAGCCGTTTCTCAGCGCATTCAAAAGTAAACCTTTAGTTTGAATGGCATGCGTTTCCACAGCAACGCAAGTTAAATGCATCAGACTTTCTCAGCTGGACACAGACAGAGCCAGCGGCTGTGGAGAAAAAAATCAACCATCCTCAGATCCATCCTCGACAAGTGATAACAACCAACGCAGTTTGACACTGAGGATTAGGAACTTCTCAAAATGAGTGCTGAAGAGAGCCCATCGTCAGGCAAGGACTATGCACCGCCTAACAGCAAGTCCTGTCTGAAAAGGAAAAGGAATTTGGCAGAAGAAGTTCCTGATAAAAAAAGAGTGAGATTTAACGACCAAACTGCAGGGAGTTCATCAGTGTCGGAGAACTGCTCAGAGGCAAAGGCTCAAATGCAAAATCCGCAGCAAGAAGACGCCAACGAGTCAAAAGATCCAAAAGATGTCCAATACTTTTACAACAATCTCAAGAAACAGCTGGACACCATGTCAGCGCAACAGGAGCAAGATCAAAACGTGATCCGGCAACTCTTGGAACAACGAGAGAGAGATCAAAACACAATCTGCAATCTTTTGGAACAACGACGGGCAGATCAAAACATGATCCAACGTCTTTTGGAACGATGGGCAGATCAAAACACAATCTGCAATCTTTTGGAACAACAACGGGTAGAACAAAACACGATCCAACGTCTTCAAGAGCTGAATTCAAACAACGCGGCATTGAACGAACGAAGCAATTATCAAGATGAGTTTCAAGAAGCAGCTAATCAAAGGCAAAGAAGGGAAGATAGTTCTATGTCCGCCAGGGACTTGCAAAGGCAGCATCTTGAAGGTAGTCCAAGATCAGTCTTCAACGAGAACATGTGCATGTGCATGAGGGAAAGGTGGATAGGAAGGAGGTGCAATCAAGAAAACTGCCAGACCCCTTTGCTCTAGACTAGGACAAAAAGAGAGAGGGGAAGTCTCTTTCTCTTAAAAAGCAGCACAAAAGAGAAAATCCATTGTACAGATTGGAACTCTAAATAAAAAAATATCAAAATCCAACATAGCCTCAGGACACGTTGTTTCGGTAAACATTATTGTTTATAGCAGACTTGGGCAGACTGAATGATGATATTAAAAACTGTATTCCATGTAAGACCACTGAGTAGAGTGGAGTAGAACAGAGTAGAGTGGATTAGAGAAGAGTAGAATAGAGTAGAGCAGAGCCAAGTAGAGCTGAGATGAGTAGAATAGAGTAGAATAGAGTGGAGTAGAAAAGAGGCGAGCAGAGTAGGGCCAGGGCTTTTGAACATGATGTAATCAGTTAATAACGTTCTTTCAATTAAACAGTTTCAGTATTAAACTATTCAAATTGGTGTCTTCTTCCTGGTAGATCACCTGACTCCTCCGTCACAGTGGTCCCATACTCCCTCTAGTGGCAAACCTCAAACACAAGCTTAGGAAGACCACAAATGCACCTGAGTCAGCGGTAAAGAAGTCCGCAAAGTAAAATGGGGTGGCCGCTTTAAACTGAGACGTACGGTAACATTGGAACAAGAAGCCGCGGGGATGAACCGCCACAATGCACTTTTTAACGTGATTTTTTTTTTTTTTACAAAAAAGCCTTTGAAAACACTTTCACTGCACACTTGTTCACTGTGATGCCCTTGACTATTGTGCAAAGTGTCATTCAATTTACTGTGGAAATTCCAAGAAAATGGGGGTCAAAGTGTGCAATATTTGTCACAAATTGACTTGCTACAATTCATATTAAGAAAATCTGGACCTACTTTCACTGCAATAGTCAAGGGCATCGCAGTGAACAAGTGTGCAGTGAAAGTGAAAAAAATCATGTTAAAAAGTGCATTGTGTCGGTTCTTCCCTGTGGCTTCTTCTTTTGCAGATTGAAACAATTGGATCCCAGAGGTATGTTACGCGCCCGAGTGAGTTGCAAGCATTTAGCCTAGCTTTAGCCATCTTCTTTGCCACTAACAGAGCCCGTGGGGAGTAGAGCCACAAAATCTTGGCCAGCAATGAAATTTGCCAAACATTCCTCTTGCTCTGGCTTCAATTTCTTGATAGTGGGGAGCCGAACTAGAAAGGATTACTTTACTATTTCATTCTCTGTCATTGCCAAACTACAACCAGCAACTTCGGCACAAACTCTTGACGTCACCGACACCAACTTACAACACCCGCCTCCCCCGCTCACTGATTAGCAGAAGGGAATTCAAACCAAGGTTACTGCAGCCACTAGGATCAGACCCAGACGTACATGTAGGGAAATAATTGATCAGTTTACGGATGGCTAAGGCCAGGCTGGGGAGGACCAGCCTCACTCAGCCAATCAGCTCTCAGCCCAAACAGTTTGGGCTGAGAGCTGATTGCTGATTGTTGATTGTAACACAGCCTTAAATTAATTATATTAAACTAAATTATTGCATTTAAAATGATATACAATAAAAAAATAAGCTATCTATCTATCTATCTGTGATTGACAAACTAACTAATTTGTGGATTTAATCGGTCCACGCGAGGCCCTCAGCGATATGGGGGGAGCTCAGAGGCCTTATATCTACGTTTTTCACTCGTATTTTTAGCCTCTGTCACATCTTTAGATGGGCTTTTTCAGACGGAAAAGCCACAGACAGAGAGAGATGTAATAACTCTAATTCATTGTTGCATAGCTCTAAATCATAACAGAAGTTATCTCGAAGGACTTAACCCTTTAGGCGCCAGAGTTTTTTCAAGAAAATGTACAATTTTGATTTCAAGATTTCAAAAGGCTATAACTTTAAAATGGTTTGAGATAAAGGCATACTGTAAATTAGAAATATCTTCAGTCTGAACCAAACTTTGGGATGGAAGTTGATTCGTCATCTAATTTGCATATTCTGACGTCATCAAGGTGGCGGCCATTTTGGAAAATGTTAATTATTGTATAAAGACTTCAAAAATCTGTAGCTTGGGAGTTATTTGAGATCAGGGAATACTATAAACAGTAAATGTGAAATATATCTTTAGTATGAAATGAATTTGGGATAGAAATAAATTCCCTGATCCAGATTATACATAATGTTTTAGCACAGGTTCGCAGCCATATGGAATTTTATTATTTTCAAAGACCTTCAGTGATCAAGACTGCACTCTTTATAGTTTACAGTCATGAAATCTGGAGATTGGTTTCAATATTTCCCTTTCAAAGAAGTAGTGGGCATACTATTTTTCTCAGTGGAAATGAGGCTCCAGGATTTACCGTTTAGAAACAGAGAGATGAAATGAATGGGCACAGAACATGTCAGATCGTCTCAACAAGAAACAACAGGCTCTTCAACACTTCTGATCCACTTTTGTGGATTATTTTCTCTCAAGAACTGCCTTCATCCTCATCATCGCTGTTGGTAAAGGCAGTGAACGCGATTATCGATGTGCTTTTTCCCGCGGCTCCCCCGCGACTTCTCCCGCGTCTCCCCGCGGATGTCTACCCCGGCTACTTTCTCCCACATGCCCGGTGTTATGATGCCCCTGTCCCCTCCACCACGGCCCCTGCTTGGCGTTCACAGAATGCTTCTACCGCGGCCACACGGAGGACAAGCAGCCGCTGTACAGGGGCTGATTGTGGACTATGGAGCGCGGTCTCCCCGTCACTAATAATGTCCGTGTCTGCTTCACTGGACACCTGTGTGTCTTCCTCCTCTGAATCTGAGTCAGCCAGTACCAGACCAAGTACTTCTCTGGTACTGAAGACCTCGTGAGTAAATAAAAACACTCTCTCCCTCTGCTCTGCTCTCGCTCCTCTCAGCTCTACCGCTGCTGCTTCGCCTCCGCGCTGCAGGTGTTTTACAAACTCAATTTACTCAAAAACTTTCAATATAACCACACCCACAAATGCTGCTCATATTACAGGCACACATGTCCACTAACCCCTGGTGAAAAGTATTAACAAGATTCTGCACCACATTTTTAGATACAGCCTGTTAGTGAGCAATGTTGCTTGTCGCAATATTGCGACTTTGGCGCTTAAAGGGTTAACAAAACCGTTGAAATCGTCAACATAGATCAGAGAATCAAACAGTTGGAATACAAGAAATGCAAGGATTTGATGATCTATGTCCAATTGTTGATAAATGGTCCTGCATCAGCAAGAAACAACTCTTAAACTCAGTGGGAAAAGAGAAACCTCAGGGAGGTTCACATCCTTTCTGTAGCACAGGCTGTAGATCCAGACCTCAGGCTACAGAACGAGCACAGACGCGGTACAGGACTGAGGCAGCTCCCCGGATTAAATAACTGAACGGGTAATGAAAAGGATTTTTGCTAAATACATAAACAAGACAACACTTCTCTCAATTCATTTGAACCCTTTATTGCTCACTCCTTGAACAATGTAATGTATTTTTTTATTTTTAAACCCCTAGCTTTTGACAGGACTAAAAACCAAATGGTTGAGATGGTCCCTAAAACCAAGTGATAAATCTACCTCATACTGGCGTCTCTCAGTTCCAATCTTCAAGTAGATATAGTGACTCAAAAAGTGATCCACCAAATGGTTGAGGAAACCATTAAAGGGACAAACTGAAGAACTTACCTTATGGCTCCATAACAAGAATGTTCTATTTTGAGCAAAAAAACAAAACCTGTTTTCTGTTCAAAAAGTTATTAAAATTGGTATAAATATTGAGTTTTTCTCCTGGTGCCGTGAGGGGAAAGTCACAGGAATAATGTGTATGTATATATCTTTAACTTACCTGGACGTCCATATGTAACTTACAATATTTACAAACGCGTAAACGTGTCAGGGTTAGTATATTATGACATTTAATTAATATGACTCAATCGTTTGGACTTAAATAACCGTGTTGCAGTCTCCTGACCTTCTCCCCGTCTGAATGTTGATGTGTTTTTCTCAAGATCCTAAAAGGTCAGTTAAATATAAATTGTGCAGACTCTGTATGAGGTTCCTTCTTTTAACTTTTGTGGTAAAAACTTCCTTCTTTTAAGATTTACAGCAGCAAAGCCCTCATGACAACAAAAAGAAGCTAAACAACGTTCTACACTCAGTAAAACAATTCAAACTGTGGTGTTTGGTAAATAGAAACCAGAGATGTTCTCATTATAAAGATGGTATAATTTACAATATAGACTGTTTACATGATTAAGGCTGAAGAATAAAATAATAACTAATATATGATAATGAATAAATGTCAATAGAAAATGTGGTCGATAGAATGTCATGTAAAGATTGACCAATCAGGTGCCTTCATTCCAGGGGGAAACACCAGCTCGCCCTAGCAACCACCTTAGCAACACGTCTGACCCATTACGGTGCGAAAGAAAGGTCCATATAGAAAATTGGCTCGACCTAGCTTACATTAAAATTGGCTTCTTCCGCATTAAGGCTGTGGAAGGCCCAAATAGTGCCTCGGCCGTGTCACTGATTTGCCTCAAAATCACTCCATATAATCTAATGTTTATTTATATAGCGCATTTTACAGACCAAGGTCCCTCAAAGCGCTTTACAATTTTCAGAGTTCAGATATTGTTCCAATCATTCCACACGGTGATGACGGAAGCGAGTCGCCGAAAACAATGGACCATCAGCCCCAATCACCACCATCCATTCACTCTCTCATTTACATTCATACCATAATCTAAACACGTGTAGCATCAAAAGTTAGCTTCAGAATTTTGACCAGTTACATGGTTTACAAGCAGTCGCAAATGTTCAGTTTTTTATTACTTTTGTCAAATACAAATTCTTGTTTACACATAGAAAGTAGGATTTAGACAGAATTTGAATCAGTGGTTCAACTTGTGGGCATCGGTCACTTGAAAGTCAGAACAAATTTAGAGCTAAAATTTGGCACTTTAGCTCCCCCTACAGACTGTGTCAAAGTTCTACATGGGGAACGAAACATTTAGTTTGCACATAATTCTCTTTTGGCATCCTGATTCATTTTTGGGTTATTTCCATGCTTTTCAATATAGACACAGTCACTGACCACAGGCATTTACAATATTAGTGTTTCTCCCATCAGGGCCGTTAGACGCCGCCTGCGGTTTTAGTTTGTGTTGTTGAAAAATTGTAGACACCATTGGACAAAAAAGAAAGTATTTGGAAGGAGAAAAATGCAGAAGTCACACACATAATGAAAGTAAAGAATCCAATTATTCAAATTAAAAGTGAAACACAAACACTGCACAGAGATTTAGTGATATAATACCTCCGCTTTGTTTAGTTTTATTTTGGCCGTGAAACATGATCTTTTTTTTTTACTTTGGCATTGCATATTTTTGAAAGCTGGGGTACGTATCTTTCAGGCCAGGATACATCTCTAATTTGCAAGTTTATTTGTATAACGCAATTCACACACAAGGCAACTCAAATTGCTTAACTAAACAAGATAGGAACATCAAAGTCCCATAAGGCAACAAAATCATAAATAATAACGTTTGAATGAAATTGAAGCTGGTCCTCGTGAAGTGTGATTTATCAAGTGATGGAGTTAAACTAAAATTGCTCAGAACCGTGATTATTTATGATTTGAATGCCTTGTGTGATTGATCTTGTTTAGTAAAGCACTTTCCATGTGAATAAACTATACTGTACAAATGCCTGGGACAGACGCTGCAAATATCCTTCCAAAACGACTCCATCATCCTGGATCACTGTGATCGTGTGCAAAGGGGAAAGGTCAGGGTTAAGTTTCAGGGTCTCTCTGTCTTCCCCTGCAGAATCATCTCGAACCCGCAGCTTCCCGTCACCAGCTCTTGGCCAACTCCTTCAGTCCCGTAAAGGACAAATTTTAGCAGAACTGTCCAACCACAAAACACAACAACAACAAACGTACAGATGTCTTCATGTTGCAGGTTTGAAGCAACTGTTCCTGCTGCGTTTTGGGCGTGAGAGTTTGAGTCAAGTTTATACATGAACTACTGGTAATTATTTCACATATCTGCATTTTGGTCTTCATAACCTTTTATGTTTCTATTGTTTTTTTATGTCACTATGTTTATGAAAATATCTTCAACTTTTGAAATGAGAGTAGTTCTACCTTTACCTCCCACAGTAGAGCCAGTACTAGTTACCATAGCAACATGTTTACTTGTTGCCAATTAGCATTTGGTAGCCTTTCAACAAACTATGTTTTGCTGTATTTCAATTATATTCACCAGTTTTAGCACTTAGTGTGTTTAAAAGTCAAAATGGCAGCTCTTGGAGGTCTGGTAGTTTCATAAATCCTGGTGTTACATCAGCCTGTGCTTCTGTACACTGATGTGGAACAAATGTCGTCAATGAAATTCTGAGAAATTCCCTCCATTAAAATCGTTATAATTTTTCTTTATTAAAAGCAATAATTAGGGCGGGACTTTAATCAGAATCAGAATCAGAATCAGAATCATTTTTATTGCCAACGTAAGTAACGGGAGGTCACAGACTTGGAAATTGCTTTGGCTCAGTGCAACAGTCAAAAAGAGATAATAAAAATAAGAATAAAAAACACTTCTAAAGAATAAATTTAAATTTAAAATAGAGTTACAGTTACTATTTACAATATACAAGTGCACATGGTGCACACAATGTAAGGTGACAGCAGTACAGTGAAGTAAAGTGACGTATGATGGGCAGTAAAGTGACTTTATAAAGGGCGGGGGGACAGGTTAAGAAGTGTTCAAGAGTCCAACAGCAGAGGGGAAGAAACTGTTCTTGTGGCGGGAGGTTCTAGTCCTGATGGACCGCAGCCTCCTGCCTGAGGGGAGTGGTTGGAATAGTCCATGTGCAGGGTGAGAGGGGTCGGCTGTGATACGACCAGCCCGGCCTCGAGCTCGGGCGACGTACAGGTCCTGCAGCGATGGAAGGCTGCGGCCGATCACTTCCTCTGCAGAGCGCACAATGCGCTGTAGTCTCTGTTTGTCCCTGACTGTGGCTCCAGCGAACCACACGGTGATGGAGGAGGTGAGGATGGACTCGATGATGGCCGTGTAGAACTGCACCAACATCTGTGCAGGCAGCTTGGCTTTCCTGAGCTGCCGCAGGAAGTACATCCTCTGCTGGGCCTTCTTGATGAGAGAGCTGATGGTCGGCTCCCACTTGAGGTCCTGGGTGATGGTGGTGCCCAGGAAACGGAAGGACTCCACAGAGGTGATGGGGGAGTCCATCACGGAGGGTGGGGGCGGGGGGACAGTGCTCTTCCTGAAGTCCACAATCATCTCCACTGTCTTCTGGGCGTTCAGCTCCAGGTTGTTACCACTGCACCAGGACACCAGCCGGTCCACCTCCCTCCTGTAGGCGGACTCATCGTTGTTGGAGATGAGTCCAATGAGGGTGGTGTCGTCCGCGAACTTGATCAGCTTCACGGAGTCGTGGCTGGAGGTGCAGTGGTTGGTGTACAGGGAGAAGAGCAGGGGAGAAAGAACACAGCCCTGTGGGGCTCCTGTATTTATAATCCGAGAGTCCGAGACATTCTTCCCCAGACGCACTCGCTGCTTCCTGTCCGTCAGGACAACGCGTTAAAGCCACAAAAATTTGCACGTAAAAAAAAATTGACACATTTTAAGTTTTTTTGCAGCGCGGAACGTTCCTTACTGGATGAGTTTCAGACGGACCAATTGTACTGGAGCACTTTTCTTGTTCAAAAGTACATTATAGCGAGCATAGACCAACTTAAGCGGTGTCTAAATCCGAGTGAGTTAGAGACGGGAAAGAGTGCTGTGTTTGGAGATGTGTGTGTGTGAGGAGCGAGCGACTCCTGTGAGCGGAGGCGAAGGAGGAGGAGGAGGCGAAGGAGGAGGAGGAGGAGGAGGCGAAGGAGGAGGAGGAGGAGGAGGAGGAGGAGGCGAAGGAGGAGGAGGAGGAGCAGCGACACAGGTGATGTTTTAGTTCAAATGCACACATCAAAAATGTGTTATAAGCTTTAGTGCTCACTTTGAGTGCAGTGGATTTTGGGCTTAAAAAGCATATGTTGTGGACAGAGTCGAGGCGATGACAGATGCGTTATTTGATGGAAAGAAGTCCGTCTGATCATCCACAATGAACATGTGTTGCTTAAACTTATGTATTCAGTCATTATTCAATGGTAAACTAAAAATCCATGTGAAAAAAATTACTTCTCACTGTTCTCAGGACAAATATTTGTATGCGATTAAATTGCGATGAATTAATCACAAAGCCTCTAATTAATTAGATTAATTTTTTTTAATCGAGTCCCAGCCCTAGAAATAATGAGTCTGGTGTGTGTGTGAGAGGTTGGTGGTTGGAGGGGCTGATGGCACAGACTGGTTGCGTCGCTTCTGTCAGTGTGCCCCAGGGCAGCTGTGGCTACAGTAGTTTATCACCACCGTGTATGGAGTGAATGAATATTGACATTTGTATCTTTTAGTGTCCAAAATAGTGCTGTATAAACCGATGCATTATTTTTTTACAAGATTATGACCAGTCCTGTCTGTTAAAAACATTGACGGCAAACCAAGTTTGACAGCATCAACTTTTCACTACGCAATTAACGTTATTATTGGCAGACTGTTTTTAAGAACTTAACCCCACTGGAAGATCAAGGCTCATGTGGACTCACCACCTGCAGTGAGGGGCTGGTGCTCTGTGTACTGGGTGCAGCTCTGACTGCCACCCCCCCGACCCAGAAATGGATTAAGGGGAAGAAAATGGATGAATGGATGTTTTGAAGAACTATTACCTAAGTACAGCTTTGGCCTCCACCCCCTTTTCTGCCCCCATTATTAATAAAACCATGCCACTTTCACGTCACAAGCTGAATTAATTGATTCTTGCACTTTTCAGATTCCTAGTTTTCCCAGTTCCTCCGTCCTTCCTCCGCCTCTCTCTGTTACGTCACCAGTCTCCAGTCTTTTCTTCCCTGGATGAAAGCTCAGGGCCCGTAATGCTCTTACATGAGACTGGCTCACAATTCACCGTGACATTTACAAAGTCTTTGTTCTAATGTGGGAATTAAAACTCAAAGTCCAGTTGTACAGAGCGGCAGCAGCGGTGGAGGTGGAGGCAGATGGTTTAAAGGTTTAATTCAGATATTTTTGTTCTGATTGGAGGCAGGAATGTGTGGGATTATTCACATTTGGCACAAGAGTGAAGCTACAAACGAACGGAACAATGATATTATGGTTTGTTATTGTGACGTGGGTTTGCAGAGGACAAAACAGGCCACTTTAGTTTTTCCCCTTGTCATTTACACACACAAAGTGAATTTATTTGTTTAGCTCAGTTCATACACAAGGCATCTCAAAGTGCTTAACCACGCAAGACAATCAAATAAATAATAACAGTACATTAAAAAAGTGAATGAATGCAGTTTGTGCAGCTAACTGCAGAACTGTTTTTAACCTGGTTATGGTCATTATCAGAGAGGAAGCCTGTCTCACATTTTCAGGAAGACTGTTCCAGATTTTAGCTGCATGAATGAAATGCTGCCTCCCCATGTTTAGTCTTGACTCAGAGTCCCCGCATGAGGCCAGTCCCTGTGCTCCTCAGAGTCCGAGTTGGTTCTCAATCGGCGAGTGTGGCACAGGTACTGAGATCAAGGAGTTTACTTTTCAATGTAAGTCAATAGGTGCCAGCAAAGCAAAAACTTTGTCCATGATCACTTCCCTCTTGGGCTTTATTTAGCTAGCGGTTTAGCATTGTCCAACTGTTCACAGTCTATGTTAATAACTCACATTATTGCAGGTCCGAACAGGTCCAAAAAACCTCAATTTTTAAGCAGAGTAAAAATGAACAAAAGCCGAATGAAGGCTGTAATTGCTGCTGGAGACTGAAGCCGCGTCTCTTCAGTCTGGGTTAATGTGGATTTATGCGGGAAATTATGGGATTAAATGAGACAAGTACTGTCTAAGCTCTGGATCTCTGTCCTCCATCACACTGAGGCATTTGAGCCCCACAAACTGCAGCTATATCTCAGTCTAAATACGTTTCTGTAGAGTAGAAAAGATTTGTTTGGTGCAAGAATCAGACCATTTAAACACCAATTTATTATTACTATTCATTTGCAGCATTGATGCCGTGTTAGATCAACATTTAAAGCTAATTCTTTCAGGAATATAAAAATATACCATTGTTCTTTCTAAATTGATAATAAAAAAAATATAAATCATTGGCCAAACTTTAACTTTGACCCAATTTTGGCTCAGTCCAAACCCGCAGTAACTGTTATGTAGAGAAACATCAACCAGGAAATAATCCAAACTCAGGCCAAATTAAAGTAAGGCCTTTTTCTACATACAGTATACTGTAGACCAACAGTTTGGACACACCCACCCATCTCAAGAGCTGTTTTATCTTCATGACTATCAAAATTGTAGATTCACACTGAAGGCCTCAAAACTGTGAATTAACTCATGTAGAATTACATGAGTTGAAAATATGTCTGAAAATATGTCTTAAATTTTGGGTTCCTCAAAGTAGCACCTTTTGCTCTGATTACTGCTTCACACTCTCTTGGCATTCTCTTGATGAGGTAATGAGGTAGTGACCTGAAATGGTCTTCCAACAGTCTTGAAGGATTTCCCAGAGATGCTCAGCACTTGTTGGCCCTTTCGCCTTCACTCTGTGGTCCAGCCCCAAAACCATCTGGATTGGGTTCAGGTCTGGACTGTGGGGGCCAGGTCATCTGGCCCAGCACCCACCACTCTCCTCATTGGACAAACAGCCCTTACACAGCCTGGTGTGAATCTACAGTCAATAGTCATGAAAATAAAGGACACTCATTGAATGAGAAAGTGTGTCCAAACTTTGGTCTGTACTGTACCTTCATAATGAAAATAATACATACGTAATTACAGTACATCATAAAGAGTGAAGAATACCATCCTTCAGTTTTAGGCAGAGCTAAACAGAACCGTTTTCACCTGGATTTGAGTAAATTCCTGTCTCACATTTTCAGGAAGACATTCCATATTTTAGCTGCATAAATCTGAAATGCTGCCCACACATTAGTTCTGACTCTAGGCACCTGCAGGAGGCCAGTCCCTGTGCTCCTCAGAGTCAGAGTTGCTTCATATTGCACTAACATGTCACAGATGTTCTTTTGTGCGAGGCCATAGAGAGACTTGTAACAAGCTGAGCTAAAGTCTGTTTTCTGCCAGAGGAAACCAGCGCAAAGACCTGAGACCAGGACTAATGTGGTTCTGGTCGGGTCTTGACTACTGCAACTTTTTAGCTCTGAATATCCATGTGTTTTGACAGTGGCCCCTGAACGCTTCACTGTGTGATTTAAGAGACGGCTGATTAACGACTGTAAACGCCGGAGGTTCATCGCTTCATTCTTTTCAAACCACAGAAAACAAAAACATGTCTCTGGGCCTGAACACACACACTCTGCAGCAGAGGAGCAGCCCACTGCATCGACACACACTTGTTAGTACTGCCATTATTACTTTTTTAAATTGTACAATAGTTTGGATTCTGGGCAATTCTTTGATTTTTTCAGCTAATATTGTGTGTGTGTGTGTGTGCGGAACTATGGATTTTTTAAGCCCAAAATGTGACACAAACAGTTACTGAGCCAGTTTAGGACTATACCCCCGGTTTTCTTAGTAGATTAAGTTAAAGTATTTGGTTATTTTTTACCAGACAAATGTAAAATAGCAACGTTATTACCTTGATATTACTTCTAGAAATTACAAATAAAAACAGGCCAGTTATCCTGTGGCTGTAGAGTGGTACAATCCAGTAAACATGTTCTTGTTCATTTAGAGCAGAAAATGGCTCAAGCATTGAACAAAATCCTAAGTTAACAAAACTGATAGAAACCATGGACGGTACAATAGGAGTGGACCCACCGGGTGTGACATCTCTGCAGTGTTAGCCTTAATGTCAGAGAATCCGATCTGTAAGCTAGCTGGAGTAACAGGGGCAGACGTGTTGCTAAGACGGTTGCTATGGCAAGTTGGAGTTTCCTCTGCAAATGAAGGCATCTGATTAGTAAATCCTTATCTGGCTCATATTTACTAAGACACTATCACAAAATAAACAACAGGATCAAGAAATCTGGGATTTTTAAGCCCAAAAAGGTGAGTGGGACACAACTGTTACTGAGAATAGTCTGCTTTAACATGTAAGTTAATAGGAGGCAGAGAGAGTTTTAACAAGACTTTGCTCATTAGGACTTCTCCGTTGGACTTCATTGAGCTAGCGGTGATGAAGCTTAAGCGCAAAATCAGACTGAAAGACCGGGTGCAACTCCCCCCATCCAAGCCAACCAATCACACAGCCCAGCCAGCCTCCTCCGCCAAATCACACAGCCCGGCCAGCCTTCTGACAGCAAAGCGGGCAGTTTAAAAGGCAGCCACTACCTGACAAGCTGCGCTTCCTGAAGCTCTTAACACCCACCACCTCCCCAGCGCCTCCTCCAGCTCTGGCTCATGCTCTAGGCTCCCGCTCTAGGCTCCCGCTCTGGCTCCTGCTCTGGCTCCCGCTCTGGCTCCTGCTCAGCCTGCGCCCCATTCACACCATGCTTCTAGCCACCACCAGCGCTTGATTCCGGGGGATCTGAGATCATCTTCAGCAGCAATTGATCTCCTCGCTGCAAGTGTCACTGCCGGGGTCAATGCGCCAAATAAATAAATCATTTTAATGTATTAATTGTCTGTCTTTGGTCTCTTCAGATTGAATTAGCATTGTCCATTTGTCTTCAGTCTGTGGTGGTTACATGCTGTCGTCCTGATCCTTATATTGAAGTAGAATCTTAATGCATGGAGATAGGCCTCATATTCTGGGTTTAAGCGTGTTGTAAAGTGAGTGACCACAGTTTGGGTCTGAGTGGGCAGCCGTGGGCCCAGGCCAGGCTCGCTTCACTGTAATTAGGGTTTCAGTGCAGCTCACCACCGTTGTGCCCTTTAACCGCAGAGTAAACAGTCCGCCCACGGCCTCCACACTCACCAGGGACTGCAAATGTGGCCTTTCGTACACTAGGAACCTGTTTCAGTTCCTGGGATCTTTTCTGCTGTTTTTGTTCCCCTATAATCAGATCTACAGTAAACCAAGGCTGGTGAAGATATTTCTCTTGGGGCCATTGTGGGATTTTGGTACATTGTGGGTTACCAATTAATATGTTTTGGAAGAACACATTTGAGTGTGAGTTACTGTAAAAAAAAAACTGAAAATAACCAATTAATTCCCAGAAAAGAAAGAGAGGGAAACCTGATGATATTCAATGTTATCTTGCATCTCAATGGACACAATGTCTTTTTTATTTATTTATTTATAATTTTTTAAACATATGCAGCTGGCACACATGTATATTTATCTCTGTGCAGCACTTTGGAAACCTGTTTTCTAAAATGTGCTATATAAATAAGTGGATTGGATCTTTGTGTTGGTGTTAAATATGTTAGCTCAGATGTTATTCTATTTTCAGGTATAGAGTTGTAATTTACTAAATATTCACTAATTTTGTGTTGTGCGCTCCTCTTACAGTTCTGTAACTTGTGGGACAAATACAATCTCTTTTAGTTTTTGACCTTTTTATATATGGGTTTATGATGTTTAGTTTTCTTTACATTTCTGTTCTTACTTGGGTTGAACCAAACCCAGACTTAAGCTATAGAAGCATTATGAGGTGAAACAGGCCTCGTAATCAGCGAGTAGCAAACATTCATTGGCTGTTGAGTCCCATTCATTTAACTAGGGGGAGACACTGTACAGTTGAGGGCCACACAGAAACTTAAACCGGGCCCTATGTGGTTCCAGGGCCGCACTTTGCCCAGGTCTGATCTGGACAGATGGAATTGCATAATATCTGAAATTGTTTTGATCACACAAACACACTGACAAGCACACAAAAAATAGACACGCACACACACACACTCGCTGAGACAAACCCAAACAGAAAGACACACACTCACAGATTGACACAAAAGCACAAACACACACACAGACCCTCACACCTACAAAATTCAAACATTGTTTATTGTTACAGCATACATGATGAATTGAACTTGGACTTGAACCAACAACCCTCTTGATATCAGAGAGAACACGGTGAAGCCGTGGCCGCTGACTCAGAGGCTGCAGGGCAGTAGCATGTGACCACACGGTGTTTCCTCAATCACAAATGGAAAGAGTTATTTTAAATCCTGTTTCATGACCATCATGATGTCAGACCATGAGGAGGCACAATCTGACGACAACAAACAACAATCACACACTATTTATTTATTTATTTATTTACACATGGACAAAACATTAGACGAGAGAGATGCAAAGGACAAGGTCATGACAGGAGAGATAATAGAGATAATACACAACTGTGGACACACAAACACACAGATACGTATACACACAGACACGCACACACACACGCACACACACACAAACACTCAGACAATGTTCATGAATTTATTTTCCATTTGCCGTAAAACCACATTGGAAAGACTGTGCAAGACTGATGGCATTATTTCCGGCGCCATGCAAAACACACACATGCTCAAGTGGACGCACACATACTCATGCGCACACAGACACACTTTCATGTAAACACACACACACACACACCCACAGGGACAGAATTATCTTTCGCCATTTCTTGGCTCAATTGGTAGAGCATTGGCCTTTGGGCCTGAAGGTCATGGGTTCAAGCCCACCACAAGATCTACTTCACGATTCCCACTGATGTCTGCTGTTGTTGTGTCCTTGGGCAAGACACTTGCCTGTTATAACTTTGTCTGTTATCTTGAATGCTATATTCCTCCAAACACTCACCTCGAAGTACACAATTCAGCAAACGACTTCAATGGGTTGCCAAATGCCGGCAAGATTTTCCAGCCGAAAACCCGCGAGAATGACCCAAAAAAACCAATTTGACCAATAAAAGCTGCTGCTCAGAGCAGCGGTAGAGCGGAGCCAGAGCGGGAAGGAAAGGAGCAGAGTTTGTGGCAGTAAAGTGTGGATTTAAAGAAACGATTTAAGAAAAAAAAAATTTCTGGGTAGCCCACATGAATTTAGTCTGCAGTACCACGGGCGCCCCCTGTGCCCATGGGTGGGACAGCTATAAGCTAGTAATACCCTAACCAGATATTATTATAGATCCATGATTCAAAGTGACATCCATGTCTCAATTCATTTGTATTTAAACTTTGTTTTTTATTCACGTACTTTATGTCCGCCATCTTGGATTGCTTTTGCTGCCGCGTGAGACACGATTGAGAAGGCGGTGCAAACCCGACGTTACACCGGCGATCCTGATTGGCCGATTATTTTTTGGTCTCCTGAAGGAGTTTGCATTTTTCTCGATCCCAGACCCTTGTGTTCAGCCAAACGCCTTCGGTGGAATATCGCGGAACTACAAGGGTCTGCTGAGAGCCAGGCAAGACTGCCAACTCCCCGACCCAGAAATGGATTAACGGGAAGAAAATGGATGGATGGCCTTTCTTGTATCGTGCATTGTTTTTGTTAAATCCCCAAACTAATTAACCATTTTCCATCACATTGTTAAGGAGACTCAAAATAAATAAAAGCAAAAAGAGGAGTTAAACTGGAAGCAGAAGTCCCCAAATGAATGAATGGAAACATATACTTTCTGACAACTTTCTTTTATGGTTCTTCTGCTCCAGGTGAAAATACCATGAAGCCTTCTACAGAACACACGTCACTCTATAATGTCTGTAACATATTTACATCGACAGACCTGGAAATCTAAACCAAGACAAGTTTGTTCCAATGAAAATGAAATATTGCTTTGGGGCAATTCTACTTTTATGACTCGACATCATAAATATTGGACGCTGACAGCTCCCTGCAGATCTCTCAAAGATCCACTGATAAATCAAGTGTATGAATATAGTTTATTGCCAATAGATAATTTAGTACAATTTTAGTTTTGGCTTTAAAAACAAAGTATATTATCACATTTCAAGTTCATACCTGGCAATTTCCCTTGTCATCATTCTGTGGCGACGTTTTGATCTGTAAATGCATTTGACACTGAATATATATGATTTTTTTTATAGTCAATGTAATTTAATATAGTCAATACAAAATGGACGACATTCATAAACACGTATTTACGAGAGTGATAACAGGAGAGTGGACACAAACACATACAGAACATGCAAGATTTCTTCATGTGCTTTAGAGTTCCAGTGAATGTCTGTGTAAGTGTATGTCACATAGGGGTTCATGCATGGATAGATATCTCTGAGAATTGGTCATAATTGCAGTTACACATCAGTGGGACCGTGGGTGGCGATTCCTGTCCGGGACGTCCCATCATCAGAGGCCTCAGGTGTGATGTGGGTGTGAGAAGTGAAAATGCTGTGAGTGGATCCAAAAAGCTGTCACTCAGATAATTACATGTTCACAGGAAGCGATTCCATATAAGGCATGGGAAATGTCACACCAGATCAAACTGATGATAGTGTTTGGACTTTGTATGAATCCTCTAAATGTATTCCAGATGGTGTAATGCCTCAATCGTCCAGCAGGGTTTACTTTAAATGTTTCAACTGGAGTTTTGGGTTAGGCACTGATTGTTGATGCTTGGACCATTTTTCTTTTTTTGTGTGTTTTGTGTGGGGGCTGGGCACATGTAAAATGCATTTATCCATTCATTCAATACATCTGGTCATTATTGAAAATCATGAATGCAAGTCTATGACAACTTTGATGAAATACTTGTGGTTCCTTACTAGTTTGTGGCCTTGCTGTTTGGTCCATTTTTGTGTTTTCTATTATGTTTGTGCGCCGTGTGTACAACATCATCTGCTACATCAAGCATCGCCGTGATTAGTTCAAAGACTCTCTCTGGTCTCTACCTCAGCATGCTCTCCTCTGCAGCTGTACTTACAAGTGTAGGCACAACCTTTGACAGCTGCAGAAGCGCTCAGACCTACAACCAACAGGTCTGATATCTCTGGTCTCTCTCACTTCAGCATTCAGGAGTTCAGGTGGTTAGAAAAGTGTCTAAAGTGTGTGTGAGGTTTTGTTCAGCCTTCAAAAATACTACTGCTACTTCAAGGATTTCACTTATTGTGGGTTATTTTGAGAACGTCCAGAATAAACCATTGACCACTGTAGAGAACTTTATAGAACTGATACTTTGCTTTAAATGAAACCAGCTCCATCTGGCAATTCTCATGACAAAAGTGAAGCCTCTAAAACTCATGACTTATCTCAGCAGGAGCTATTTCAGGTTTAGATATTTCTAAAGAAAAGAATCAGGTTTGTGACTCATGTTTTTTTTCGTCTTCTGAGAAGTGTTTAGTACAGTACAAGTTGAGCCAAGCAAGTGGACTCTCCCTCTGGTCTCTCTCTTTAGTCGTCATCTTTGGTCTCTCTCTCTCTGCTCTCTCTATCACTCTTCCCCTCTCTTTGGCCTCTCTGGTCTCTCTCTCTGGTCTCTGACAATATTTTCAAGATTACCCTACAGAGCACTGCACGATTTAAGAAGGGGGAAGAGAATATGAGATGGAACCCTGGGCCCCTGGGGTAGCCTTTCACTCCGCATAGAACGTGGGGAGCAAGCACCTAACGTTATAGCATTACAGATGCACATGGTCATGTTTCACTCGCGCTTTGTTCTAAGAATATTTATTCAGTATTGTGCTTTGGATACATGCATGGGTAATAATCAGGCACAAGTGAGGATGCGTACGTTAGCGTTTTGTCAGTAGAGTGCTACTGCCCCAGTTGCTGATCCAATAGGCTAAAGGTAAAGAGTGCGCACTATGACAACGATGAAAGTGTTATCTTGTCAGTGACGTGGAACGCTCGCAGCAGGAGGACTTTGAGCGCTGTGAGCTTGGTTCTCCTGTCTTCCAGTCTGAATTTGTGCTTAAGCATCATAAGTGGCGCCAGCAAGTGGTCTCTCTCTCTCTCGGGTCACTCTCTTTTCCCCCTTATAATGTTAAAGTAGCTCTATGGTCTGTCTCTTGTCCCTATCTCGGGTCTCCCTCTGATCTCCATCTTGCCCCTCTCTGATCTCTCTCTGGTCTCCTGCTGGTCTCCCTCTTCTCTCTCTGGTTTCCTTCTGGTCTCTCTCAGGTCTCTCTTCTCTCTCTCTCTGGTTTCCCTCTGGTATTTGCCAGTGTATATCCATGTAAAGCAGTAGAGGTCATAGTTGTTGTCAATAATTCTCTGGGAAGTGTTAAAGTAGCTGCATGTCAAGCCGCTCAGACATACACTGAACAAAGGCATGTACAGTGTAGAGCAGGACTTCAAATCCACTAAAGCTAAAATACAAATCTCTATAAGCTCCAAACAATAAGTGTCCAGCAGCCGCGGGCCATAGGAGCAGATTACCGCAGGATTACGGCCGACACAAACGTCATAAAATATGTAAACAAGAGAGCAAGGAAAACGCAGACATGGAATATTTCAGACTGAGCAGACAGAGAAAGCTGCAGGTACACAGCCTCATGCACTAAACTGTGGAGAGACTCTCAGTGTTCTTGCCTCAACTTTGCAGAGAGGAAAACGATCACTAGGAGTTGTCTGTACCAAGCCTCGCTCTGGTCATTCTCTCTGGTCTCTCTTTCTCTGGCCTCTCTCTGGTCTCTCTCTGCTCACTCTCTGATCTCTCTATGCTCTCTCCTTCTGGTCTCTCAATGATCACTCTCTGGTCTCTCTCTTTGCTCTATTTCTGGTCTCTCTGGTCTTTCTCTTTCTAGGGTCATGAACTTGAACTTGTATTTGGACGAGGGCGACTTTAACATATAAAATGAGGCCAAAATAACATGTTGTAAGAGCCCTGTGAGTCAAGAGACAGAACTGAACCCTATTCCTAACCCTATTTGGAGATGTATAGGACCTAATATTACTGATGCATAGATGTTTAGTACTTAAAGCCCTTTTCATGACCATGGGCAGGTTTAAAAATATTCTATTTAGATGTGTGATTGTGATGTTTCCTTTTTGGTTTTTGTAAAGAGCTGTAAAGGACAAATAAACTTGCCCTTGTGTTTGTGTATAGCCCAAAATAACAGCAGTTGTCTTGGAGGACTTTAAAATGTTGGAAAATGAAATATTTCGAACACAGGAAATTCAATAATCACAAGCGCACAGAAGCCATAGGTCCCTAGAGAACAGGATGACCACAGTCCTGAAACGTTTATAAATGTCCATAAATGTCCTGGATCGTCATTGTTCTGCACCCCTGCATTGGCAAGGAACCACTCGGAAAACCCAGGACTGAGGCTGTAGATCCAGGACTGAGCTGTAGATCCAGGACTGAGGCTGTAGATCCAGGACTGAGGCTGTAGATCCAGGACTGAGGCTGTAGATCCAGGACTGAGGCTGTAGATCCAGGACTGAGGCTGAAGAAGATCCAGGACTGAGGCTGTAGATCCAGGACTGAGGCTGTAGATCCAGGACTGAGGTTGTAGATCCAGGACTGAGGCAATAGATCCAGGACTGGGCTGTAGATCCAGGACTGAGGCTGTAGATCCAGGACTGAGGCTGTAGATCCAGGACTGAGGCAATAGATCCAGGACTGAGGCAATAGATCCAGGACTGAGGCTGTAAATCCAGGACTGAGGCTGTAGATCCAGGACTGAGGCTGTAGATCCAGGACTGAGGCTGAAGAAGATCCAGGACTGAGGCTGTAGATCCAGGACTGAGGCTGAAGAAGATCCAGGACTGAAGCCGTAGATCCAGCATTCGCAAGGAACAACGCAAGAAAACCAGCGGGAAAGTCCTATGTCTCTAAAATCCCAGTCCTGAACGTCATAATTAGTAATCTTTGTTTGCGCTGTCAGGGGAATAGTTTAAACATCTGAAGAGACCAGCTCTAGTCTCTTTTCTTACTGTAGAATTGGAGGCAGACTTCAGCAGCAGCTTTAAGCAACAGTCTTCTCTCCCTTTCTCTCTGACTCCTGAGTGTTTATTTAAGCAGAGAGTTACCTGACACTTACTTCTATCAAAACTTATTTCTTGACTTCTGGAGATGCAGAGTTCACATTCTGACTTCACCTTGACTTTTTTGAAAGGCGCTCCAACTCCAGGTGACTGCGGGCTAAAACACAGCGAAACACAGAAACTTTCTTTTGCCCTCGTTCAAACGTCCTCCGCAGCGCTCCAACTTCCACACTCCAGATGACGACAGAGGCTGAAATCACCACAAACTCGGATTCTGGCAGAGTTTCCCTGCAGCATCTCTGGGTTCAGCGTCGACAGCGGCTGAAGGCTGTGGGGGAACTTAGTCAGGTGAGGGAGAAGCAAATATGTGAACAGGAAGCTTTGGAATTAATACTGAGGATCAAAAGAACACGGGACTTAAAGAGACGTGTTGTGTAAAAGTCCAATACAGATCCATCTACGCTAATTTCAGGAGTTTCTGGAACAAATGTGTAGCTACATCTCTACTGTCTGAAAGATCAGCAAGAGACCAGAGGGAGAGGTCAGAGAGAGACCAGAGAGACCAGAGAGAGAGACCAGAGAGAGAGACCAGAGAGAGACCAGAGAGAGAGACCAGAGAGAGACCAGAGAGAGAGACCAGAGAGAGACCAGAGAGAGAGACCAGAGAGAGACCAGAGAGAGAGATCAGAGAGAGACCAGAGAGAGAAACCAGAGAGAGACCAGAGAGAGAGACCAGAGAGAGACCAGAGAGAGACCAGAGAGAGACCAGAGAGAGACCAGAGAGAGACCAGAGAGAGAGACCAGAGAGAGACCAGAGAGAGACCAGAGAGAGACCAGAGAGAAACCAGAGAGAGACCAGAGAGAGAGACCAGAGAGAGACCAGAGAGAGACCAGAGAGAGACCAGAGAGAGACCAGAGAGAGACCAGAGAGAGAGACCAGAGAGAGACCAGAGAGAGTGGTCTAAGAGAGAAAGAGCAGAAAGTGACAAAAGCGGGACCAGAGGGCAATTGGAGGGATACCAGTTAGAAAGACCAGAGAGATAGATTGGAGAGAGAGACCAGAGAGAGACCAGAGAGAGACCAGAGAGAGACCAGAGAGAGACCAGAGAGAGAGACCAGAGAGAGTGGTCTAAGAGAGAAAGAGCAGAAAGTGACAAAAGCGGGACCAGAGGGCAATTGGAGGGATACCAGTTAGAAAGACCAGAGAGATAGATTGGAGAGAGAGACCAGAGAGAGACCAGAGAGAGACCAGAGAGAGACCAGAGAGAGACCAGAGAGAGACCAGAGAGAGAGGTCCGAGAGAGCATCTTCTGCTATTTCTGTTAGGTACTGTGTGTGAGCGTGTATTTGTCTAAATAACATATGTAATCATTTAACCCTGGGGTTCCAAACTTAAAAAAGCAACCGTCATAATAAAACTAAACGGTCCTCGCTTTCAAAACAACCAGTAAATATTTGTGTTTGTTTTTTTTAACCTGGATTTGAACATTGTCAGAGCCTGTCTCACGTTTTCAGGAACACATACTGCATCTTTTATAATGTGGTTGATTGTTTCAGAGCTTGTAAAAACCTCAAAGAGATCAGGTTTTGAGCAGAACTAAAATGTATGGACAAAGGTGACAACGTGGTGGACTGACCTGGGATCAGCTGCAGTGTGAGGTTCAGTCACACTCTCTGGGTCATGAGGCTGCTGTCACGCCCTCTCCTCCCTCTGTGTACAGCGGACACAGAGAGAAACGCTGCCTTCAAAAGTGAGTGTTGTGGTTAGAACTCTAGTGGAGTGGTTAACGCTGTGCTCTCAGATCAGAAAGTCGAAGATTTTCACCTGACAGAGACAAAATCAGGAAAATATCAATCCATGCAATCCACATTTCAGCTGGTAATGTCATGTGGGGTGAGATGAATGAAGGAACCCAGAATGCAGGACTGAAAACAGAGCATAGTTTAATCTTATAATTCCAAGGTAATCGAAGGTAATTTGGCCTCTGTCACAGCTGTAGGTGAGATTTCTCAAACAGAAAGTGAAAAAGAGAGGACCACCCTCCCTCAGCCAAAAGAGTGACTCACATGGCTCTTTCTTATATGCAAAAAAATAACATACATGAATTTATAAAAAAAAAAAAAAAAGCTGGTACAAGATCCATTCGGCTGTGACAAACAACATATTATTTTAAAAAAAGGATATTCACAGACTTTCCTCTCCACTCACACTTCCTCCAGATCATCTGGGGGAATCCTGACACGTTCCCAGTCCAGCTGAGAGACACAGTCCCTACAGCGTGTTCTGGGTCCTGCCCTGGTCTCCTGGTGGGACATGCCCAGAACACTTTCCCAGGGAGGCGTTCGGAGGCCTCCCAAACTGATGCCTGAGACACATCAACTGGCTTCTGTCCCCGTGAAGGATCAGCCGCTCTACTCCGAGCTCCTCCCCTCCTCACCCTATCTCTAAGAAAGACACAGTGGGGGAGACCAGAGTGAGATACCGGAGAGAGAGAGAGCAGAGAGGCCTAATAGAGACCAGAGATAGACCAGAGAGACCCAAGAGAGACCAGAGAGAGACCAGAGAGAGACCAGAGAGAGACCAGAGAGAGACCAGAGAGAGACCAGAGAGAGACCAGAGAGACGCAAGAGAGAGGCCAGAGAGAGGCCAGAGAGAGACCAGAGAGAGGCCAGAGAGAGGCCAGAGAGAGACCAGAGAGAGGCCAGAGAGAGGCCAGAGAGAGACCAGAGAGAGGCCAGAGAGAGACCAGAGAGAGGCCAGAGAGAGACCAGCCCATCTCTAAGGAAGCACCCACACACTCAGCTGAGGAAACTCATGTGGACCACTCATATCTGCAATCTCGTCCTCAGCTCATGACCATAAGTGAGGGAGGGAGACGTAGACTGAGTAGTACTATTCCAGAGCTCTGACTACAGACGCTGCTCCCTTTTCACCCCGACAGTCCAGTACAACGACCGCATCACTGCACACCAAAGAATGGCTTTGTAAACAACAGCAAATACACACATCCCATTAATAAAAGGAGTTTCCCATTCAGTCTCCTTCAGGCGTCCCTAGGGCAGATGCGGCTACAGTTTCATTACCAGACTGATACATAGAACCCTCATTAAGTATTGCCAGTGATCTCCACAACATCAGAGCAGCCACAGTCCTGCTGACGTCACCGCACTCCCTCAGCGCTTCTCTATCAAACACATGAGAGCAGAGATGTCGTCTATCCATCATTCTCCGTCACCGCGACATTGTTCACGAGTTGAGAATTTCCTCCGGCCGATCACAGCCGCTTGATTGACTGCGTCCCGTCGACTTTAAAGCGACTTTGATTAAACGCTCGGTGTGAATTTGAAGCTTCAAACGTGTCTCTGTGTGGTTCTCATTACGGGCCTCAGAGCCGGATCAGAGAGAGGTCCTCAGAGGCACATAACAGCGAGAGGCGATGTCACTCTGCAAACGCTGATCAAATACTATCGCCAACTGAGAAGAAACAAGTATTTACTCTGTGTCGTGCTCAGGCCTCACAGCAAGAGGGTCCCCGTTTGATCAGGAAATGTGTTTGTCAGTATAACATCAGCAGATTTTTACCATCTGAAAATCTTATCCTGCAGTATGTCCGAAATAATGCAGCTCCGGTCCTGACTGGAACCAGGAAGTACGCAGGGTTGCCAGATGGGGCGGTTTTCCCCATGGATCTATAATAATATCTGGATAGGGTATTACTACTGTCCCACCCACGGGCACAGGGGGCGCCCGTGGTACCACAGACTAAATTCACGCGGGCTACCCAGAAAAAAGTCCCATAGAACTCAATGTAAATTAAAACAGCTCGACCTCAGCTGACAGAGAACCTGCAGCTTTCATAAAGGTCGGATTTTGTGGGAACTTTAGTGTCCCTTGTCATTCTGAACTTTATTTCTTCTTCAATCCTTTGATTTTATTTTAATCCACACTTTACTGCCACAAACTCTGCGCCTTTCCTTCCTGCTCTGACTCCGCTCTGCTGCTGCTCTGATCGGCAGCTCTGATTGGGCAAATATAAGCGAGTTCAGCTAATCTCCAGGTCTCTGTGAAGTCCCATGCGCTACTGAGCACAAGCCATTCATTTGAATAGGGCGCCATCTTGGATCACCGGGGCTTGGTTTTCCCCCTTATTGGTTGGCGTTGCTATTTATTTTGCGGGCAGAATGGGTTAGGGTGGGTGGATACAGATTGGGCTGTTTTTGGATCAGTTTGGCTGCTTTTTGTAACCTAAACTCGGCTTCTTAAGTGCAGGTGTTTAGATCCCTCTTCCTAGGACACACAGAATTGTGTTAATAAGTTTCATTTTTATAAACAAGAAAGAAGCTAAAATGATGTTTGTGTGCAGGTTTTGGGCGGGGAAATCTTGCTGGCATCTGGCAACGCTGGAAGTACCGTCACATTAGTCCAGTCCTCAGGTCTCTGCACTGGCTTCCTGGGGCTCAGAGAAAAGACTTTAAAGCAGCTCTACTTGTTTGGGAACCCTCTCTCTCCTCCACTTGTGCAGTATCGGGGTTGCATTAAACAGAGATGGGAAGTATTTGGCAGCAGTGTTTGTGCATAAAATAGTCTCATACAAGAATGTAATCAGCTCAGAGACGTCTAAACAGGCGCTAAACAAAAGTTCATTAGAAAAACGCTGATGACAAACACACTTATGTGAAACCCTGAGAACCAGCAACAAACCTGGCGTCAGTCTGCAATTAACCATCTTTCTGATCGCTCCTGATGAGAAGTTTCCCTGAGAACGTCTTCATGGAAACGACTGCGGCACATTGGGTTTGATGAAGAATACTTTGTAAACTCACTGAATAATTGACTTGACCAGAAGTTCCATCTCTAAAGGCCGCGAAAGGTGAACCACTGTACTTCCCTGTTACAGCCCAAGGCTTTTCTATTGGCCTTCATTGTTGCCATACCCAGATCTGGGCTTCTGAAGCTAAGCAGGGTAGGGCCTGGTTAGTACTGTGATGGGAGAGAACACCAGGTGCTGCAGTGGGGCGGCTTCTGTTGTAAAGTGTCAAACTGTGTCTTTGGGCAAGACATTTCACCCAGATCGCCTAGAATGAGTCTAGTGTGTGTGTGTGAAGGCTTGGTGGTGGTCAGATGGGCTAATGGCAACCAGTCTGTGCCGTCGGCTCCTCCGACCACAGTTTGGTACTTTGCAGCCGCAGCTGCCCCACTGTGGCACCTGGTGTTCCTGGAGGTCTCCCATCACAGTACTAACCAGGCACAGCTTCAGCGGTCTGACCGGATCTGGCTGCAATTACTACTACTACTACTACTCCACATACTACTACTACTACTACTACTACTACTACTACTACTCCACATACTACTACTACTACTACTAATACTACTACTCCACACACTACTACTACAGTACTACTACTACTACTGCTACTCCACATACTTCAACAATTACCATTACTACTACTGCTACTACTACTCCACATACTATAACAATGACTACTAATACTTGCTGCTAATGCTTCTAGTACTACTACTACTACTACCATTACCTCTACTTCTACTACTACTATACAGCCTACAACAATTACTACTACTACTACTACTACTACTCCACATGCAAAAACACAATTACTATAACTACATGCTGCTAATACTTCTAGTGCTACTACTGCTACTACCACTACCACTACTACTAACACTACTTCTATAACAATAACTACTACTAATAAAAAAGCAATATATAAAACCAATGCATAGTTATTATTACTACATGGACTTCACACAAGGACAGTGTGTGTATCTGACCCTGTTGTTGTTGTTGTTTTGATGTTGTGCTTTGACCTACATGTCTGAAGTCGTGATGTTGAGTGTTTGGACTGAAGACCCGTGACTGAAGCTGCCACAGCCACGCACTGACCACAGGACTCTGGCTTTTCCACTTCCTCCTCTCTCTCATGATGCAGGATGAACACGCTATGGTCTGATGACAATGGTCCAACTCCTCCTTCTACTCCTTCTCAAGCGTAATCTTTTACAGTATTTTAGATTGTGGATGTACATGTGTGTAAGATTGTATGTTTAAAGGTACTGTAATTAAAATATACTCATCAAAGTCATAACAAACTCACTTTTGGCAGAATCTTTCTCCTGTGACACATGTAGCACCCATAGTCTCTATACAATGCTAACCTGCTGCTCAAGAAGCCAAAAAGGGAAGTGCTCATGGATGAAGTTTTGCTCCAACTCCCTCTGGCTCCTATGACTTACATGTTAAAGTAAACTCCTCTAACTCAGTCTCTATACAATGCTAACCTGCTAGCTCAAGAAGCCAAAAAGGGAAGTGCTCATGGATGAAGTTTTGCTCCAACTCCCTCTGGCTCCTAATGAAGTAGTGAAGTAAGGAAAAGCAAACTCTTCTAGCTCAGTCATTATTTTTGTTTAACATTCGCCATTTTGGGCAAAAAAAAATCTGTGGTTTATCGCTCTCCGTGACCCTGTTGATATTGTCGTTGTAAATCCAGATATGAGCCAAATTACGAGGATATTCCTGCTTGCCTTAGCGATCGTCTTGGCAACCAGTCTGCCCCTGTTACATGTATGAGTGAAGACATTGGCCCCAGCTAGCTTGTGTTCGAATCGGTTTCTTCTCTGCATTAAGGCTAACACTATGATAACTCTTTATACACGCTCGATGATAGCTCCTACACACTAGTTACTGATGCAATCCACCTGCTGGGGTTTAGATTGTTTTTGAGTGGCTCCTTGCTGATGTTGCAGGGTTTTAGGACAGTGATGATCCGGGGAAATCTAGTCCCATTTACATTTCTGTGTTTGTCATAATTTAGCTAATTTTCTGAACCAGTTGTGGTGGTCCTGCTCCCTATGGACCAATTCCTTCTTTGTGTTTATAATTATTGTCTTTCCTGCGATTTATTATTGTAATTTTTTGATGAATCGACAATTTCTGATTCCAATCCTGCTCCTGATATAAATCATATTTGGTTTGAGTGGTTAGATTGACTGACCCTCAGGCTTGCAGGTGTGAAACCAGCTCCCATTGGTTATTGCTGCCCAAGCTTGAGCAAGACACTTTACCCACTTCTCCCCCAGTGTCTGCTTACACCAGTGTGTGAAATATGTGTGTGCGAGAGAGGGATCGGTTGGCTTGAAATTATAGAAAATCGCTGTATACCGCTGACTATTTTGATATCTTTGCTCTTAGTATTATCCCAGTCTTAGCAGTGATGCAACTCCAGCCGTTTATCAGACCGGCGTTCTCCTATTTCAATAGTTTATCTTGAGTAATTGAATAGTTCCTTTATCGCTGGCAGTTTGTACACTTCGTGGCAGGACTCAGAGTACAAACACTGGGTCTTGCGTCAGCCGGAGAAAGTCCTCATTCATAGATGTCTGTGGTGGATATTGGGCCAGATTCCAGGAACATTATATTGTGATAAAAGCCACGGTTCTGCGGTTTGTCCTGCGTTCGTCTTCTCGTCACCGGCACTTCCTCAGCCTCCTCTTTCCTTCCAGTAAGTTTCCCCTTTTGTGTCTCTAAATGCAGACACCGTACTGTCGCAGGACTGGGGCAAAGTTTGGAGGGAAATTTCCATTCATAGAAATTGAAATGGCTTTTGCGGTCATTAGGCAAATATGACATGTTCAGAACAGACACAGGACCTATGTTTTAGACTGTGGTAAATACAGAGCAAGTGTGAGCTCTAAATTACATGTAACAAAGCTAAAAATGTGTAAGAAATGACGTAAGCCCTATTCTCATTTGCATGCGCATTCACACGGAATTAGCAAAGTCTGTAAAGTCCCCTGCTATCTCACATCCTGACAAATGTCCAGGGAGGCTTTATTCTTGCTAGTTATGACTTTGTAGTGATAATGTGTCTTATCGCATTCTGCTAAACAAGTCATCCGGGCCAAAATCCTGCAAGAATAGTCTATTTTTGGATCTCATATCGTTCCTGCAGATCGGTCCTGGTCGGAGCAGGGCCTTTCTGAGTGGAGTTTACATTTTCTTCCCGTGTCTGCGAGGGTTTCCTCTGGGTGCTCCGGTTTCCCTACAACTAAAAACATGTACAACAGCTCTGAATGTAATGAGTGGTTGAATGGATGGTGTTGGTCGGGGGCTGTGATGCGCCGGTGTTGTTCGGCGTCTAACTTCTGTCATCACCGTGTGTGACTGGAAAACCATCTGATTTCTGAACATTGTAAAGCGCTTTGGGTGACCTTGTGCTATAAAAGAAACATTACTTATTTACTATTATATTTGCTCCTAAAAAGCTGTCAAAGCCTCAATTGTACAAGCAAGTAAGAGATATGAAAAGTTATGCAGGATATTGACAGAGAAAGTTTTGAACAGGCAACGATTGCAAAAACAATCACTGAGACGCAGATTTGCACGAGATTAGTTTCATCATTGAAGTAGACATGGCACATTCACACAGGACTGGGATCTTAGGCCATGTCCACACGTATCTGGGTTTTATTAAATCCACAATACTCATACACACATAACCGAACATCCATCCGTCCATTTTCTTCCCCATAATCCATTTCTGGGTCGGGGGTGGCAGTCAGAGCTGCACCCAGTTCACAGAGCACCGGCCCTTCACTGATCCTCCTGCAGGTGGTGAGTCCACAGGAGGATGGCTGCTATCAGTGTAGCCTTGTTTTTTCAGCGCGGGTTTCAGGCAAAGTGGGGTTCAGTGTCTTGCCCAAGGACACAATGAAAGCAGACATCAGTGGGAGTTGGTGGAGAAGGTCTCGTGGTGGGATAGAACCCCCGACCTTCAGGCTTAAAGGCCAATGCTCTACCAACGGAGCCACTGTCGCCCACATAACTGAACATCTGCGTGTTCAATCACATTAATTACATTCCAAACCTGTACGTCCTCTGACCTCCTGTCGGGGAAAAACACAGAAGTGGGCGGAGCTTTGACGCTAACGCCGGTACTTCTGTAGTAGCAGTTATTTACGTCAGAAGATCTGACGTATCTTTTGTATTATTTAGTGTAATTGGATAACCACGGCCGTAGGATCCATGCTTCCTTTGTTGTTGTTTTGGCACATATTGTGACGTGCGAACACACAACACTCCGGTCATCATGTCTACACGCAAATGCATCAACAGAGTTTTCAAAATGTTTCACTTTTCCAGTTCTTTTTCATATATTTGTTTAATATAATATTAATTTTGTTTATTATGTTGTCATGTGGATGACAGGTGCAAAGACAAATATCTTTGGTTTAGCAGATACCCGGCTCTGTGTGGACAGGGCCTCAGTCATCCTCCGCAAAGAATAGGCCTTTAGACAACATAGCATTGTGATATTTCTGACCAATATTATTATTATTTATATCCTGTTTGCAGTATATGCACCTTCTTTTTTGCACCCAAAACCTGTATATAGATGGACAATGCTAACCGGCCAACCCAATGAAGTTCAATAGGGAAGTGCTCATGGACGAAATCTTGCTCCAACTCACTCTGGCTCCTATTGACTCACATGTAAAAGTAAACTCCTCTCACTCAGGAACCGTTCAACAATCCGAAGTGAAGCGCTCTCTGTGATCCTGGTATATATACTGTGATATTGTCTAAATGTAAATCCAGATGTAGGCGATACAAGGAGAGACCAATGTTTCAAATCTTCAAAATAAACTCAAATGTTGACAAAGTCTTTATTTCTTCAGTATTTTGATTTTACATTGGTTCACAATTGGATTAAACCTCGAGATGCCAGTGTTTTTTTCAGAAATGTATTGTGAAATAGATAAAAGTTGATTCTCTGTAACTTCATCAGAGGAAGTACAGTACAACAGAAATATACAGAAGAAAAGGATGTCAGGGCAATGTAGGGAGACGTTTGTGGAACACTGCAGAAAATGATAAAGTAGATAAATTATATATGTATTATACAAAAGGAGGATCGGGAGGCCAGACTGTCTATACTTTTGTGCCATGCAGAAGCAGAACCTCTGGGCCCAGCTCCAGGTCTGAGAGGACTCCAATAGCCAAGAGCTTCAACATGGAGATGGTGGATTACTGAAGGACCACATGATGCAGCTGCAAGATCCAGTCATGAACAAGGACTGGTCTGCATCCACTGCCATCACGACCCAAGGACTCTGGTTGTATGATCTGCTCTGCTCTACACACAGTTGTTGGCTTATTTAGTCAAGCTAAGAACACTTAGCTCTAACAAAGGTTGCAAACGTACAAGCAAACCTCGGCCTACCAGTCCATTCATGGACATTTCGGCCTTGCTTGAGCCTCATCTCACCTTAGCCTTAGCATTTTAACCATGTGTCTTACAATCAGCGTTTCCTTCATTTTATTCTTGACAATGTGCATATTTCATATCTATCTGTATTGTATGTACTGCATTAAATCTACAAAACCGTCTTTGTCTGAAAGTGATATTTGTGCTGATTTAACTCCAGAAATTAGGTCACTGATTTGTAAAAGTATTCATACCTTAACATTCTATTGAAGAGAATGGAATTATAGCTAATTCAATAATTTGTTACTCAAATGATTACTGAATCAATTAATGGTAACATGACGTCATCGGTTGTGATTTATCCACTGGTGCTCCGAAATAAAGCTATTACCAATTGTATTTACTACATGATTGTTTTTGATCCAATTCTCTGATATCAAATAAATTGGTTTAGTTATGTGTGATATCGACCTCAATAACCCCTACAATATATAATATTGCTTGAATTAAGTATTTCTTATCCTCGTTTGAGTACATTCTGACAAACAAGATTTTTCATCAGAAGTTGGCAGTGTATAGATGGTGTCCTGGATTTAGGAGCTTGAGTTGCAAATCTACTGATTTAGGGTTATTCTTACAGCATATGGTCTCTCTGGTCTCACTCTCTGGTCTCTCTCTGGTCTCTCTCTGGTCTCTCTCTCTGGTCTCTCTCTCTGGTCTCTCTCTGGTCTCTCTCTGGTCTCTCTCTCTCTGGTCTCTCCCTCTGGTCTCTCCCTCTGGTCTCTCTCTCTCTGGTCTCTCTCTGGTCTCTCTCTGGTCTCTCTCTGGTCTCTCTCTCTGGTCTCTCTCTCTGGTCTCTCTCTGGTCTCTCTCTCTGGTCTCTCTCTGGTCTCTCTCTGGTCTCTCTCTGGTCTCTCTCTCTGGTCTCTCTCTGGTCTCTCTCTGGTCTCTCTCTGGTCTCTCTCTGGTCTCTCTCTGGTCTCTCTCTCAGGTCAGCTTGATGGCCTGCATTCAGGAGGTCCACAGATATTGGGAGGAAATTCTTATACCGTATAAGAATCTTTTCTTATTTTTTAGTTGGTACACTGTAGTGGAGGAAGACCATCTCTAATATTATCCTGTAATTTGAGAAAAAAAAAAAAAAAAAAAAAAACAGGGAGTTGTTTGAATATGATTCAAGAATAACTCTGAATGGAAGTTGTAAAACTCCACATGTAATGCAATCAGGAGGACATTCTGTGGGTTTTTCTCAGGCCTGATTCAGGAAACGTGACTTTGAGAAGCTGAACATGAGTCAGAGCCGTGGTGCATGATGGGATACGCCTTGGGTCAGAGGTCACTCCTGTCACTGCCACTGAAAAGTACAGAACATACAATATTACACAATATCAAACTCCACACAATGAGAGCAGGGACCACATGGCACTCTCACATCCTCACGCACACGTTTTCACACAGAAAAGTGAAAAAGAGGGGACTGCCCTCACTCACTGATGAAGACAGAATACTGTGGTCTGATTTTACCTTCTACTAGTTCGGTTGGGACATAAATCATTATTTATGAAAGTAAAAAGTGACATCATCCAGCTTTAAACCTAAACTCCAATGTTTTAAAAGATGTAAATATTGACAAAAAATATATATATTTATTAGATTATGTATTATTTATTAAATGTATTATTTTTAGAGGCTGAAGCCAATCCATTCCATATTTTAAAAACATTTAAATCACACAGAATGTATGAAAACATGACCAATGCGTTTGCAGAGGACCAGAGTGGGGCTGTGCTGTTTTTGGGGGGTCTCCAATATAAGTAAAGTTTATGGCTTTGTGAGAATCTGACGTCTCTTCTGTATTATACATTTTTGTCTAATTTTTGTAATTTGTCTAATTGGTGCAGTCCATGGAGATCACACCCCTCTCTACGCCTGGGAATCTCAGTCCTGGATCTACAGCCTCAGTCCTGGATCTACAGCCTCAGTCCTGGATCTACAGCCTCAGTCCTGGATCTACAGCCTCAGTCCTGGATCTACAGCCTCAGTCCTAGGTCTACAGCCTCAGTCCTGGATCTACAGCCTCAGTCCTGGGTCTACGGCCTCAGTCCTGGGTCTACAGCCTCAGTCCTGGATCTACAGCCTCAGTCCTGGATCTACAGCCTCAGTCCTGGATCTACAGCCTCAGTCCTGGATCTACAACCTCAGTCCTGGATCTACAGCCTCAGTCCTGGATCTACAGCCTCAGTCCTAGGTCTACAGCCTCAGTCCTGGATCTACAGCCTCAGTCCTGGATCTACAGCCTCAGTCCTGGATCTACAGCCTCAGTCCTGGATCTACAGCCTCAGTCCTGGATCTACAGCCTCAGTCCTGGATCTACAGCCTCAGTCCTGGATCTACGGCTTCAGTCCTGGATCTACAGCCTCAGTCCTGGATCTACAGCCTCAGTCATAACTAAATTAAATGCTCATAAATGTCTTGGATCATCACTGTCCTGCATCAGCAAGAAGCCGCTCAAAAATAAAAGTGAGAAACCTTTTGGAGGTCTCTTGAGAAGGAGACCTTCACCCACCGACGGAATGGGGCTGGAGATGGATCTAGCTGAAACCGTAGCTTTTTTTTGATGTATGGTATTTTCAGAACTAATCTTTGTGTCTGTACTTTTGACAGAAATGGAAGTTAAACATTCCACATAAATCTCCACATGGGCTGAAGTCTGGAGAATCTTCAGCTTTTGTCTTATCTCTCTTTCAGTTCAGTTCAGATCAGTCGTGTTAATGCCTGACAGACGACTCCTCGATGACTTCCATAAAACACCCGTGTCCTCCCTCTGCAGTCTGAGTCTGGAGGATGGATGGAGCAGAGGGAGTCCCCGAAGACCAAGAGTCCCACGGAGAGAAGCCTTCTCTGGTCTGTCTCTGGTCTGCCTCTGGTCTCCCTCTGGTCTCTCTCTGGTATACAGTATGTCTAATCTCTCTCTCTTTGGTCTCTCTCACTGGTATCTCACTGGTTAGGTCTGGTCTCTCTCTGGTCTCTCTATGGTCTCTCTCTCTGGTCTCTCTAGTCAATCTCTAGTCCCTCTCTGTTCTCCCTTTGGTCTTTCTCTAGTCTCTCTTTGGTCTCTCTCTGGTCTCTCTTTCTCTTATCTCTCTCTCTGTTCTCTCTCTGGTCTCTCTATCTAGTCTTTCTCTGGTCTCTCTTTTGTCTCTCTCTAGTCTTTCTCTGGTCTCTCTCTGGTCTCTCTCTTCTCTCTCTCTGGTGCCTCTCTGGTCTTTCTCTGGTCTCTCAATGGTCTATCTCTGGTCTCTCTCTCTGGTCTCTCTCTGGTCTCCCTTTGGTCTCTCTCTAGTCTCACTTTGGTCTCTCTCTGGTCTTTCTTTCTCTGATCTCTTTCTCTGGTCTCTCTCTGGTCTCTCTATCTGTTCTTTTTCTGGTCTCTCTCTGGTCTCTCTCTGGTCCCTCTCTGGTCCATCTCTGGTCTCTCTCAGCTCCTCTCTCAAACTGACATTCATCAACAGCATGCTGGTTCTTCTCACTGCACACTGACCCAGAGAAGAGGCATTTAACCTCAAAACTCTCTTAGAATTAATGAAAAGCCATTTTCAGAAGGTCACGGAACTGGAAACATTCACACTGGGAAGAATCAGCATTTATTAAAGAAGCTATACCCAATTTTTTTTCTAAGTAGTTCATAAAAATGCTTTTTACTACATACAAGTTGTATCATAATACATAATTTAATTGAAAACTTGAGGTCATTGATTCAACTGTTTATGAATTTCAGGCCGTGAAAAGTGCTGAGTAGAGTCTGAGCGGGACGCTCGTTCTCCTCCGCTCACCGAACGAGCAGCGAACAGCCTGCGTCCTCTAGTCTCTACAGCCTGTGTCCTCTAGCCCCTACAGCGCTGCTAAACATCAGGGCTTCAACTTCAAAATTCGAATATAATTCTAAAATAAAAAATATATGTATATATTCGAACAAATATTAGACAGCCCTTATAATTCGAAATGTATTTAAAACTGCAAATAAAATAGTTAGCTCCCAAAGGTTTCACCGGGACGTGCTAGGCAGGTAACAGCTAGTTACCATGAAACAACTAGCTAGCTTAGTAAGCTAGCTAGTTGTTTCATGGTAACTTCCGGGTTTTTCGCGATCGCTTTTTGTCACTTTAAAACAGTATTTTTGTCATGAAAACGTTGACAGCAAATTCTGAAATCGTCCGTGCATGTGTGTTAAGGATGTATATGTATACTGTATTGTCCGATTGACGTTTAATGGTGTTGATTGATTGATATGTATTTGTTTATTGAGCGTGGCTAGCTCCGCTAGCTTCTCTACACAGACAAGTGTGTAGATAGTGCCCTGATAGCTTGTGGTACTTGCAGAGTAATGGCAGTATTTTACACACCTGAATTACAAACAGAGATTGCATTTTCAAAGTCATTATTGGTTTGAGAGTTCTGTTATCAAGAAAAAATTATCGGAAGAATTACATTCAAGTCAATGGAGTGCTGCTGCTGTGAGGAGCTGTATAACAAATTATAATTAAATATTAGAATATATTCTAATGTTTAAATGAATACATTCGGACGCAAAACTAATGGTATTATTTTACTTATATATTGTGTTAGCAGTGCATTGCTTTAGTACCATTTCATCAGTGATTGTTGTACAGCTTACAAGTTGTGCTAATGCTAATGTTGGGCGGTGCTAAACATTCAAACATTGCAGAAACGGGTATAGCGCCTTTAAACACATGGTCCCTGTACCAGAGACGAATGATACTATTTTGAGGGTGTTGCTGCTGAAATCTGTCTACACATAGACCAGAGGCCATCCACGGTACTGCAGCCTAAATCCACATGGGCTGTAAGGAGATGTTGCCATAGACGTCAGTGTTCACTAAATCTGGTCTTTCTCCAACCTCACTCTCTGGTCTCTCTCTGGTCTCTCTTCCTCTGGTCTCTCTCTAAGCTCTCTCTGGTCTCTCTCTAACATCTCTCTTTGGTCTCTCTCTGGTCTCTCTTCCTCTGGTCTCTCTAAGCTCTCTCTGGTCTCTCTCCAACCTCTCTCTCTGCTCTCTCCCCGGTCTCTGACACCTCTCTCTGGTCTCTCTCTCTGGTCTGTCTTTGGTCTCTCTCTTGTCTCTTTCTCTGGTCTCTCTAAGATCTTTCTCTGACCTCTCTTTCTGGTCTCTCTCTCTCTCAGTTTCTCTCTGATTTCTTTTTGGTTTCTTTTTGCTCTCTTTCTCTCTTCTTTCTTTCGTTTCTCTTTCAATGGTCTCTCACATTGTTCTTTCTCTCTGTCTGGTATTTGTTTGTTTATGACAATCAATCATGTAATAGATCAAAACATAATGAACTGAATTGAATGCCGGGGTTTACACTGCACAGCTGTCTGAAAATCTCTTTTTTTCCTGATTTTATCTCTTCAACAAAATCCAAAATTCCCATGCTCCACACGGGTGTTTGAACGCAGCCTTGTTTACTCAAAGCTGAGGAGCAAAGGGCGCCACAAATCACCAACTATTTACACGTTTCTCCCAAAAAACAAAGGAGGAAAAAAAAAGGTTTGCTGAGGTCCGAGCGCCAGACGGACCTCGTCTCGTGTCCGCAGCGGCAAAACAAGGCTCTGTGTTTACGCCGAGCCCAAACAAGCAGCGGACGACGACTGATGCACTCACAGCAGGACCATCAGGACCATCAGGACCATCAGGACCAGCAGCACACATTCAGAGGCGTCATCCTGTGGTTTCTATAAATGAGAGACTGTTGTTTTACACAGGTGGATGGGGCTCTGGTCTCTCTCTCCACTCTCTCTGGACTCTCTCTCTTTTTGCTCCAGTCTCTCTCTCACACTGGCTTTTTGAAGGAACCCAGTTGTCCAGGGTTGTCCCACTCATTCTGGTCTAAGGCCGGATGTAAATACTGAACGGGATGGTGGATGGTGTTCTGGTCTCTTTCTCTGGTTTCTTTCTCCAGCTTCTCTCCGGTTTCTCTCTCGTCTCTCTCCGGTCTCTCGCTGACCTCTCCATCTTGTCTCTCTCATAGTTTTTTCTCTGGTCTCTCTTTCTAGTCGCTGGCCTCTCTATCTGGTCCCTCTATCTGGTCTCTCTGCTCTCTCTCGCTTATTCTCTGGTCTCTCTCTATTCTGTGTCCTCTCTCTCTGGTCCCTCTCTCTGGTTTCTATAAATATGTGACTTCAAAACAAGGTCCTGTGGTTTAACACAGGTGGACGATGTGTTTTGGAGAAACCCGGTCGTCCAGGGTTGTCCCACTCATTCTGTCCAGAGCCGAATGTAAATACTGAAAGAGGCTGAAAGTGGCATTTTATCTTTAGCAACTTGCAAAGTTTGAAAATGCTTATAGTTTACACAATAAATGCAGTGCTGTAAATCTCACACAGATGTTGTCGACATATGAAATACTTTGAAGTATAGAATAAGAAACACAAAAATGCATGGCATAAGAGCAGGATCATTTCCCTTTGAACATATTTTAACTGAAAGAGCTTTCATTTCATTATAATTACATTATTATTTTTGGGTTTGTGGACTCACTGGTATCAGAGTCTGCCGCTTCTGTCGTCCATACTCTTTAACTGTTGCACCCAGCCAAAGCAACTTCCTAGTCTGTGACTTCCTGTTATTAACATGGCATTAAACAATTATTTTGATTCTGACTAATGTATATGGGCCCATGTGTTCCCAATAAAGCCAAATGTTAAAAATATAAAATCAAAAAATCTAAAAATCAAGAAGAATAAATACTAAATTCAAGTATTTACTATTTATCTGAGTCATGGAAGCAAGATATATTCAGTGAGTGAAGTTATACTATGTTGTACAGGTTCAAAGGCTCAGTGTTCTCAGTCCCCTCTCCATTAGTCAATCACACTCAGCCGGCAGCTTTCAAGCACTGCCCTGCGTTGGCCATTCATATTCTGCAGAAAGTTTTCATTTGTGCAGCAACCCTCCTCCTCATCATCATCATCCCCACCTCATCCACCAGACCTGCTCTTTAACCCTTTTTCCTTGGGTCGAGGCTCCTGGGACCTCCACCTAGGTCTAGGCCCAGGTGGATTTCATCTCATAATCTCCATTATCATTTCCTCTCCTGCCTTCATAGTGCTCTGACGGAGTCTAAGCACCTCATCATTTACACACTACATGTACAGGAGCTGTCTGCTGTAAATGTCTTTCTTGCAAATAATGTGTGCAGAGTCATATGTGCATATTTTTGCAGTAGCAGATTAGTAGAGCAACTGATACATACGATATAAATTACCCCTTTTATATCTCCAGATTGAAATACCACCGGGGCCTCTGTCCGGAGCAGTGGTCACTGTGGTGAAGGGGACCCATCTCTGACTGGGGTTTTTCCCGAGTGGTCATTCTGCTCCCTATGGACCAATGGCTTCTTTTTGCTATTACTGCAATTCCTGTGTTCAAACTGTTTGGTTCAAATCTCAAATCTCCAGCATGCTTCAATACTTTTACTGCCAAATGCGTTGTGTCGATTTTATTAAGTTTTGCCAATGTGTCTCATGGAACTTTTTTTTCATCTATCTGAAAAAAACAGCAACATTCAAACATTTGCCGAACCCCAGCCTCGTCTTATTCAACCTCCCTGTCCTTATGTAAGCCTCCGCCTCAAATGTCATAGCTCAAAAAGGAAGTCTGTTGCATCTTCTCCTTCCTGTGGCCCGGCTCACCATGTGGCCCTGTGGTTCCCATGGAGCTCCTCTCTCTCCGTCTGTTACACCACCTCTGCGAGCGCTTATCTAATGCGTCCAACCACCATCTGCCGTGCCTCGGACACATCTTTTATTTGTTCTTGATTGTGTCTAATAATATTGGATTGTCTGCGGCGGTTGGCCGTTGGTTGAGAAAGGGCCGAGGGTTTGCGGCATCTTCCTCTGGTGAAAACACAACATCAATCGTTGGCTAACAGCGAGCTAGCTTCTCTCTTATGACCGTAAACAGAGACCGCACGACTGTTACCAAACTGAATGAATGAAGCTTCACAGAGGGAGGGGGATTGTGCACGAGAGAAAAACATGGAAACATTAACACCAGATCTCCCAGAGCAGTCAATGTATCACCTGCTTTACATTTGTGTATTTTGACTTTTGTGGCAGGTGAAAGCCAGATCCTGATCCCCCCCAATGCATTATAATCTTCATAACTTTGTCACCTTTTCTGTTTCTATATGTAGTTTATTTTATGATATAATTATTTCTATTTAATTATGTTTTGTTTTAGACATGTGAGGAGTTCTATCTTCATGTCCCTGAGTCGTCATATTGACTCATTTATTTAGCATTTTTTGATCCCTTGGCAGCCAACCTTCTATGGAAGTTGCTTTTCTCAAGATCCTGGTCCTGGACTGGTCTCTCTCTCTGGTTTCTTTCTGGTCCCCCTCTCTGGTCGCTCTCTAGTTTCCCTCTGGTCATTTTCTCTGGTGTCTCTCTCTGGTGTGTCTTTCTGGTCTCTGGTCTGCCTGGTCTCTATTGGGTCTCTCTCTGGTCTGTCTCTGGTCTCTCTGGTCTCCCTGGTTTCTCTCTGGTCTGTCTCAGGTCTCGCTCTGGTCTCCCTGGTTTCTCTCTGGTCTGTCTCAGGTCTCGCTCTGGTCTCCCTGGTCTCCCTGGTTTCTCTCTGGTCTGTCTCAGGTCTCGCTCTGGTCTCCCTGGTTTCTCTCTGGTTTCTCTCTGGTCTGTCTCAGGTCTCGCTCTGGTCTCCCTGGTCTCCCTGGTTTCTCTCTGGTCTGTCTCAGGTCTCGCTCTGGTCTGCCTGGTTTCTCTCTGGTCTGTCTCAGGTCTCGCTCTGGTCTGCCTGGTCTCCCTGGTTTCTCTCTGGTCTGTCTCAGGTCTCGCTCTGGTCTGCCTGGTCTCCCTGGTTTCTCTCTGGTCTGTCTCAGGTCTCGCTCTGGTCTCCCTGGTCTCCCTGGTTTCTCTCTGGTCTGTCTCAGGTCTCGCTCTGGTCTGTCTGGTCTCCCTGGTCTCCCTGGTCTCCCTGGTCTCTCTCTGGTGAAGTACAGTGGTGATTCTGTAGATAGCAGATAGTTGTGGTGAGCAGTGTGTATCTGATCTCACACATGTTTCCTCTGTCGCTGTGAAAGTGTAACTGCTCAGACTTATCAGACTGAGTTCTTATCAAAAACACACAAAGCTACAGTTTCATCAGTGCGTCTGCAGATCCATCACATCAGCAGGTGTCAGAGCAGAGGAGAACTCAGACACACCTCTCACCATCAGAGACATCAGGCGGCCTGGCACCAAAGTGCATCTGTGGCATGTTAGTCCTGTATGAACCAACTCGGACTGGGAGGAGCACAGGGACTGGCCTCCTGCTGGGACTCTGAGGAGCACAGGGACTGGTCTCCTACTGGGACTCTGGGGAGCACAGGGACAAGCCTCCAGCTGGGACTCTGAGGAGCACAGGGCCTGGCCTCCTGCTGGGACTCTGAGGAGCACAGGGACTGGCCTCCTGCTGGGACTCTGAGGAGCACAGGGACTGGCCTCCTGCTGGGACTCTGAGGAGCACAGGGACTGGCCTCCTGCTGGGACTCTGAGGAGCACAGGGCCTGGCCTCCTGCTGTGGCTCTGAAGAGCACAGGGACTGGCCTCCTGCTGGGGCTCTGAGGAGCACAGGGACTGGTCTCCTACTGGGACTCTGGGGAGCACAGGGACAAGCCTCCAGCTGGGACTCTGAGGAGCACAGGGACTGGCCTCCTGCTGAGACTCTGAGGAGCACAGGGACTGGTCTCCTGCTTGTGCCCAGAGTCAGACAGCGTTTCCGATGTATGCAGCTACAAAATGGAACAATATTCCTGAAAATGTGAGACAGGGTACTACTCTGACCGACCTGAAAGACAGAGAGACCATGTTGTTTTGTCATGCATCTAATCTAATCACTATTTTTGGAAATGTTCTTTTTGTCTATTAAAAAAAAAGCTTCACATTCAACATTCACGTTTGTCGTTTGCAGTAAAACCACACTAAAGGGATACATGCTTCGTTCCCATGAGCTGCATTGTAATGTGTGTATTATTGCCTCGGGCTGAAATACAAATTTAACCTATTTAAAGATCACTTCTCATGTTTGCTCTGTTGTTGAATGAGTAGAAACCGCCACCGTCCCGTCGTGACTGAGCAGGCCGGAGCTGATCCCCCTCAGTCTGTCATACTCAACTTTCTATACTTTCCTGCTTTCCCGTTTTATCGTATAATCGTTTAATTGAGAACATTTTGATATTGACTTAGCCGCGCTCCTTCATTCACTCAGCAGACAGGAGAGTGGGGCGTGCCGGACTGACTCACGGCTCAGACAGTGTTTAACCTCACAGTCCAAACAAACACACTTTAATCTGTGTCTAAAGCAGTAATCCAGAGAAGAGGAGAGACCTGCCCCGTCCTGCCACCGCTGCACTGCACTGCGCGGCCACAGAGGGCGCTGTGTACTCCAGACTCCTAGCATAGACTGTTTATGGACCATGGAAGTCTGGTCTCTCTCAGGGGTTTCTCTGGTCTCTTTTCCTGGTCTCTCTGTGGTCTCTCCCAGGTCTCTTTTAGGTCTTTCTGATCTCTCTCTCTGGGCTCTTCCAGGTCTCTTTTAGGTCTTTCTGATCTCTCTCTCTGGGCTCTTCCAGGTCTCTTTTAGGTCTTTCTGATCTCTCTCTCTGGTCTCTCCCAAGTCTTTTTCTGGTCTTTCTGATCTCTCTCTCTGGTCTCTTGCTGGTTTCTCTCTAGTCTCTGTCTCTAATCCAGGACATTCAAGAACATTCATGGACATTTATCAACACTTATGGACCAATACCAACGTGTTTTCTGTTCTATATTTTTGTGTTTAAACTGATTCTCTAATCTGTGTTGGCAAATTCAATGGTTGTGTAAAGTCCTTCGAGATGACTACTGTTGTGATTTAGGGCTATATAAGAGCTGGTCAGAACTTCTGCTAATGTTTGGGACGTCCATGGTGCGAGCAGACATCTTAGAGACGCTATAGACCTGGAGTCAGAAAAGATCACTTACATGTGTATGTATGTTTGTTATGTGTGTTTGTAACTCTAAACCCACAACAGAAATAGTCTCGGAGGACTTCACAAAACAGATTAGATTAGATCCATGCATGGATCTAATCGTACAATTCGTAATGATCGTAATTCGTAATGAAATTCGTAATAATCGTAATGGTACAGACTCTGTGGCACACATACAATATACATTTGATGTAGTGACAAACCCAGGAAGTAAAGCCATACTTTGACTTGGCCATGTCGATCATGGTTGGTAAAAATATATTTAAATTTTTTCCGTTGGTCAAATTTGTTTGTTCAAAATGTTGCTCACGTATTTTGTTTTAAGACTTGCTTTGTATTCACCCTCAAAATTAATGCTCAAATGTAGATTTTTTCAGAAGTTTATGTTTTTCTCTGCATTGCATTCTGGGTAGCGTCACTACTTCACCCAATAGTTAAAAGTTACTTGATTTTTTCAGGTTTTGGTGCTATGACAATAAAATCATGTAAATTGTACGAGCAAATCTCTAGTAAGATGTACTCTTTCCACTCAATTAATTAATTACCTGAATATACTGTGTAAATATTTATGTTTTTAACTAGTTTTTGCTGAAAGTTGATATTATAGGTAGAAACTACTACTTTTGAGTTAGTATATATTACTACACCCAAAAATAATTTTTTTGAGTGATCCAGGACTGAGGCTGTAGATCCAGGACTTGTGAGTCACAGCTGTCAGAGCACAGACACACATTTCTCAGTGTGTTTGTTTTGCCTCTGCCTCCACATGTTTGTACCGTTTTTAGTCTGCGACACATTGATTTTTTAAGATAAAAAAAAATGACAGGGAATCATGACAAGGCAAGTTTATTTGTATAGCACATTTGTAGGCTTCTAACCCTGATTTTATTCTTTAAAGTTGCTCCAAAATTTCAGTCCTGTAATAGTATGACCAGAGAGAGATCAGAGGGACCAGATATACCATGGAAAGACCAGAGAGAGACCAGAGACGATGAGAGACCAGGAGTGAGACCAGAGAGAGAACAGAGAGAGAGACCAGGAGAGACTGGAGATAGACCAAAGAGAGACCAAAGAGAGACCAGAGAGAGAGAGAGAAATACACCAGAGATCTCATCCGTCACAGACCTGGAGTTGTGTTTAGCTCCATCCACACTGATTTCAGGAACTTCTAACATACACATTTAGCTCCGCCCCTTCTGTCTGAAAGCTCCTGTCTCCTGTGTGATGTAAAGTGTATTTCATATCCACAGCATATTGTCATTGTGGTTGTTCTAATAACTGATATTGGAGCACCCAGAAGAATCCTACACTCCAGACACTGGGAAAAGATGCAAACTCCACTCAGAAAGACCCTGTTCCGACCGGGATTCGAACACAGAACCTTCTTGCTGAGAAGAGTGTTATCTACCCAGGCACTGTGCCGAATGGATAACATGTTTGTGGAAGAGAAGGACTTCAAGAATCCGAGTATCAGTTGCTCAGACTTCATTTCAAACATATTTCTGGTCTCATGAGTCAGAGGAGCACGTCTCCTGTCACCTGCGGTTAATGACTGCTGCTTTGTGTTCTGTACAGAGCTACACTGTAAAATAACAGAGTGTGGATCAGGAGTGGACTGAGCGAGTGTGACATCACCACAGTGTCCGGTTTAAACACAAGCTGTGTTGCTAAGATGGTTTCTAAGGCAAACTGGAGTTTCCCCCACAAATGAAGCCATCTGATTGGTCAGTCCTTATATGGCTGGATTTACAAAGACAACGTTATTCCTGGATCCAGAGCCTCAGTGAAGGATCTGCAAGCCCCTCATCAATAAGGGCCTCCCCGAGGTTTTTAACTTTGGGTTCCTCGTGGTTCCTTGCAGATGCAGGAGGGTCTAAGGACAGTGATGATCTTTTTATGGACATTTAGCCACATTTCTGGACGGTGGTGATCCCGCTCCCTATAGACCAGTGGCTCTATGTGTGTGCTAGTATTGGATTCCCTGTTATTCAAACGTTTTTTAATTCTCAAATCTGTCGTTGAGGAATCGACAACTTTGTATTGTTTTTTTCAAAACAACTGCTGTTGTGATATCTTACAGTACAGAACACATTGAATTGAACATCAAAATATTAACACCAGGATCACAGAGAGCGCTAAACCACAGTTTTTTAAGCCTGAAATGAAATGTGTGACACCCACAGGGACTGATTTGGAGGAGTTTACTTTGACATGTAAGTCAATAGGAGCCAGAGCGAGTTGGAGCCAATCTTCGTGCCGTTTGTGATGTCATAGATAAACACACGGAGCATGAGAAGCACACTGAAAAAAAAGGCATGCACAATTTTGAGCACAAACATCCATGAAAAAGCAAAATATCAACCGTGTCATAGCGAGATGTAATTTGGAATGAAAATGTCTCGGTGTCCATCTGATGCAAAAAACACAAAACACACTTTCCACAAAAACAACGATGGAGTTAAAGTTGTAACCGACATGAGTTTGATCCTGGGGAATGAGACGGGGGAGACTGGAGCTCTGTAGTTGAATCTGTCTGTCGGGTCCACAGCAAATCATTAAAACTTCTGAGTCTTTTTACAGAATCATTGGTGTATTTTACAGTGCAGCTGTGTGGCGGGCACTTGCCTTATTTGGCAGTTCCTCTTCCTGTCTCTTCAGGTAAACACAGCTGACGCCCCAAACCACAGAACCGGCTTTTCAAAATCTCTAATGACTTTTGTTAATGATGAGGTTGAGCTGACTCAGGCTCACGGGAGGCTGGTCTGAATCCACCTGCCTATCATAACAACATTCAATTCTATGTATCTGTGTATCGGCCAAAATCACAAAATCAATCTCTGAAGACTTAGTTGCTGATTCACCAAAAACAGGTCAGAGAATCAAACAGTTCAGAAAGACAAAAAAGCCATTGGCTTGAGAAATGTTTAAAATGTCCTGGATCATCACTGTCCTTAGACCGTCCTGCACCGGGAAGGATTTAGAATAATAGAACTTTTTTTTACAGGAGTCTCAAAAAACTGCTCCCGCTAATGTCTGCTGTCGTTGTGTCCTTGGGTAAGACACTTAACCCCACTTTGCCTGAAGCCCCCCCTAACACTCCCCGAAAGACCAAGGCTGTGGCACCACTGACGTAGCAGCCATCTTCCTATGGACCCACCCCCTGCAGAGGATCAGTGAGGGCCTGGTGCTATGAGCATTGGGTGCAGCTCTAATTGTCACCCCCCTGACCCAGAAATGGACTAATAAATGGTTAGAAAATGAATGAATGAATGAATGAATGAGTCTCAAACATGTGAGCCACGGGCTATTTACGGCCTACAAAATGTATTCTATGGCCCCCTAGTGAATATCAAAGCTTAATGTCAGTGCAGCCACCTCTGAGAGTCTGGGCTTATCTGTTATACCTCATTATAAAGCACTTTTAAAAAAAATCAAGAAACAACCATAGCATTTATATGATCAGAAACAATGAACACAAAAAGCAATACGTAAAAATTCAAACTCTTTTTTTTTTTTTATGCAGCCGTTTACAATACTGAGCCTTTGGTCCACTCATATAAACAAATAAACTAGAAAAATCCATATTCATATTTGACCAAATAATAAATAGTAATGTTTTGGTCATAATACCATTATGAAAATACAAATTATCTTATCTTATATTTTGTTATATTGATGTATTTGAAGACATGTTGTGCAGGTTTTGAATCTCTCTGTATGGTTCACATTAATACCAGTTTGACACAGAGTTTTTTTTTATCAGTCCTGGTGTTAAACTTTGCATTTTTAGTGGTTTAATGCAACATCTGGGCATCGATCCATTTTGAAAGAACGGTAAGAAAACAGATCACAACGATCAGTCGTTCAAATACAGTGTCACTGAAAAAGGTTTGGCCATTTTTATTGTATATCTGGAAAAAGTGCAAGGGATAAGTAAATGGTGGGAGGAAGAAGTGGACAAATTGTGCCGAAAAAACAAATTCTAAAACTGCAAAACGTGATGGAAAAATAAGTCAAACATTGCTCAAATTTGGAAACATTTATCTTAATTTTAGCCAATGGGACAAAGAAAAATTATCTTGTTTAGAAATATACAATAAATGTCTCCCTTGAAATTAGAATGTCGCAGTTCTTCAATTACGACTAAATGCAAATCTGGTTTTACAGTCAGAGTGTGCTCAAAATGAAAAAAAAAACCCAGAAATTCAATAAATTAGCTCATGTTTGATGATGTTTTGCAGTGTAACTGAGAGAGAGACCAGGAGAGAGACAACTTGTTTGTCTACAACAAGAATCTAAAAGGCCTCGTCTGAAACATCTAACAGAAAGGGAACCATAACCAGGTGCCGACAACTGATACGGCTAAAACCTCACAACCAAACACACAAAAAGCTAACCACATGGTATCTGCACTGCCACCAGAGAGAGAGAGAGAGAGAGAGAGAGAGAGAGAGAAATACACCAGAGAGATAGAGAGAGAGAGAGAGAGAGAGAGAGAGAGAGAAATACACCAGATAGAGAGAGAGAGAGAGAGAGAGAGAGAGAGAGAGAGAGAGAAATACACCAGAGAGATAGAGAGAGACCAGAGAGATAGAGAGAGACCAGAGATAGAGAGAGACCAGAGAGATAGAAAGAGAGAGAGAGAGAGAGAGAGAGAGAGAGAGAGACAGAGAGACAGAGACAGAAAGAGAGAGAGACAGAGACAGAGAGAGACAGAGAGTGAGAGAGAAACCAGAGAGAGACAGAGAGAGAAACCAGAGAGAGACAGAGAGTGACCAGAGAGATAGAGAGAGACCAGAGAGATAGAAAGAGAGAGAGAGAGACAAAGACAGAGAGAGAGAGAGAGAGAGAGAGAGAGAAAGAGAGAGACGGAGAGAGAGAGAGAGACAGAGAGTGAGAGAGAAACCAGAGAGATAGAGAGAGACCAGAGAGATAGAGACAGACCAGAGAGAGAGAGAGAGAGAGAGTGAGGGAGAGAGAAAGAGAGACAGAGACCAGAGAGAGAGAGAGACAGACAGACAGACAGAGAGAGAGAGGAGAGAGAGAGAAAGAGAGAGAGAGACCAGATAGAGAGACAGAGAGACCAGAGTGAGAGAGAGAGACCAGAGAGACAGAGAGAGAGAGACAGAGAGAGAGTGTGAGACCAGAGAGAGAGACAGAGAGAGAGTGTGAGATCAGAGAGAGACAGAGAGAGAGAGACAGAGAGAGAGTGTGAGACCAGAGAGAGAGACAGAGAGAGAGTGTGAGATCAGAGAGAGACAGAGAGAGAGAGACAGAGAGAGAGTGTGAGACCAGAGAGGCCATAAAGAGACCAAACTTCCAAAACGTGAAATATTAACCCCAATTGTTTTTTTTATACTTTCTTTTTAGTTTTTGCCTTTAGAATTAAAATAGAATGTCATAATTAAAAAAAAATCACAAGACAACAGTTATAATGCAAAGAAAAGATAACACAAAAATAATAGTGATAATAACAATAATAATAATTAATAATAATAAAATAAAATAAAATACATTTACACAATTTAATGCCAAATTCACAGGATCATGTTTAAAGCTGAGGGACGTAACCTTCAAACCACAACCAAAGATCTCATTTGATACTCTGCGTGCTGGGACAAACTATATGTGTTATGTGTGAAACAGAAAAGTCAGGTACCCCAGCTTTAATTACTTTCTGGCTGCTCTGTCCTCTTCTGTCCTTTGTCTAAACCCCAGATGTGATCACGTGTGGGCGAGAATGCAGCAGAGCTGGTGGGTCCGCTCTCTGGTCCCATTCAGGTCCGACGACATTACTGAGTCACATGCTCTGTTTGAGGGAGAGCAGGGGGAGGAGGGGGGGGAGGGGGGGATCAGGGCGAGGAGAGGGAGCAGGGAGAGGAGGGGGAGGGGAGGGGAGGGAGGGGAGGGAGGGGAGGAGGGGAGGAGGGGGAGGAGAGGGAGGGAGCAGGGAGAGGAGGGGGGAGGAGGGGGAGGAGGGGGAGGGGGGGGGAGGGAGGGGAGGAGGGGGAAGAGAGGGAGCAGGGGGAGGAAGGGGAGGAGGGGGGAGAGGAGAAGGGGGGAGCTTCATCATCTCAAATAATTGTATTTCATCTGAAATATTTGGAAAATTTCAAGAGGCTGTGTTCATGTGACATCACAGCTTTCCATTTAGTCATTTGTTTCATAATGATACAGTAACAATAACATCAATAATAATAATGATAATGATAAATAATGATAATAATGATAATAATACTAATGATAATAATAATAATAACAATAATGTTAATAATAATAATGATAATAATAATAATAATTATGATAATAATAATAATAATAATAACAATAACAATAATAATGATAATAATAATAATAATAATAATAATAATAATAATAATAATAATAATAATACAAAAACAATGATGATACTCCTAATAATAATAATAATAATAATACTGATAATAATAATAATAATAATAATAATAATAATAATAATAATGATAATAATAATAATAATATGAAAACAATGATGATACTAATAATAATAATACCGATAATAATAATAATAATAATAATAATACTGATAATAATAATAATAATAATAATAATAATAATAATACTGATAATAATAATAATAATAATAATAAATAATAATAATGATAATAATAATAATAATATAAAAACAATGATGATACTAATAATAATAATAATAATAATAATAATAATAATAATATAAAAACAATGATGATACTAATAATAATAATTATAATACTGATAATAATAATAATAATAATAATAACAATAATAATGATAATAACAATAATAATTAAAAAATGTTCATAAAATTCAAAAAAGTTCTGAAAAAGAATAATAATCATAATAATGCAATAGGAAGTACTTTTTGCTTTAACTCATCCTGGCTCCTATTGACTTATATCAGTTATTTTTACCTTACTTTCAGGACCTGCACCAGTCTACTGTATATGTCGCATCAGCAACATTTGAAAAGAAAATCACTATTTAGGCCAAACTTGAATATCAGTTGCAGGTTTTCCTGTTTAATGTAGCAGATAGACGACTGTTTTAACTGGACACAAAATGATTTAATGACGAGGTGTTTAAGCCAAACCGTTAGCTCCCATGACTCATTCACATTCATCTGTTTTGACAATAACTGAGTGTCCAATAGCGAGAAAAACTTGATGGAGACAAGAACTCTGACAACTTTACTACAATAAAAATAAATATATTAGCCGCATCGCTATATAAGCCGCAGGGATCAAATAAGTAGAAAAAAGTAGCAGCTTATAGTCCGGAAAATACAGTCTTCTTTTGTATTTGGTCCAGTTTTGATTCAATCCTAACAGTAAACTAATTTGTTAAAATGAAAAAGGTCAATAATAAAAGAAACCCTCTTTAATAGCGAAAGCCTGGGACCTCCTGCTGTTGGTAGAGTCTGGAGTTGGCTCTGATAAGACCGTGGAAGGACCAACTGCTGGATTTGAACGTTTCCTCCTCCACAGCTGACGCAAACATCAGTGAGATCGAACTGTGATAAAGGCTCCAGGAGGAACACATGTTTGGATTATTGATTTGAGAGTTTTGAGTTCAGACATGATTTATCTCTGAATGTTTGACTTGGCAGAAATAAAAAGAAATCACCCAAATCCCTTGTTCTCAGAGGGGAAGGTCGGAGCGTGAGACTGAGACAGATCGGTGCAGTGTGTGCAGTGATGTAGTCGCTGTATTGGACTGTTGTGGTGAAGAAGGAGCAGCGTCTATAGTCAGAGCTCTGGATTCAGTCTATGTTCCTGCCCTCAACTCTGGTGATGTGCTTTGAGTAATGCATCCATGGTTCAGTGCTCTCGGTGATTCTGGTTACATTTTGATCCAGATGGCCAACCAGAGGCCTTCAATTGCTGGAGAAACTGTAGCTTGCCTTAGCAACCACCATAGCAACATCTCTGTTGGAACAAATTCCCATATAAGGAAATTGGCTCCAGCTAGTTTGTTCAAATGACTTCTTCTACAAATTGACAAAACAGGACGAGATTTTGGATGCAAACGGTCCACATGAGTTTCCTTCGATGAGTGGCGGGGCTCTCCCTTAGACATAGAGTGAGGAGCTTAGTCACACGAGGAGCTCGGAGTAGAGCTGCTGCTCATCCACATGCAGAGGAGCCAGTTGAGGTGGCTCTGTTTGGGATGCCTCCATGGATGCTTCCTTGGGGAGGTGTTGTGGACTTGTCCAGCCAGGGGAAGACCCAGGACACACTGGAGGGACTGTGTCTCTCAGCTGGCCTGGGAACGCCTCAGGATTCCCCGAATGAGCTAGAGGGGTTTTGTTTGTATGACTACAACTACTACAACTACTGTTACTACTTCTGCTACTGCCTCAACAACGTTTACTCTAGATGGATAGATTTTTTTATCAACATAACATAACATTAACATAATAAGCAAGAGTAAATACTCCATCACATTTTGATTGATGAATCCATCTCCTGTGAACCTCATAAACACATGTTGCCATGGCACCTGTCACACTGGCTGCTTCCTCTGGTGTTAGGGTAACAGAGGAGAGGAAGTCCACCGCACTCCCCCGTCCCCCTCCCCCTTCGATGTTATCAGGGAGCCCAGACCAGGACCAGGAAACCGCAGCGGCAGCCGGGCTCAGAGAAAAGAGCCGTGTAACCGAAGGGTGCTGCTGTCTGCGCCTACGGGTGCTGCTCTTATCACACTCACATAAAGACTGTTACCTCAGCGCAGACAGGAAGCACACCTGCTGCTATCAGAAAGGCAGGTCGCACACACACACACACACACACGCACGCACACGCACGCACGCACGCACGCACGCACACACACACACACGCACACACGCACGCACACGCACACACACAGACACACACCCAGTCCAGACAACCTTTCTTGACAATGGTCATCTGCCTCTTATGGACCAATGGCTCTATGTGTTTTTTCATCAATACTTTTCTTGTCTTTAAACGGATTGATTTTCTGATCTGTGTTGGCAAATTGACAACTGTCTAAAGTCCACCGAGACAACTGCTTTTGTGATCTGGTCTCTCTCCAGTCTCTCTTGGTCTCTCTCTCGGGTCTCTCTTTCGGGTATCTCTCTCTGCTCTGGTCTCTCTCTTGGTCTCTCTTTCGGGTATCTCTCTCTGCTCTGGTCTGTCTCTCTTTCTGTGGTCTCTCTCGTCCTTTCTCTCTGGTCTCTGTTGAGTCTCTCACTGGTCTGTGATTGAGGCCTTTACAAAAATGCATTGAATTGAACTGAACAGATTGGCTTGGTTTTCCTAATTCATTTCATTAGAGGAGATCTGTGGTTTGCGATTGCTTCATCATCATCATCATCATCATCATCATCATCATCATCATCATCATCATCATCATCATCATCAAACTTCATCACAGACTCGTGCTTATAAGTCAAGCACATCACACACAACACAGAACATTTGTGGTCTTCATAACGTTGTGACTTTTTCTGTTTCTATGTGTAGTTTTTCTGTGTCATTGTTCCATCATGAAACTATATTTTATTTTCGAAAGTGCTCTTTTGTGGGGTGACAGTGGCTCAGTTGGTAGAGCATTTGCCTTTGAGCCTGAATGCCGTGGATTCGAGACCTTCTCCATCGACTCCCACTGATGCCTGCTGTCGTTGTGTCCTTGGGCCTGACACTTTACCCCACTTTGCCTGAAGCCCCTCTGAAAGATCAAGGCATATGCTCTCACCGACAGAGCAGCCATCCTTCTGTGGACTCACCACCTGCAGGAGGATCAGTGAGGGGCCGGTGCTCTGTGAACTGGGTGGCAGCTGATTGTCAATGCCCCAACCTAGAAATGGACAAAGGGTAAAAAGATGGATGTATAGATAGAGCCCTTTAACTCTGAAAGCAGTCCCTTTGACAGTTAAATTCAAAGACCACTAAAGCCCCTTTTCTCCGATGTGCTAGTTCTGGACCGGTTCTGTTTCTGGGTCTGGTTTTCTAATAGAGGTGAGCAGGTGCTAGTTACCATAGCAACACACAGCCTACTTGCAGCAGTTAGCATTTAGCCTGAAATCGAGTTTTACACATCAGGTCATCAGCCTCTGTAAAAGTAGTTTACTTCTATAAAATTTCCCCACTGTGGGACAAATAAAGAATCTCTTAATATCAATCTTAAAGTGACCCTTTTAGTAAAATGTTTGGACACCCCTGGTACAGAATTATGCTATAGAGAAAGCATTCTCATAATTTGTTTCCGATCAATCAGTTTTACACTTTCGCTGAAGACAAAATTAAAGAAAAATGCCTCGTGAACAAACCAGACCCTGTGGCATTAGATGGTCAAGCTTCTGCTCTACGCCCAATTACTTTTGGCTTGTCAAAAAGTGAAAGGCAAGCATATAAACTGCTGTAATTCCTCCAGCCTTCACCTGATTTCAATGTAAATATCCTCAAATTAAAGCTGTAACTCTGCACCAGTATTTGTGTTGTTTCAAATCCCTGGTGGTGGAGCATAGAGACAGAGAGATGTCAATGTCTCAATAATTATGGACCTGACTCTATGTCCAGTTCCAAGTAAACACTGCATGTATTGTAACCAAAATATTCTCCACCACAAAGAGTTTTCTTCCAGCCTGCTGCAACGCTTTGCCGTCGGAGGTCTCTCGGTGGCTCCAGTCTCAAAAAACGTATCCCTATTCCTATATCTACATTTGCAATAACCACAATGAATGCGCGACACAAGCAAAAACAAAGAAGAAGGCCAAAAAAATCTTGACTTTTTCACGGCTGGAATAATGCGTGGCGACCGTACGGCCAGAGGTTCTATTGTTTTTAGGCCAAAAATCAAAATTTTAAAACAGTTTCTTCACGTTGCCACAAATTCCTCGTCTGGTTTGGGATTAGGAGAGACCACATGCTCCAGCGCTGGTAGCAAACAGGCGGCGTGGAGCTAAAGACACCGGGATTACGGAGCTTGAATGGCTTCTGTGAGTCTGGGGGAGGATAAGTGCTGCTCTGACTCACTCAGATGGATTTGTGGTGAGTCTAGATCAGTTCTAGAGAAGGCGTGAAGACCAGTGCACTTGAGGGACACGAGAGAGAGAGAGAACAGAGAAACCAGATAAAGAGAACAGCGGGACCAGAGAAAAAGACCAGAGAGAGAGAGACCAGCGAGAGAGGGCAGAGAGAAAGAACAGAAAGAGACCAGAGAGAGAGAGAGAAAACAGAAGGACTGGAGAGGGATAAGAGAGAGAGACAAGCGAGAGAACAGACAGAGAGATCAGATAAAGAGAACACAGGGACCAGAGATAAAGACCAGAGAGAGAGAGACCAGAGAGAGACCATAAAAAGAGAGACTTGAGAGAGACCTGGGAGAGACCAGAGAGAGACTAGAAAGATACCACAAAAATAGTGACCACAGAGAGACCGGAGAGAGACCAGAGAGAGACCAGAGAAAACAAGAGAGACCAGAAAGAGACCACAAAAAGAGAGACCAGGGAGAGACCAGGGAGAGACCAGAGAGAGACCATAATAAAGAGACCTGAGAGAGACCAGAAAGAGAACCACCTGCGCTCCATCCTCTCGTGTTGTTCAGATCTCACCTGTAGTTTGTGGATTTCCTCACACTTTCCTGCTGCTCCTTTGTACTTACTGAAGGACTTTCATTACAGAGACTCGGTTTTTGGTTTCCACAAATTAAATAATCCACTGGAAGTGAACGTTCTGTTCTGGTATTTTCTAAAACCAACTTATTTCTGCTGAAATTGTCACTTCTCTGTTTCAAACTTGTATTTTCCATGTAACCAGTTGTTTCTGTGGCTAACGTCCAGCTTTTCTCCTGCAAAGATTTGAACAGTTTTGAGCCGAGTCCAGAAAGTCGACCCAAAAATAACAGAAAGTCTTCAGTGGAGGACACATTTATCTGACACCCTTCAGGAATGCAGATCTCGCTGATGACTCACATGAGGGCCGTATCGTGTTCGTTTTATTCTGTGTTCTTCCAGTGGAAAAGAGCAACTCACCATCAAAGCAAAGTGTAAAGAAACTGTTTTAAACCAGCATGGATGGCACCCGCGGAAAAACAAACAATTACTCAGAACAAAACATGTCATGAGGGTTTTTTTATGCAGTGCATTGCTTTTGTACCTTTTCATCAGTGATTGTTGTACTGCTTACAAGAAGTTGCACTAATGCTAATGTTTGCATATAGATCGCAAATCAAAAATGCTAATAAAAAGATTTAAAATGAAAATAAAATCCATCATGCAAGTTACAAGTTTCATTTCATATCACTCACACATATATTCCTGGTGCGTAGCTAACATCAAAGATAGATATTTTATTCCTTTAATATTTAACAATGATGTTTTATAGCGGCTTTCGTTGAAGTATGAGTTGTGCGATACTTCATATTCACTCACTCCACTTTCCAACTGTTCTATAACTTGTGATGCAAATATGAAATCTCCCCACTGTGGTCTTTTTCTCTGGTCTCTCTCTGGTTTGGTCTGGTCTCTCTCTGGTCTCTCTCTGGTTTGGTCTGGTCTCTCTCTGGTCTCTCTCTGGTTTGGTCTGGTCTCTCTCTGGTCTCTCTCTGGTTTGGTCTGGTCTCTCTCTGGTCTCTCTCTGGTTTGGTCTGGTCTCTCTCTGGTCTCTCTCTGGTCTCTCTCTGGTTTGGTCTGGTCTCTCTCTGGTCTCTCTCTGGTCTCTCTCTGGTTTGGTCTGGTCTCTCTCTGGTCTCTCTCTGGTTGCTCTCTGGTCTCACTCTGGTTTGGTCTGGTCTCTCTCTGGTCTCTCTCTGGTTGCTCTCTGGTCTCTCTCTGGTCTCTCTCTGGTTGCTCTCTGGTCTCACTCCGGTTTGTCTCTGGTCTCTCTCTGGTTGCTCTCTGGTCTCTCTGGTTGCACTCTGGTCTCTCTCTGGTTTGGTCTGGTCTCTTTCTGGTTGCACTCTGGTCTCTCTCTGGTTTGGTCTGGTCTCTCTCTCTCTGGTTGCACTCTGGTCTCTCTCTGGTTTGGTCTGGTCTCTCTCTCTCTGGTTGTTCTCTGGTCTCTCTCTGGTCTTTCTCTGGTTTGGTCTGGTCTCTCTCTGGTTGCTCTCTGGTTGCTCTCCGGTCTCTCTCTGGTCTGGTCTGGTCTCTCTCTCTGGTGGTTCTCTGGTCTCTCGTTGGTTTAGTCTGGTCTCTCTCTCTGGTTTGGTCTGGTCTCTCTCTGGTCTCTCGCTGGTTTGGTCTGGTCTCTCTCTCTCTGGTTGCTCTCTCCAGTCACTTTCACGAAACTAATATTTTTCAAAACCGCTTTTGCTGAAGTATATAGTTTTGCTCCTCATTCCTACTGTTCTGTCACTTGAAAAAAAGATCACTTCATATGAATCTTCATAAATGTGTGTTTTTGGAGCTTTCCTCTAACCTGTATTTAAATAGGTTTACAGTATGATCACAAAGGAAAGGGTGAGATAATGTACATTCAAAAACACTCTATTGTTTCATAATATTATAGTCTTTAAAGCGTTAGCGTTGACTCAGAGTTCGCCGCAAGTCATTGAGTCACCCGGAAACAAACTGAACAAACAGGACGATAGACATAAGTCGATCAATTCAATTCAATGTATCTGTGTATCTCCCTAAATCACAACAGCAGAACGTCTGGGAGGAATTTACAAAGTTTCAATACAGGAAATGCAATAACAACAAACACAGCCTTTGGTCCATAGAGAGCGGGATGACCACCGTCCATAACCTTTAATAAACGTCCATAAATGTCCTTAGACCCTTCTGCATCGGCAAGGAACCACTCAACAAAAAAAAGCTCAGTGGGAAAAATGTGAGAAATGTTGGGGAGGCCCACATTGAAACAGGGATTGACTTACAGGGTTGGTCAGGCTGTAGATCCAGGACTGAGGCTGTAGATCCAGGACTGAGGCTGTAGATCCAGGACTGAGGCTGTAGATCCAGGACTGAGGCTGTAGATCCAGGACCGAGGCTGTAGATCCAGGACCGAGGCTGTAGATCCAGGACCGAGGCTGTAGATCCAGGACTGAGGCTGTAGATCCAGGACCGAGGCTGTAGATCCAGGACTGAGGCTGTAGATCCGGGACCGAGGCTGTAGATCTAGGACTGAGGCTGTAGATCTAGGACTGAGGCTGTAGATCCAGGGCTGAGGCTGTAGATCCAGGACTGAGGCTGTAGACCCAGGACTGAGGCTGTAGATCCAGGACTGAGGCTGTAGATCCAGGACCGAGGCTGTAGATCCAGGACCGAGGCTGTAGATCCAGGACCGAGGCTGTAGATCCAGGACCGAGGCTGTAGATCCAGGACCGAGGCTGTAGATCCAGGACCGAGGCTGTAGATCCAGGACCGAGGCTGTAGATCCGGGACCGAGGCTGTAGATCTAGGACTGAGGCTGTAGATCTAGGACTGAGGCTGTAGATCCAGGGCCGAGGCTGTAGATCCAGGACTGAGGCTGTAGATCCAGGACTGAGGCTGTAGATCCAGGCTGAGGCTGTAGATCCAGGACTGAGGCTGTAGATCCGGGACCGAGGCTGTAGATCTAGGACTGAGGCTGTAGATCCAGGGCCGAGGCTGTAGATCCAGGACTGAGGCTGTAGATCCAGGCTGAGGCTGTAGAACCAGGACTGAGGCTGTAGATCCAGGACCGAGGCTGTAGATCCAGGACCGAGGCTGTAGATCCAGGACTGAGGCTGTAGAACCAGGACTGAGGCTGTAGATCCAGGACTGAGGCTGTAGATCCAGGACCGAGGCTGTAGATCTAGGTCTGAGGCTGTAGATCCAGGACTGAGGCTGTAGATCCAGGACTGAGGCTGTAGATCTAGGTCTGAGGCTGTAGATCCAGGACTGAGGCTGTAGATCCAGGACTGAGGCTGTAGATCCAGGACTGAGGCCGTAGATCCAGGGAGTGCAGCTCAGTAGTTGCAGTTGTGTATATTAGTTTAAAGTACATGATAGTTATATGTTATCGTTACCTCGTACATTGGTTTAAATGTAGAATCTAGCTTTTTGAGGACCACTCCCACTGAACCAAATCTTAGGCAAGAAGCAACAGTGACGTTTTTCCCAAAGCCCCAGTGAGTGAACGAGTGTCATTCCATTATTGAATTAAAATGACAGTGTGATATTTAATAAACATTCTTAATCAAGGCTTCAAGAGTTCGCAAGTTCAAGAACCGGAATGACATTATACCTTACTTGTTCGGACGTAAAACTATGACATCACAGTCGGGGAAAAAACAAGTCCCGGTCACTCTCTCTGGTCTCTTTCAGGTCTCTCTATCTCTGGTTTCTTTTTGGTCTGTCTCCCTGGCCTCTTTTTATGCATTTATTGTCATTGTTTTATCATGTTTTTATCTTTTAACTCTATCCTAGGTTTGTATGATTGCGAGCAAGGGACCAATGCACAATTTCCTTAGGGATCAATAAAGTATATATCTATCTATCTATCTCTCTCTCTCTCTCCAGTCGCTCTCTCTGGTTTTTCTTTGGTCTCACTCTCCGGCTTCTCCACAGTCTCCCTCAGGTCTCTCACATGTATTCTGTGTCAAGACAGCATGTTGTGGTCTGATTTGTTTACAACATTATACTTTTGCAAGCCTTCTTTTTTTCTTTTGGCTCAAGCCGCATGTATATTTGTTGGTAGATTAACAAACCCCCCTGTAAAGTTGCCCCTAGAATTTTCTTCTAAATCTAGGTGTAATGAGTTCGCACAGTTTTTCGATGACAAAGTACAAGGAATCAAAAACACTATCACCTCCACAGCACGTATAACAATGCAACAGCCAGAGAAGCTTTTTGAGCTAACTCACTTTGCACCTGTGGATACTGAAACTGTCAAAAAGATAATCATGAGTCTGAGCTCCTCCACATGTAGCCTGGATATATTGCCCTCTAAATTTCTGAAGTCCGTCCTGAGCAGTTTGTTACCTTCACTGACACAAATAGTAAACATGTCTCTGTCGTCAGGAACATTTCCTATGGCCCTAAAAACAGCAGTCATAAGACCTCTCCTAAAAAAGAGCAGTCTGGATCCTGCGGGACTTCAAAATTATCGCCCCATATCGAATCTGCCATTCATTGGAAAAATTCTTGAAAAAGTGGCCTCCCAACAACTTACTGAATTTTTAACAATGAATAATTCTTTTGATATGTTCCAGTCTGGGTTTAGACCCCACCACAGCACTGAGACCGCTCTAGTGAAGGTAACAAACGACATTCGACTTCACACTGATGCAGGTAAAGTCACAGTTTTGGTCATGTTAGATCTTAGTGCCGCGTTCGACACTGTCGACCATGAGATCCTCATGCAGAGACTGGAGGACTGGGTTGGTGTCACTGGCACAGCCCTAGACTGGTTTAGGTCTTACCTGGAGGATAGGAAGTACTTTGTGGAGATTGGAGACTGCGTCTCAGATCATGTGGCCCTGACCTGTGGAGTACCACAGGGGTCGATCCTGGGACCTCTCCTATTTAATCTCTACATGCTGCCGTTAGGTCAGTTAATACAAAGAAACAAAGTGTCCTACCACAATTACGCCGACGACACTCAGATCTATGTCTCACTGACTGCAGGAGAACATGGACCACTGGATTTGCTCCTTCACTGTATCCAACAGATCAGTGAGTGGATGCAAAATAATTTCCTCCAGCTAAATGCAGACAAAACCGAAATCATTGTCTTTGGTCCCCAGAAACAAAGAGAGGGCGTCATCTGTCAACTTCAGTCTCTCTCCCTACTTCCTTCAGACAAGGTCAGAAATTTGGGGGTAATACTGGACTCAGACCTAAATTTCAATAGCCACATAAAATCAATAACATCAACAACTTTTTACCATCTGAAGAACATTGCCAAAGTCAGAAATATAGTGTCCAGGGCAGACTTGGAGATTCTTGTCCACGCATTTGTCTCCAGCAGGCTAGACTACTGCAATGGCCTGCTTACAGGTCTGTCCAAACAGACCTGTAAGCAGCTGCAGTACATCCAAAATGCAGCAGCTAGAGTCCTGACAGGAACCAGGAAGTATGACCATATTAGTCCGGTCCTCAGGTCTCTGCACTGGCTTCCTGTGGCTCAAAGAATAGATTTTAAAACAGCTCTGCTTGTGTACAAGTCTCTCCATGGCCTTGCACCAGAATACATTAGTGACATGTTGGTGTCATATGAACCAGCCCGGACTCTGAGGAGCACAGGGACTGGCCTCCTGCTGGTGCCCAGAGTGAGAACCAAACATGGGGAGGCTGCGTTTCAGATCTATGCAGCTAAGATCTGGAACAATCTCCCTGAAAATGTGAGGGAGGCGACTCTGTCAATGTTCAAATCCAGGTTAAAGACTGTTCTGTTTGCCTGTGCATACAACTGAAGGATTTTATCTCCATTTGTAATGCACTGCTGTCATTTATTTATTTATTTTTTTTTAAATTTCTTGTGTAACTTTGAAAGTGTTAATGGTTTTATTCTTTTGTGTGATTTTATTGTTTTTATTGTGTTTTAATCTTTTGTGTGATTTTAATGTTTTAATTGTGATTCTGGTGTTTGTTTTATGTGATGATTTGTGATGTGGACTGTGAAGCGCTTTGTGTTGCCCTGTGCATGAAAGGCGCTCTACAAATAAACTTTGATTGATTGATTGATTGATATTTCCTGAAATATCATTGGTCTTTTTATTGTGCTCTTTCGGAGGCCAATCTATTATTTGTACCACTGTCACTTTCTTGCACTATTATGAGTATTTAGTGTGTACTTAGAGCACAGTATGTGGTAATCATTCCAAGAAATTCTATGAAGACGTTTTTTAATCATGCCTCATGCTGCATCTATTGTTCTATACAACTGTTGGCACCATGATCCAAATTCCTAGTTTGTGACTTCCTGTTATACTTACAAAAGACAATACAAGTGATTCTGATGCGAACTTGTGAGTGCAGAAAGATGACCGGGTTGACGTATGGAACAGCCAGTCCTCCCATTTCCCCACAGACCCCAGTTTAAGCCGCATTAATTGAACAAAGCAGACGTAATTAGCGATTGATGTCAGCGTATGTATCTGCCAAAGCTCACAGTGAGGAGTTAACTGGACCAGGACAGCTCTCCCGCAAAGATGGAGCGACCGGGGTGGGGGGTAGTGGGGAGGGTTAGAGGGGGAGAGAGTTAGAGGGGGGTAGTAAGAATCCTGGAGCTAGAGAGAGTCCACTGATCCAGGTTTTCCTGCACTCAGTGTGGGATAAGCCCTGTTTCCACCAGCCCCATACTATACTAGTCTCCAGTACCAGGTGAGTGAGTGCAGCTGGATTGGTACCAAGGAATTTCCTCAGATAATGGTTTGTTGTGGTTAGGTTGCCAGGATACCGTACCAGCCTAATGGAAACAAAACCAGGTAGAGTAGAGAATACATGTAGAGTATAAATCATCCCTGACCCTCCTGCATCGGTAAGAACCACTAAAAATGGGGGATATAAAAGAGAAAAAAATTGAAAAGTCCCATTTTGCTATTTCTACTCAATTTTAATGATTCAAATTTAGGGATTCATGATCAAACAACTGATGAAAAACTCTCAGAAAGTGCCAAATACCACATGTAGATAAAGCGTGTACTCCTGCCCCTTGTGATAAACCAGACTCCTGCTCGCTGCAAAAGTGAAAAAAAGCAGAGACCCCGGATTACATTTCTTTACTTTGGACAAATCTCTTCTGGCTCCGTTAAAAACTACACACACATTTAATATGAAAGATACGGCATCACATTCAATCATTCCAAGATTACAATGAAACCTATGAATAACTTGAACCCATGTTGACTTCTGCTGGGTCCTAGAGAGGCCAAAAGTGCAACAGGAGGCAGAGCTTTTATCGGCCATGCTTCTATATTATGGAATCAGCTCCCCATCCAGATCAAGGAAGTATACACAGTCTCTATGTTCAAGGCCAGGCTAACAACAGTCCTCTTCCATTAAGCATAAAGCTCAGTAGGTAAGACTTAGAATCACAACTTTTGGTCAAAAAACACAGATTATAAGTGATGTCGCAGATGGAGACCCTGCAGATGAGAACTGGGGGATGGAGATTTCAAATTAGGGGTTTGTTGTCAAATAGAAAACGTTTTTATTTGACACATAACCACCGACATCATTCAACATCTCTGAAATATGGTTACAACTGCAGATTTGTATAGTTCTCTCAAAAAGTTAACATTAAAATTCCCAGAGCATTCATTTTGACGGCTTTGAGCTTTGAAAGTGGAATTTCTCAGTATATGTGCAATGTGGATCTTCATAACTTTACTTATTATGTTTCTGTATGTAGTTTTTCTTATGGAATTGTCTTGTATTATTATAATGTGAGTAGTTTTACCTTTTACCCCCAGAGTTTTGACTGCTCCATTCTTTTGAACATATATATTTCAACTTTAATCTGTGTCAGTCACTTGGACACCAACATTCTATGGGAGCAAAAGAGCCTTCTCTAGAATGTCCTGGACTGGTACTGTTACAGCTTGTTTTTGTTCATGAAATGCATCAACTATTACTGATGTATATTCAAAGAGTTCCTGTGCAAAAACAGATAAGGGCTAAGTGTTTTGGAAGTCCTTCCCTTTATCTTGTAGTAGTTTTGTGAAAAACCAGATCTATTTTGGTGCCAAAAGAAGTATTTTTTTGTATTGAACTTCATGAAAAATGTTCAAAATCCGAGAGATGTTTTTGCAAATGACCTCTTCATGGATATAAGATAAGAGAAACTTTACTTGAGTGGAGTTTGCATGTTCTCCCCATGACTGCATAGATTACCTCCAGGTTCGCCTATACCACTAAAAAGCATCTGAAGCTCCTCAACTTCTTACTTACTTACTTACAATGTGCTTCTTTCTGAAAGAGGACTGTGAGCTGCGAGCTGCCTGTTCTGGAGGTTCTTTATGAATCCAGACTCTTAAACCAAGCTCTTAGAATCAGTGACGTGCAGTCAGGGAAGGCAGAGCCTCATTATAGGAAACAAATAATTATTTTAGATGTAATATGTAACTGTCCTATGATTTTAATGTATATTTTTGATCAGTTCTGTATAGTCAAAAGTCCTATTTTGACAGAAATCCTATTTTTCCTATTCAAAGACCGAAGGTGAGGCAGCGCTCCTGCGTGCCTCCCCCCAGACCGCTCGCTCCCACACAGTGGACTCTGTGAGTGCACTCAGCTCGTGCTGGTGATATATCGCTGTTTGTTTATAATATTCTGCTTTGATAAAATTTGTCTAACTTCTCATGATGTTTAGTAATGTACTGCACGTATGTGTGTATTATTTTTATTTAGTTTAAGTGTTTTGATTGGAGACGAATACACAAGGGAAAAGCTTGGCGTGAGGCAGGCAGTGTCTGTGCCTCACCGCTAGGGCTGATAGTGAGCATTAAAGTTCATATCCGAGTTGCTAACAAACAATCAGCCCAATGTGCTATTTCTTTTGCTGGAAAATGGATGATTTGATTGAAGATGTTTTTCTCAAATGGATTTTCAATCAAAGCAAGATATAATATAGACTAAGAGACCTCCGCTGGACTTACAAGGTTAGTCCGGCCGCGGGGGAGGAGTCTCAGTCTCTGTGTTTAATGGTGAAAATTGACTAGATAGCTGCATAATAGTGCTTCTCCGAAAAACACTGATTCAACCACTGCTCAACAGTTCTGCAACTCTTTCTCTCTCTCTCCTCGCGTCTCTTTCTCTCTCTCTCTCCTCACGTCTCTCGCACCTGCGCTTAAAGATGTCGTTTGATGCGGAGCAGAGAGTCAGCAGCTAGATTGGTTGTGAGATTATTAAAAGAAGCTAGTTCTCTTATCTTTACAGTATAGGAAGTTTGTGGATGTTATTGCATTGGTGATTAAATGCTAATTTATTTTAAAAAATTATGGTAAATCTGACTTTTAAAGTCAGTGCCTCCCCTATCACCATCCTCACCGCACGTCACTGCTTAGAATAGACTCTTCTGGCCACCCTGGAAAGGCCATGGCCAGCTTCTTCCCTCTGGCAAAAAATATTGTTTGTTGAGATGCAGGACATTGTAATATGTTAACAGCTTCTTTCCACAAGGTGTCATCAGTTTGACCACAGAACTTTAATGATCTTTCACTTGTTATTTAATCTGTTTTTGTTGATTGGTCTCACAGTGACTAAACTTGACTAATTGTTTAATGTACTTTTTTTTGTAGTACTTGTTTTATTTTATATTTTTGTCTGGGCGTTTGCACATGTTTTCCAATGTGGTTTTACTGCAAATGGCAAATAAACTGAATCTGAGTCTGCTCCTGCCAGAGGCCCTCCAGTGGTATTACAGAGGACACAGTTCCCTCAGGGGCAATATTGTATTCATTAACTTAACTACATGTTGACCAAATGGTTGAGCATGTTGGGAAGAACCTCTCCTTTGAGCTGGCCTCGTCTGTCTCTGTGTTGAAAGCGTCCTGTGGAGAGTGGAATGTCAGCTCCGTGTGAAGAGCTGAAATATGAACGTCTTTAATCACATCTACAGCAGGAGGCGAGACCTTCATGAAGAACATACTGGGCCTTTTAGATTAGAACTCAAGAAACACTGGCAAAAGAAACGTTTTTTTTTCAATTCAATTCAATTGAATGTATTTGTGTTTAGCTGTTCACAACAGCAGCCGTCTCAAAGGACTTTTACAAAGTTGTTGATTCGCCAAAAATTGATCAGAGTCCAGTTCCAACACAGGAAATGCATTAATAACAAACACATAACACAGCTTCAGTCGTAGATCTACAGCTTCAATCCTTTGTTCTGCATGTTCTCCCCGTGTCTGCGTAGGTTTCCTCCGGGTACTCCGGTTTCCCCTACCACTAAAAATATGTACAATAGGTCTGGCATGCGCCTCCTGTTCTGGCCCCGCTCCCATCTCTGTGTGGAGTGAGAGACAAATGCCCAAAAATAACTATTGTAAACTGCTTTGAGACTCTGGTCTGTGAAAGGCGGTATATAAATAAAGATAACTTCTTATTAATAACAATAAATGGATAGTCTTGGGGCCTGCCTGGCAGACTGTCTACCATACATAATTGTGAGTACTTCAGTACTTATCGTGACACGAAGTAATGAGAAATAATTTAGCCTGTCTTTTTATAAGCTTGTTCACTACACTCATCATGTTATAATTAATTACAAAAACTACCTATCAAAGAAGATTAATCCTACAAAATCTCAGATCTTAGCTTTAATCTACAAAAAATGGCTTGTTTTTATCGTTTACCGTTCTTAAGCAATCTGTCATGGAATATAACATATAAATGGTTTAATCCAAAACTCAAATCTCAACAGGTTTTTAACCCGGGTTTAACCACTACACCACTATTACGTCCAATGTTTCATTGTCCCCAGGCAGGATTTTCAACTGTTAATGAAGAATGTGGCAAGTTTAGCATCGGACGAAAAAATTTTATCCGCCAACTCGTCACTGCAGGTAGCTGTTGTAGCCTGTACAAGTCGACCGCTTGTGTCAAATCCGTTGGCCCTCAGGGGCCCCAGGCAGCTGCCTTGCCTAATGGCAAGGGACGCCTCTGCCTCCAACCCAGCATTGGCCTTAAGGCCAGAAGGTCGTGGGTTCAATTCCCACCTCTACACCTTCTCCACCGACTCCCACTGATGACTGCTGTCGTTGTGTCCTTGGGCAAGACACTTAACCTCACTTTGCCCAAAGCCCCCACTGAAAGATCAAGGCTATGCTCACAGTCAGAGAGCAGCCGTCCTCCTGTGGACTCACCACCTGCAGAGGGTCAGTGAGGGGCTGGTGCTATGAGACTTGGGTGGCATCTCTGACTGCCACCCCCCTGACCCAGAAATGGATTAAAGGGTAGAAAATGGATGGATGGATGGATGGGACTGGTGCTTTGAGAATTGGGTGGCGGCTCCGATTGCCACTCCCCTCACCCAAATATGGATAAATAAATGGATGAAAATTCACCTTGCGGTTTCTTTGCCTCTGCTTTGACTACAAATGAAACGAGTTTGTTGCCAGCTCTGTACAATTGAGTTACTGTGCAATGTAATGTCCCTGTCAACTAAATACAGTGATATTCAAAACCAAATTAGGAATTAGGCCTAAACTTTTTTTAAACCACTATGTATTAACCAAGCCCCGGTGATCCAAGATGGCGCCTTTATCCATGGCTTGAGCTCAGTAGCGCATGGGACGTACACGGGGACTGAAAGAATAGTGGAACTCGCCCAAATTTGGGCATCGTCTGGTCCTCCCGGTTCTGTGCAGTGGACAAGCTCCCATGATGCATTGCACCAAATACGCGTGTGTGGCTCTCATGCACGTGCACCAAGCCCCGGCGATCCAAGATGGCGCCCTATTCAAATGAATGGTTTTGCTCACTGGTGCTTTGTGACGGCATGGAGGTTGAATGATTAGCGGATTTCTATGGGAAACTCGCAAAGATCTATGGGAAACTCGCCTGTATTTGGGCATCGTCTGGTCCTGCCGGTTCTGCGCAGTGGATGATCTCCCATAATGCGTTGCGCCAAACACGCGTGTGTGGGTCTCACACCGGGTCTCACGCACGTGCACAGAGGGGCTCGGCCGCGCTCTGACCAATCAGAGCAGTTCATCAGAGCGGGAGTTAGAGCGAGAGCCAGACGAGCAGAGTTTGTGGCACTAAAGTGTGGATTTAAACAAAACCAAAGGATTTAAGAAGAAAAAAAGTTCAGGATGACAAGGGACACAAAAATCCCCACAAAATCCGACCTTTATGAAAGCTGTAGGTTCTCTGTCAGCTGAGGTCGCGCTGTTTTAATTTACATTGAGTTCTATGGGGAAAATGTCTGGGTAGCCCACGTGAATTTAGTCTGGTCTAGTCTAGAATCTAGAATCCCTGAGCACATGGGTTATTCAGCTACAAGCTAGTAATACCCTATCCAGTTATTATAATAGATCCATGACGTGCACAGAGCGGTGCCAGAGCGGGAAGGAAACGAGCAGAGTTTGTGGCAGTAAAGTGTGGATTTAAAGAAAATCAAAGGATTTAAGAAGAAAAAAATTTCAGGATGACAAGGAACACTAAAATCCCCACAAAATCCGACCTCTATGGGACTTTTTTTCTGGGGAGCCCGCATGAATTTAGTCTGCAGTACCACGGGTTAGGGTGCCCATGGGTGGGACAGCTACAAGCTAGTAATACCCTATCCAGTTATTATTAGATCCATGGCATTAACAAATAACTCAACAGGTGGAGTGGAGGCTGAAGCACCCAATGATAGAAATGGGAAAAAATTGACAAAAACATGTGAATGCCAATTTTTGACATCTTGCAAGACTTCAGAATGAGCCCCATTATGACTGTCCACAATATGCTAGGTCACTATAATCATAATCATAATAATAATTATGCATCGGTTTGATTCACTCCATACACTGTGGTGATTATCTACTACTGTAGCCACAGCTGCCCTGTGGCACACTAACAGAAGCGAGACAACCAGTCTGTGCAATCAGCCCTTTAGATCACCACCAACCGTTCATGAGACTCATTCTAATGCAGGGGAAGTGTCTTGCCTAAGGAAACAACAACAGTTTGTCACTTTACAGCCGCTGCGCTGAGCACCTGGTGTTCTCAAAGTCTCCCATCACAGCACTAACCAGGACCTGCCCTGCTTAGTTTCAAAGTTCTGATGGAATCTGGCTTTCACATGCAGGTATGGCCACAATTCAATAGGATATGTTGGTATTAATCATCTGTACAGCAAAGCTAAGACATGTCTTCCGTCTTTGCTCTTGCTCAGATATCTCGCTCTCCCACTGCTGACTCTCTCTCCTCTCGTCTGTCTCCTCTCGCCTGAACCTCGCCCGGTCTCTTGAGCCAAATCTCGGCAGTAGGATTTATGGTCCCTCATCACTCCGTGAGTTACGTGGTTGCCTGCTCTTCCTCAGCCGTCCTGGTCCAAACACAAGCGCACCCAGGCTTGCCAAAGGAGGTTATCTCACACACAGAGAACACGCTATCCAGAAAACATCCCATAACGGTGGTGTTTGTTTTGAGCGTTGAACATGAGACTTTTGGCATATTGTGTTTTAGAACGTGACATAAGTTAATAAGACTTGAGTAAGCAGAGCTGAGTGGACCGGACCAGACTAGAGTAGTGTAGAGTGGAAAAGACTAGACTAGACTAGAGTAGAGTCCCATAACAGTATTTGTTTTGACTTTTTAACGAGATGTTTGACTCTGCATATTGTGTTTTAGTGAAAATGTGAACGTGTATTTATATTAATAATATGCAGAAGTTACACTTCCACAAGACCAGTGTACAACTCATGGCCTCCATTGACGTATGTAACAGGAAGTCACAGACAAGGAAATTGCTTTGGCTCGGTGCATCAGTCAGAAAAGAGAGGTAAGTAAGTAATGTTTATTTATATAGTGCATTTTACAGACCAAGGTCGCCCAAAGCGATTCCACACACGATGATGACGGAAGCGAGTTGCCCCCAATCAACACCATCCATTTACTCTCACATTCATACCTATTGTGCATTTTTTTAGTGGTAGGGGAAACCGGAGCACCCAGAGGAAACCTACGCTGACAGGGGAGAACATGAAAACTTCACTCAGAAAGGCCCTGTTCCGACCGAACCCAGGACCTTCTTGCTGAGAAGCGAGAGTGCTATCCACTCAGCCACCGTGCCGCCCATAGAGAATAGAGTAAGGCATAATAAAAATCAGCATACACTTCTAAGCAAAGGAAGGTTTCTCACCCATCATCTGTACTTCTTAGCAAGTTTTCCCGACGTTTCGTCCTCAAACTAGCGGACTTCTTAAGGGAATGAAGAAGTCTTTCCCTGAAGAAGTCCGCTAGTTTGAGGACGAAACGTCGGGAAAACTTGCTAAGAAGTACAGATGATGGGTGAGAAACCTTCCTTTGCTTTGACTAATCCCTGTACGACTGAGGGCTTACACAAACATACACTTCTAAGGTATAACATTTAAAATAGAATTATTACGATTACAATTACAATTACTATTTACAAGTGCACATGCTGCCCACAGTAAGCAGTAAGCAGTACAATAAGGTGACAAGCAGTAAAGTGACGTTATGATGGGCATTAAAGTGACTTAATAAGGGACAGTAAGGTGACATTATAGGGGGCCGTGAGATGACTTATGAAGGGCGGGGAGACAGGTTATGCGTGTTCAAGAGTCCAACAGCAGAGGGAAACAGACTAGACTAGAGTAGAGAAGGGTTGACTAGAAACTCATCACATAAGTGTGTTTCTGCTCCTTCTAACCAGTGAGCTGCTGTTCGTGTCTGCTTGTATGTGCAGAGTCCAGAGTGGATTATTAAATTGTCTTGGAGAGAGCGTGAAATCAAATCTACGATCCTGAGTTTTCCTCTGGAAGTTGAGCCGCCGCAGAGGCCTGAATCTGGAGCGCGTCTCCCTGACCTTTCACCACAGTGCACTGGAGTAAACTTTCAGCCCTCGGACGTGCAAATCCGAAAAACTTCCATGTATTTTTCTTGGTTTGAATTCACCGTGTGCGTTGGAGAAACTATGTTAATGATTGAAATCCCTGCTGCAGAAAAGTCCACGCATCATTTACTGTCTCTGCACAGGCTCACGTTTTAGACCACATGCAGAGCAGCGATAGCTATAGCTATAGCAATAGAACTGAGACCAGATCACAGCATCATTCATCATAACAATAACAATCGGGTCATTTTTAATAAAGGGGAATTTATAGATGGCTTTTCAATGTCTTGCATATATGTATATACAGTGTGGGAGAGTAACGCAATACATGTAACACCATTACGTATTGATGAAACTTTTTTCTGAGTACTTGTATTTTTTACAGTTACAACTTTGAAGTCTAAGATTTAGAATACAGTTGCTGTCTGAAATTCACGGGTATACATACTTTCTCACATTGCGTTTTAAAATGTGATCAATGGGGGCAAGTCCCGGCTCAAAAATGTCCAAAATTACGTCCGCTGACATGCTTGCAATACCACCCGGGGCCGATGGGGGTGGACCCAGAATAAGAATTAGCCAATGCTAATGTATAGCATCTACTTTCCTCTCAAAAATGGGTTTATGGATGGTCCGAAATATATATATATATGCCATGCGAAAGTATTCGGCCCCCCTTGAACCTTTCAACATTTCGCCACATTTCAGGCTTCAAACATAAAGATATAAACATTCAATTTTTTGTCAAGAATCAACAACAAGTGGGACACAATCGTGAAGTGGAACGAAATTTATTGGATAATTTAAACTTTTTAAAAAAATAAAAAACTGAAAAGTGGGGCGTGCAATATTATTGGGCCCCCTTGCGCTAATACTTTGTAGCGCCACCTTTTGCTGCAATTACAGCTGCAAGTCGCTTGGGGTATGTCTCTATCAGTTTTGCACATGGAGAGACTGGAATTCTTGCCCATTCTTCCTTGCAAAACAGCTCGAGCTCAGTGAGGTTGGATGGAGAGCGTTTGTGAACAGCAGTCTTCAGCTCTTTCCACAGATTCTCGATTGGATTCAGGTCTAGACTTTGACTTTGCCATTCTAACACCTGGATACGTCTATTTGTGAACCATTCCATTGTAGATTTGGCTTTATGTTTTGGATCATTGTCCTGTTGGAAGATAAATCTCCGTCCCAGTCTCAGCTCTTTTGCAGACTCCAACTGGTTTTCTTCCAGAATGGTCCTGTATTTGGCTCCATCCATCTTCCCATCAATTTTAGCCATCTTCCCTGTCCCTGCTGAAGAAAAGCAGGCCCAAAGCATGATGCTGCCACCACCATGTTTGACAGTGGGGATGGTGTGTTCAGGGTAATGAGCTGTGTTGCTTTTACGCCAAACATATCGTTTTGCATTGTGGCCAAAAAGTTCGATTTTGGTTTCATCTGACCAGAGCACCTTCTTCCACATGTTTGGTGTGTCTCCCAGGTGGCTTGTGGCAAACTTTAAACGAGACTTTTTATGGATATATTTGAGAAATGGCTTTCTTCTTGCCACTCTTCCATAAAGGCCAGATTTGTGCAGTGCACGACTGATTGTTGTCCTATGGACAGACTCTCCCACCTCAGCTGTAGCTATCTGCAGTTCATCCAGAGTGATCATGGGCCTCTTGTCTGCATCTCTGATCAGTCTTCTCCTTGTTTGAGATGAAAGTTTGGAGGGACGGCCGGGTCTTGGTAGATTTGCAGTGGTCTGATACTCCTTCCATTTCAATATGATTGCTTGCACAGTGCTCCTTGAGATGTTTAAAGCTTGGGAAATCTTTTTGTATCCAAATCTGGCTTTAAACTTCTCCACAACAGTATCTCGGACCTGCCTGGTGTGTTCCTTTGTCTTCATGGTTCTCTCTGCGCTTTAAACAGAACCCTGAGACTATCAAAGAGCAGGTGCATTTATACGGAGACTTGATTACACACAGGTGCATTCTATTTATCATCATCAGTCATTTAGGACAACATTGGATCATTCAAAGATCCTCACTGAACTTCTGGAGTGAGTTTGCTGCACTGAAAGTAAAGGGGCCGAATAATATTGCACGCCCCACTTTTCAGTTTTTTATTTGTTAAAAAAGTTTAAATTATCCAATAAATTTCTTTCCACTTCACGATTGTGTCCCACTTGTTGTTGATTCATGACAAAAAAATTAAAATTGTGTATCTTTATGTTTGAAGCCTGAAATGTGGCAAAATGTTCAAAGGTTCAAGGGGGCCGAATACTTTTGCAAGGCACTGTATATCATGAAGGTCCCTGTCAAGGGTGCAGTCCCCTCCAACTACCGGCCAATAACCTGTCTCTCCACAACATGGAAGCTCATGTCAGGCATCATTGCGGCTAAGATAAGTGGGCATATGGAACAATTCATGAGCACAGCACAGAAGGGCATTGGTAGAGACACCCGAGGAGCCAAACACCAGCTCCTGGTTGACAGAACAGACTGCCGGTCACGACACACCAACCTGTGCACATCCTGGATTGATTACCAGAAAGCCTACGACTCAATGCCACACACATGGATCATGGAATGCTTGAAGTTGTACAATATCAACAGGGCTCTAAGGGACTTTGTTGCAAACTCGATGGGAATGTGGAAGACCACCCTTGAGGCAAATGGCAAGCCGCTCGCACAAGTGATCATCAAATGTGGTATCTACCAAGGAGATGCTCTGTCCCCACTACTGTTCTGCATAGGCCTCAAACCTCTAAGCCAGGGGTCCCCAAACTTTTTCTTGTGAGGGCCACATAACTTATCCCTTCTTCGATGGGGGCCGGGTCAGTTTGTAACAGAAAAAGTGTGATAATTGCAAAAGTGCCTAAACGTAAAAATGTATTGTTTTACAGAAAGCATAATCAAATAACCCTCTCTGGGTTCGTCACAGAACAAAAGTCAGTAGTGCATATATGAAAATACTCTCTGGTATTGTTCAGGGGGCCGGAGCAAATGTAGAGGCGGGCCGGACCCGGCCCGCGGGCCGTAGTTTGGGGACCACTGCTCTAAGCCAAGTAATTGACCAGACTGGCTATGGATACCACCTCAGGAACGGAGCAAAGATCAGTCACCTCCTCTACATGGATGACATCAAGCTGTACGCCAAGAGCGAGAGAGACATCGACTCTCTGATCCAAACCACCAGGATCTACAGCCATGACATCGGGATGTCATTCGGACTCGAGAAATGTAGCAGGATGGTGACTCGGAGAGGCAAGGTAGTCCACACGGAAGGGATCTCACTCCCAGAGGGAACAATAGCAGACGTTGAGGACAGTTACAAGTATCTCGGTATACCACAGGCAAATGGCAACCTCGAACAGGTGACGAGGAAAGCGGCAACTGCCAAATACCTCCAGCGAATAAGGCAGGTCCTAAGAAGCCGGGTCAATGGCAAGAACAAGGCCCGGGCAATTAACAGCTACGCCCTGCCAGTGATCAGATACCCTGCAGGAATAATCAGGTGGCCAAAGGAAGAGATTCAGACCACGGATGTTAAAACTCGAAAGCTCCTTACCATGCATGGCGGGTTCCATCCCAAATCCAGCACCTTGAGACTTTACATAAGCCGTAAAGAAGGAGGCCGAGGAGTAGTGAGTGTGAGAGCCACTGTCCAGGACGAAACATCCAAACTCCATAACTACATCATGGAGAAGGCCAAAACGGATGACGTACTCGGTGAATGTCTCAGGCAGTGGCGAGATGGAGGAGGTGCTCCCATCATGGGAGAACAAGCCCCTACACGGCATGTACCACCGGAGCATAACAGAAGTGGCTGATCTCAAGAAGTCCTACCAATGGCTAGAAAGGGCTGGCCTACAGGACAGCACAGAGGCACTCATCATGGCTGCACAGGAGCAGGCCCTGAGCACCAGAGCGATAGAGGCCCAGATATACCACATCAGACAAGACCCAAGGTGTCGGTTGTGCAAAGAGGCACCTGAGACGATCCAACACATAACTGCAGGGTGCAAGATGCTGGCAGAAAAGGCCTACATGGAACGCCATAACCAAGTGGCTGGCATAGTGTACAGAAACATCTGTGCAGAGTATGGGCTGGAAACCCCAAGGTCTAAGTGGGAAACTCCTCCAAAGGTGGTGGAGAATGAGCGTGCGAAGATCTTGTGGGACTTCCAGATACAGACCGACCGAATGGTAATGGCGAACCAACCTGACATCGTGGTGGTGGACAAAGGGCAGAGGACAGCCGTGGTGGTGGACGTGGCAATTCCCAGCGATCGTAACATCCGGAAAAAGGAACATGAAAAGCTTGAGAAATACCAAGGTCTCAGAGAGGAGCTGGAGAGGGCCTGGAGGGTAAAGGTGACAGTAGTGCCCGTGGTGATCGGTGCACTTGGGGCAGTGACCCCGAAGCTAGAGGAGTGGTTACAGCGGATCCCTGGAACAACCTCGGACATCTGGGTCCAGAAATGTGCAGTGCTAGGAACAGCAAAGATACTGCGCAGAACCCTCAAGCTCCCAGGCCTCTGGTAGAGCAGGGGTTCCCAAAGTTTTTAGCCCGCGACCCCCATCATAAATGCGCTGCTCCCCCGCGACCCCCCACCTCAACAGTCCTTCCCGTCAATGAGCATGTATTTCCTTGATACGGAGTAACGCAGAGACTCGCGCCACTACTGAGGTGCACTGCCCAGAGCCCAAAAAAGGATGCTTGCGTATTTTTTCTCACGTAGTGACACAGTGATGGGCTTGGTGGGCTCCCTTCTTAGCAGAAGTGGAGCGCATTTCTTGCGGCTCGCCCTCTCTGTTCTCATACCGCGGTAAAGTGGCCCGGCTTTTTGGAGTCAGCAGTAAAGAGGTCCGCACATTAAAAGCGGGCGGCCGCTTTATGCTGTTACTTTATGCGGTTCATCCCTGCGGCTTCTTTTTCCAAAGTTACTGTAAGTAACAGCATAAAGCAGCCACACGCTTTTAATGTGCGGACCTCTTTACCACTGACTCCGAAAAGCCGGGCCTCTTTACCACCCTCTTCTACCGCTGCCCTCTCTCCCTCCACTGCCCTCTCTCCCTCCACTGCCCTCTCTCCCTCCGCTGCCCTCTCTCCCTCTCTTCGCACCATAAGCCTGACCCTTGACTTTTCTCCCCCTCCGGGTTTTTCTGTTGTGGATATCAACCATGTTTCATTTTAAAGCAGGTATTATTTGTTTGTAGCCTCCAAACACCTTTAGTTTTAGCAAACAGCAGCAGGACACGCTTTGTCGCTGCATGATGTGAGCTGCGTAACTTAATTTTGATTGACGCTGTCAATGACTGGGACAACGTAATTAACGTAATTAAAATATATTATATTCTCCAAACACAATTTAACAAGTAATCCTTTTGAATCAAATCAAATGCAAAATAAATATTGAAGGGCTATTAATTTGCTCAAATATTTATTTGTTTCTTTTTTTTTTTTTTTTTTGGGAAATCATCTTGCGAACCCCCCAGGGGTTCCCGCGACCCCCCGGGGGGTCGGGACCCCCACTTTGGGAACCACTGTGGTAGAGGACCCGAGCTTAGAGAGGCATAACCGCCCGCGGAGAGCAAAAGGTGAGAATTTAAAAAAAAAAAGTTATTATCACATGTGTTTTGTGAATAAACCAGCCAGGAGGCTTTGTCGTACAAAGATCCCAATTTGCATGAGTCTGATTCCTATCAGGATATATATATATATATATATAAAATAGTTAGATTCCAAAGGTTTTCCCATGACGTCACTAGACGGGTAACAGCTAGGCTAGCTAGTAGGTTAACGCTACTTCAATACAATACAATTTATTCTTGTATAGCCCTAGGTCACAACAGAAGTAATCTCAGAGGACTTAACAAAACCATTGAAATCACCAACACAGGTCAGAGAATCAACAGTTAAAACACATGAGAAAAATAAAAATAAAGCACACACAGAAGAAAATGTCCATACATGTTGTAGAATGCTAAAGTGTCCTGATCATCACCAATCCTTTCTGTTGGACACTAACTGTCCAACAAGACCCTCCTGCATCGACAAGGAAAAACTCTTAAAAAACCCAGTGGGAAAGAGTGAGAAACCTTGGAGGAGAACTAAGGAAACCCACAGGGAGGGAGACCCATTTGAGAAAGGGATCCGCTCCTCCGGACGGACAGGCTAATGATCCAGGACCTAAGCTAGCTACAGAACGTGGACCAGTGGCCGCTGAACGTGGACAGGTCCGGTGCAGGACCGAAGCACTCCCAGGCGGGTCGGGCGGGGCAGTCCGCAGGTGTAGATGGAGGAGGCCAGGTCCAGAGGTCCCGTCATCGTACCATGGAACAGACAATGGGACAACGGGTGAATAGCAATGAACAAACTACAGTCAAAATCCTAATAATGCTAAACAGATAAAGTAGGAAGGAGGAGAGGATAGTGCTCAAAACTTCAAAACTTCAAAACTAGAACTCTCTGGAACTACATGAAAACTGCCTAATTCTTATTCCGGGTCCACCCCCATTGGCCCCGGGTGGTATTGCAAGTAAATAAAACCAGGAACTAAAACCAAGGACACGGGTAAGTATGTAAAAACGATACAGAGACAAGGCTTAAAATGTGTGATTAAAATTGTATTAAAAAAGCTGAAGCAATTGAAAGTTTAAAAAAATATTTAACTTATTTCTTTGTAATGTTAAAAGTCCAGTAGTCATAATATAAGATAACAAAAGGGTTAAAAGTCCTGGGCACAATGAAAAATCACTACTCTAAAATCAACTAATAACTAAATAAATCCAACGAGGGCGACCTGCGCGGGGAGTAGCCCCACCCGCAACAAAACAGAAAGTGTTTCCTTCACTCACAACAAAACTATTGAAAACCCAATTATACAAATAACTGAAAAACACTGGGCTTGCTTCCCCTCAGGCGCGCTCCGGGAGAACTAAAACTACACGCCTAAGCTCCGGAGTCTACAACATTAAAACCGGATTTATTTAAAAGTGCGGTGCTAGATTTAAAACTGAACCAGGAACAAGAACCAAAACAAAACCTAACACAGCACTAAAAAAACACAAACAGTAATACAAAAAAATACACAAACAGTAATCTAAAAAAATACAAACAGTAATCTAAAAAAAAAAAAAAAAAACAGTAGCAGGCTACTCCTGGAGTTAAAAGAATGAGGACGGTTAAAAATAAATGAGGTTAAAAGCCAAGTTAAAAATCCAAACCTGTCCCCACCTCAATGCTCTGATACAATTCCCAGGGGAAGTCTGCCACCGGGTAATCCAGCCCTACACGATGATTAAAAACTACATTAAAAACCATACATTTGTTTAAATAAGGGGGGAAGAGTTAAAACCTTACCTGACACCGGCGAGCAGGCAGCCGAGACTGAACACAACGTGAGCTGCCATTTTTATACTCGGCTTCCCGTCCGGATGCCAGGCAAGTACCAACGCTGTGGCGGTGGTGGCCCCTAGTGTCCGCCACATATGTCAGCTCACTTAATTTTGGACATTTTTCATCAGGAGGGCTGAGGCAGGGCGACTGAGGCAGGAAGAAAAAAAAGATCACCTTCCCCTCCAAATGTCTGTGCACATCCCCGATATTTATTATATTAGGGACGTTTTACGAATACGCACTTCAAAATGATTACAGCAGCAGAAGGCCCTGCACACAGATCTACAAATGGAACCCAGAGTCCTCCTTTCCGGTGGGTTCTCCACATGTCTGTGAATGCACTCCAGGATTTCCTGCTTGTAGCTGGGGTCCTTTCGGGCGGCCATCTGCACAGAACTCTTGCCTCTCCCTTGGCACAGGTCTTTATGCACAGCATGTGCAACTGCCTTTATGTTTCTTTTGTTCAGCTGCACCTTGATTTCCCGCTTAGACATCAATAAGAGCTTTTGCAGCTCGATACTAAAACGTTCCACCTCACTTGTGTTTTTGGTGCACAGCACGTGAGAAGACACCTTCTGTAACAGTGGGAAACACTGCACTGTTTCCCACTGTTGCAGAGAGAACACTTCATCGTTGCCTCCTCTCCTATCCAATCCCTGATATGACTTGGTCATTTGTGGTGTTATACAGAGCCTTTGACCGTACTCTGCATCGTTTCCTTCATCCTGGGTCGTGGCATCACGGATTTTAGAGCTCAGCTTCCAAATCTTTTTGCAACATTTTTTAACTCGGCCTTCCTCTAGAGGTCGTTGTTGGAGGGAAAGCCATGTTTCAATGTTGCCCAAGAATGATTTAATACGACAACGAACATTCTTCCTGTAGAAGGATTGTAATCCAAAGGGAATCAGGTTGTCAGTGACGACTTGTGTGAGCTCTTTAGTCAACCTTAGGGATAGTCCCCTCCTCAGGTCCTGAGACACACGTTTGTATAAGTCTATGCCTGTGTCTTCTGGAATTAACTCTTCCAGAAGAGGAGAGGCAATCTCCATCAGCCGCTCTACGTCTTTACTCCATTTAGACACTGCCGTCCATAGTGACACTTTCGCTTGGCAGAGGAGTAAGTAAGACTTAACTTTAAGTGTGGTAGCTTTTTGTAAAGTCATTTTCTCATGGGACTTGTCTACTAAGATGCACGCAATGGAGCGGGATGCACGCTCAAAGTCTTGGTTCAGGGTCCTCGCCACCTCCGCTAGTCGCTGCCTTGGAGCCTCCACATTTTGTCCTGCCAGCTCCAGGATGTGTTTAACCTTTGAAGCAGCATCTACCAGACTGTAAAAATGGTTTTGTTTGATCACAACGCTGTCGGGTTGAGCTGAGATTTTCGCATCCACTGCAGTGTATGCTGGGATATTTGTTTCTGGAATCTCACAGTACTTTCTCATCGCTCTCTCTCGAGCTGCTGCATACGACTCATGAAGACGCTTCATAATGGACTGCTCTATATGTGAAGATTCTGTTGATGTTTTTGGTATTTCTGGTGATATTCTTTGAGACTGTCGTGTTTTAATCAACTTCTTTGGAATGGTTTGTAAAGTAGTACACTCCTTGCTCTCCGCTCTGGGTGTGGACACCGCTTCAATATCGAGAGGTATTTCTTTGCAAATCTTCTCAAGACTCTCGTCTGTAGTGTCTGGACTGATTTGGGACCGTTTTACTTTCCTTGAGGATTTTCTTGTTTTCTTAATGGGGATTTCCACCGTTAATTCAAGACTTTTTCTTGGAGTGCTATTCTCTGCCTCAGAGGTATTTTTTGAGGTCTCGGTTAAGATTTGAGAACATTTCCCCACAATCTTTGCTGGTACCTTGACCGTTTTTGAATTTCTATCCTCGTTCTCAAAAGACATTTTTGAGGTCTTGTCTTTGTCCTCGAAAGTCTCATTTGAAATATTGGCTTTGTTTTTTTGAGTCTTTTTCTTGATTTTGGGGAATGTTGGAAAATCTTCCTCAGAGTCATTCTCTTCCATTGCTGTGGTTTCTCCAATTGAAAGTTTAGTCTCTGTTGATTTTACAGGAGACTGTGCAGTTTTGACTTCACTCATTGGAGTGATGCAGACGGCGGCACTTTGCTCTGTGTTTGCTTCATTGTCTATGGACACAGATTGGTCAAAGCCGATTTGAGGGCTGGTATAAGCTGTTGAACCCAAGCCAATAGTCCTGGGGGAATCCTCTGACTCTGAAATGAGGGACTCTTCCTCAAACTCAGATGAGTACTCATCACAGTCACTCTCTGGACTGTGGTTCATCGCTGGACTTCTGTTGTCACTTCTCTGTAAGTTGTGATAATGTATTTTGGTATCGTGGACTTTGCTCCGTTGTAAAGGACAGTTGTGTCAGTAATTGAATATCTCTCATGCCTCAGCTTCAAGCAGAACATTCTATGATGTCATAAAGGGGCAAATGGTTTCCATGGAAACGGGTTTCCATGGAGACAGGTTTCCATGGAGATCCTTACTTCTAAACACAGATTTTTGACAACATATGCTGCCGCTTACTGATTGGATAAAAACCAACATAAACATCAGCCCTCTAAATCTATACGCGGAGCTGGAAGCTGCACGACAAACTTAAAAGGGCACTAACGTTATTAAAAACTTTTTTTTTCTGATAAAACACATTAAAAGCAAGTATTTCCCACCTTTGCAATGTGTTTTTGTGTTATAGATAAGTAATAAATCAGTAAAATAACATTTTAATATCAACGCCTCTGATTGGCCAGAAAAATGATGACGTACTTAGAGGGGTCGCAGCTCTCGCCTCACTGTTTATGGCATTGCTCCTGCTGCCGCTTTGATACAAATAAACCTTAAAATGAGTGTATTTTATATGGACCCAGGATGCAGCAATGAAAGTAACAAAAAGTAGAGTGTAAACAGCAGTCCCTACGATCTTTGACTTATTCAGAGAAGGCGACGGTCCAAACAAACTGAGAGAAGACACCAGCGCCAGGTCCATGAAATTAGTTCTATCAAGCTCCAACCCAGTATTCAGCAGAAAACACAACTGTCATTGAACCATGAATCCATGTTTCACTTTAACTACGTTCAGTAAAAGATATAGATATGACACATACCATCATGTTTTAGTAAGTTACCATACTTCTCCCAGCAAACTGACTTCCTATGCAGCTGACAGTCTGAGGAGTTTAGCCTTCCCTGAGTCTTACCTTCCTAGCCATATGCTAAACTAAAGAGGACTGTTCTAAACCTAGCCTTACAGTCTATGGTAGTGACGTATGTTACAGAACAAATATTTGTTGCAGTCTATGATTGTCCCCAGAACTCAACTGTATTCACACGGGAAGAAAATGTTAACCACTTCTGCCGCTGTTGTAAAAAGAACTTAAGAACACAGAGTTGACATTTATCAGCAGTATGTGCACCCTAAGTCGGACACCGCAGGCTGAAAAAATGCACTCAGTATTCACTTCAACTATAAGGGCTATAAAAACACAAACTTAATCACGTCAGCAACATTACTTTTATGTTAGCGTTCGAACAAGATATATGATGAATCTTATACTGTGGTTTTCTAGATTCTGCTAATAAGATTACACACTTTGATGATTTGGCTAACCAAGGCTATGATCCTGAGGCGGACTGTTTCCATCGCTCTGTAACACGCCCCTGTGTCACCGGTGCATATATGGTCCGATGAAGCCGCCGGGTAGTACTGGCTGGATATATATACATATCTACTGTGTATATATATATTACAAAACAATCTGTGGGTGCTGTGCTGGAGAGAAGGATGAGGGCTCTAATGCAGGGCATCCTGGGTAACTCCAAACACCCCCTGCATGACACTATGGCCGCTCGGGGGAGTAATCTTAGCAACAGGCTTCCATCACTGCGCTGCTGAACAGAACGTTTTAAGAGATTCTTTGTTCCTTCAGCTGTCAGACTGTACAACAGACCTGGATGAGTTAAACATATGCACTATTGTTGGTTAGTTAGTTAGAAATGTTTATACATATTTATAATTGATGTGTTACGATGTTTACTTTTGGATGCGCTGTAAATGGCAGCAAGTCCTAACCAGCACTCAAACAGTTGTTAATTTGTGTTTTATAATTTTTGTAATTCTTGCTTTTTCATGGTTTTGAGCTGGTTGACATTTTACTTTGAACTAGAGCAGAGAAAATGGTCTGAACCAAGCAGCTACTCCACCTCTGCTGCTGTGACCTGAAGTGCTGTTGCATTTTATTATTGCTATTGTTAACTTGGTAACACTTTATAATACTGTTTGCTTATAAATCATTTATAAATCATTGACTACTAGTTAATAAAACATCAAAGTATGTCTTATTTATATTTAAAAATAATCATCTAAACATTAACAAGTGTTATTTGTAAGTGTTTTGGAAATCATTACATACTAATGAACAAATAATCTTGGAATCATCATCATGTTTCATTTAAGTGTTTATAATCATTCATAAATGAAATAAATGTACTAATTGTTATTAGTTAATTATCAAATGTTGATTATTCACATTTAAACATTATTATAACCATGTCCTACTCATGAGCTAATTATTAACAACTCATGAATTAATATATAATAATGATTGTTAAATCATTAAGAATGTTGAAATTCACATCTAATACTCATTACCTAAGTGTTTCCAGCTCATGAACAATGATTAGGTGATATGTTAAATATTCAACAACATCAAAATAAAAGTATACTCCTCATGATCAACATAGTATCAACTCATTTACTAAGTATTCATATCATGAACTACTCAGAAACACAAAATATACAACACATTTTCCAATGTTTTATTGACATTCATTATAAATCATGATATTATATAATCATTTACAAATGATTATTACAATAATACATGGTAATTGAATGTATTATAAAGTAGGGACTGTTCCTCATTTCCTAATGATGACTTCATAATCTGTACATAAAATAAAACAGGAACAACTCATTAACAAATGTTTAACAACATTTACTAAGGTCTACTACTCATTAATAACTCTGTTTTCAAACATTTCATGTACATTGGCCCAAGATCCTATTTGACTCTTCTTTCCACCTTTGTTGCTCTTTAACACTCACTTTCTCCTCCGCCAGCAGCTGCTCTATCACCACCATACTGAAAGAAAATAATAATACATAAAATTGTCCACTCACCTTTGGCCCTCCGCGGGCGGTTATCCCTCTCTAAGCTCGGGTCCTCTACCAGAGGCCTGGGAGCTTGAGGGTTCTGCGCAGTATCTTTGCTGTTCCTAGCACTGCACATTTCTGGACCGAGATGTCCGAGGTTGTTCCGGGGATCCACTGTAACCACTCTTCTAGCTTCGGGGTCACTGCCCCGAGTGCACCGATCACCACAGGCACTACTGTCACCTTTACCCTCCAGGCCCTCTCCAGCTCCTCCCTGAGACCTTGGTATTTCTCAAGCTTTTCATGTTCTTTTTCCGGATGTTTCCATCGCTTGGAATTGCCACGTCCACCACCACGGCTGTCCTCTGCCCTTTGTCTACCACCACAATGTCAGGTTGGTTCGCCATTACCATTCGTATATATATATGTATATATATATATATATGTATATATAAAGAACATGAAAAGCTTGAGAAATACCAAGGTCTCAGAGAGGAGCTGGAGAGGGCCTGGAGGGTAAAGGTGACAGTAGTGCCCGTGGTGATCGGTGCACTCGGGGCAGTGACCCCGAAGCTAGATGAGTGGTTACAGCGGATCCCCGGAACAACCTCGGACATCTCGGTCCAGAAATGTGCAGTGCTAGGAACAGCAAAAATACTGCGCAGAACCCTCAAGCTCCCTGGCCTCTGGTAGAGGACCCGAGCTTAGAGAGGGATAACCGCCCGCGGAGGGCCAAAGGTGAGTGGACAAGAGAAGAGATATATATATATATATATATATATATATATATATATATATGTATATATATATATATATATATATATATATATATATATATATATATATATTACCATATATATATATATATATATATATATATATATATATGTAATAAATAGAGAAAAACAGTCTGAAGTTGTGCATTCAAACAACATAATAATAAGGGGCTGCTGAACATATACAAGGCTAATGCTAATGTTAGCGGTAGCATGTAAACAGCGCTAGCAACCCCTGAACAATCCAAATGGGAAAAAAATAACATGCAAGCCTACTCAAGTGCTAACAGGCAAACAACACAAACTTAGAGGCTGTGCTGGCTCAAACACAGCTTTGAGGTCTGAAACTGGAGCTCAAAGCTAGTCAATGATTTATAAGCAAACAGTATTATAAAGTGTTACCGTTAACTTTCTAGAATGATCAATGTGTTTATTTTGTTTGTTTGGATAGATGTGTTTACGCTGCTGCTGGACACCTGAATTTCTCCTGCGGGGATCAATAAAGTATCTATCTATTTGATGTGTCTATATGGGTTTCTGCTGCTGGGGTACCTAACTTTCAATTTCACAAAAATGCTTTGTAAAATCCATCACTTTTTAGTTTGAGGGCCACTTTAGTTCACAGTACTTGCCCAGGGGCCGCCACCCCCGAATGTAAAAGAGCTTTTACTGTTTTAGCTGTTTTGAGCTTTAAAGTGATTGTCTGGAGTTTTTTAGAAAAAAGAGATAGAAGTACATGATTTGAAAAAAAAAAAAACCACCCAAGCTCTCTCCCCCTTCCTTTCTGATTGGTCAAAGCATACGTTTCCGTAACAATCAATCAACACGTTTAAATGTTAATCAGAGAACATTATACATATACATTATTAATACACATGCACAGAAGTTTTCCGAATGATCTGTTAACGTTTTCATTACAAATGGTCACATGTGGTGTGTGTGAATGGTTGATGGTGTTATGAGCTGTATGCACATATTGGTTGGCTTGCCCAGGGCAGCTGTGGCTACAGTAGTAATTCATCACCACAATGTATGAAGGGAATGAATTGCTTACAATTGACGTCACGTCCGCCTCATTACTTTGTGCACCACAACGTGGTGGTCGCTGAGCTGGTTGTTCACTAGAGCAGCGTGTCTGAATATGCCTTTTGCGTGTGCTGTTTTAGTTTGTTCTAAGCGATCAAATCACAAAACCGATAAAAATGTAATTAAAATGAACTTTCAGGTATAAGTTGGTGTTTTAGATAAATACTGCGAATGTTTGACCTGAAGAGAACACTGTACACATGTTGGTGCATCGTTTTGTTGAAAATACTTGTTGAATAATTACTTACACGCTCTCTACAATGCAGGATTTGCACCTTAACTCTGAGCTCCTTAACCCACAGACAGTTGCAGCATCCATGCTTTCCCGAGCCTTAATTTGTTTAGCAGTGCAAAAGCTTGATTGTAACACTAGATAGATTGAGATATCCAGGATATTTTTCTAACCAGCAAATCAAATTATTTCTTGGATAACGCATTAAGATCTATAACGTCATATCACAGGTTTAAAAGTGTCTGTTGAGGGTGTGTGATCAATAAAAAGCAGAAGGGGATAAAAAGGGGATAACATTTAATACAATATTTGCAAAGGTCCAATAAAAAAGATGATAAAAGCCCAGAGTCCGTCTGCATGGCCTCTGCTCTTCTCCTCCGGGACCGGGCCGCAATACCGCCAGCCACTAGCCGACCACGGGTCGTCACCGGGCACCCGCGGGGAAGAGCCGGCACATCCCGGTCGTCCGTGGGCCTAGCCCGGGCGCGCACGCGCCTTCATGCGCTGTCAATGCGCGCCTTCTCACCGGTGCCGCTCCCCCCGCTGGCCTTAGTCCCCCGTGGTCTCTGGCTGGCGGTGCTTGTCCTCGTCCTTGGCCCGGTCCCGTGTCCTCCTTCTCTGGTGCTGTCTCTGTCTCTCCTCCCGGCTGTAGTGCCCGCCCCCAACTAAAAGGTCTTCATGATTAAAAAAAACAGGTGTGGGTGATTAAGGGAAGTGTCCAAAGAACTGATTAAAATGCATGCAATAAAAACATTAAAACACAGCAACACACACGAAAAATAAAAGTAGTAAAAGTCCTTGTTAAAAAGTTCAATCTCTCACAATTACACAATTTGACTTTTTCAATGTATCGATCTCGAGAATTAGAATCTAAAGTGAAGAAAATGACAGTCTATGATCTTGTAGATAACCAAAACATGTAGTGGAAAAATACTGCCTTGTGCATGAACTTTAACCACAGTAACTTCAAAGTGTAATGAAATATCCAAAAAAGCACAAAAACACTCAGAAGAAGAGTCAAATTTTCTTTGCATATCAGCAACCACTTTTGTTGGCCTGACACCATTTCATTAACCAGAAGTTGATGCGTCACGTGACTGCGAGCCCAGAATAGTGAAGCGTCTTTGAATGTCCAGAAAAGCTGGATGTCAATTTATTGAATTTCAATTCAATTTGTTTTGTGGAGATCTCAGATGACTTTACAAACTTGTTGATTTGCCAACACAGATCAGAGAATCAAAGAGTTCAAACACAGGACATACAATGATAAAAAACACAAAGAACCATTAGTTATGAGGGGAAGATGACCGATGTCCAAAGTCCTGGGAACAACGACATATGAAAACAGTGGGGAGTAAGGTGAGAAACCTCGGACAGGCTACAGATCCAGCACTCACGCCGTAGTACGAGGACCGATATATTGGTTATTTGATTTGTTTTGTCTTCTAAACAATTTTTTGTATTATAATTTGCTATACAGGAGAGAGTTCCATCTTGTTAGCACAGTCTCTGACAAACCGCCCGCCTGTGGCCCCGACCTCACACACTCCTGTCTCCTCAGCGCTTGTTTGCCGGAGCCCGAGTGGGTTGTTCTTTTCAGCGAGGCACGACCGTCTCTGCATATTTTCATGCCGAAAATGTTATCACGTATTTACTGAGGAGGTGAGGCCTGACCTATCTCTGCCGCGCGCCCAGACAAACACCATTACCAAACCCTCACCAAGCCGCGCGTGTGCCGCACAACACGCGCGGTCTACTCTCCGGGGTTATTATTTTAACTTGGCGTCCACAGATATGGCTCCTGATTGGGCGAAAGGCTTTTACTGGTTGCCATAGCACTCCCAAAGCGACAGTCTGATACTAAAGACTGAATATTACTGAGCGTGTTATGAGAGGAAGAGGTGTCTGAGCTTTGGAGAAACTGTTTTATACTTGAGGGGCTATTTCTTGCTTCATTTAGAGATAGTTCCGGATTGTATTTCCAAACTGCATCTGTGAGGTTTTTTTGTGGCTTTTTATTGCTAGTGTTAATAAAGCTGGGGTGCCTAACTTTCAATTTCACAAAACAAATAATAAAATATATATCAATTTTTAGTTTGAGGGCTTCTTTTGTTCACAGCACTTGCCCAGGGGCCGCGACCCCCGAATGGAAAAGGGTTTTGACTGATTTCAAGCTGATTGTCTGGAGTTTGTCAGACAAAAGAGAGAGAGGTACATGATTTGTAAAAAAAACGACCCAAGCTCCCTCCCCCTTCCTTTCTGATTGGTCTAAGCCTACGTTTCCGAAACGATCAATCAACACATTTAAATGTTAATTGGAGAACATATTATACATATACATTATTAATACACATGCACAGAGGGTTTCAGAATTATCGGTTAACGTTTTCATTACAAAACATTTTTTTTAATGCACACAAAAAAATTACCGGAAGTAGATATTATCGTTGACTGAACATTATAGGACACATCTGCAGAGATCTGATTATGGATATAGGTTCAGTATATAAATGATTATGGATATAGGTTCAGTATATAAATGGGTAACTCAGGCGGATGTTCAGCATTCTTTGTTCAGTTTTAGTGTAGTTTCAGAGCCTAATGGAGGCTTGATTCAGAGGCTCCGTGAAAAACAAACAACTGAGCATGAGCGCTGATGATTGACAGCCCTTGGCATCACTTGATTGGTTAGACTGGACGGACGGCATCGTGGATTCTGAGCTATAGCTAAGAGAAGGGAATGCGGGACTTGCCTGTAATATTAGAATTCATAAAATGACTTATTTTATATCAATATTTAAGGCCAGGAGGTCAATTTAACACAATTCTTAAAATGTGTTATTCATTTAGAGTTACAGACTATCACTTTAAAATTAGGTATGACATGTTAGTTTGTTAGTTTCGTTTATTTTACCTTCACCTGTACTTGAAAAGAGAGGGATGAAGTTGAACACGTATTTGTTCTCACCTCCTCTTTCAAGGTCTTAATATATTTTTTGGTTTTTGTTTGGTTTTACACACTTTCTTGCACACCACAAGCAGCTCCTACAACAGCACCAACCCACCCGCCGCCTTCGCTCAGCCGATTCCGACATCCTCACTCCCATCACCCGCACTAACCGCCGGACCTTGGGGGACAGAGCCTTTGCCATTGCCGCCCGAACCCTCTGGAACTCACTCCCACTGCCCATTAGAAACTCTGACTCACTACCAAACTTTAAATCAGTCTCAAAACCCATCTTTTCAAACAAGCTTTTCCATAAACCCCTTTTTTATTATTGTTTTTTATTCCCCACGTGAAGCGTCTTTGAGTGTCCAAAACAGCGCAAGACAAGTTTGATGCATTATTATTATTTTGAAATAGTTTTCGAACATATTTACAAAATGTTCCTGACATAAACAAACAGATGTCCTTGTATTGGTCTTGTGTTTGAACTGTTTGATCCGTGTTGGAGGATTCAACAGTTGTGTAAAGTCCTCTGTTGGGGAAAATTCTTGATTTGACTGAGCTCAAGTCAAAGTCCAGGCTCAGTTTGTGTCATTCCCATGGACCTGAGGCTGCAGAGTTGATCAGTAACTGGACAATAAAACAACACAGGCCTGAGTAAAGTCTGCAGCTGTAAATCCTCCTTAAAAGTGGACTTTAGCCGCTCAGGCCGTCTCAGTCCACGCTTATATAAATCTACAGCCGTGAGCTCTATTATTTATTATGTAAGTCGCACGAACAAAGAACTGAGAGAAACAAGACTTACCTCCATTTGGACTGAACAACTAGAAATGGGGAATTCCTAATATTTCTCTTTCAATTCGATTCCAGACAGACCATGATTACCTGACTGTGTCTCATGTCTAGGATTTGAACATAGCTCTATCTGCAGTGGTTTATGTTTATGTGAACAGCCGAAAAGCCGTAACCAGAGCAGCGTTTATGGACACTATTTTGACTCCATTTAGTTTTGGTAGTTGTAGGACCTGGTCTCCAAGATGTCCACCTCTGGTCTCCAAGATGTCTGCCTCTGCTCCCCAAGATGTCTGCCCCTGGTCTCCAAGATGCTCATTGAAATTATTATTATTAGTTTATTTGATATGGACATATCAACACATTGGACAAACCAGATACATTGTTTCCAGTTTTATAGCAAAACTGCTAATTTGCAACACCTGTCCATAGGAGACTACACAAATCAATGTCCTAGGTTCATTGGCTCATGCTCGCACCATGAAAGTGACAAAGAAGTGACACGTTCTGGTTCTGCTGGTCTTGTGCAGTAGATGTGCATTGCCACCAGTTCTGCAGGACGAGAGTAAAATGTGAGTGTTCTGACCAATCAGAGCGATGAGATAAACAAGAGCGAGAGACCAGAGAGCGAAAGGGACTAGAGAGAAACAAGAGACCAGAGAGAGACCAGAGAGTGACCAGAGAGAGACCAGAGAGAGACCAGAGAGTGACCAGAGAGAGACCAGAGAGAGACCAGAGAGTGACCAGAGAGAGACCAGAGAGTGACCAGAGAGAGACCAGAGAGTGACCAGAGAGAGACCAGAGAGAGACCAGAGAGAGACCAGAGAGTGACCAGAGAGAGATTCAGAGAGAGAGATATGTGTAGCGTTTTATACAATCAGTGCACCACAGATCAGAGCTAGAGCGGGGTGAATTTGATGCACTCAGGAGCGGATTTGCAGAAAACCGGTGAGTTCACAATTGTTAAAAGTTCCGGATGACAAGAGACGCTTACAATCCTCTCTTTTTTGGTTCTCCCTAAATTGGTCTCTCCCTAGTCTCTCACTGGTCTCTCTCTCTCTCTCTCTGGTCTTTCTCTTTCCCCTCTCTCTGGTCGCTCTCTATTCTCTCTCTCTACTCTAGTCCTTAGCAACACCTCCAGGAAATATACTACTGGTCTCTCTTTCTTGGCTTTCCCTCCCTTGGTCTCTCTCTGGTCTCTCTCTTGCCCCTCCCTCTAGACTCTCCCTTTGGTCTCAATCTTTGATCTCTCTTCGGTCTCTCTCAGGTCTATCTCGCAGGTCTATCTCTCTGGTCGCTCTCTGGTCTTGTTCTCATTTGGTCTCTATCTTGTTCTTGTCTGATAGTCCTTTCTTCTGGCCCACATCATGCATATGTTTGTGAATATTGTCACCACTTCCAGACACCTTTATGAGAAAATTAGACCATAGTTGATATGTTTTTTTAGTCCTCTGCATTTGACCCATCTTTCCAATACCACCGGCTTAACAGCAACTCCCTCCAGATAATATAATACACCCATGGTCCCGCCTTAAAAGTGAACTAATGTCAGTCTCTTCAGAGCTCTCATATTTTTCATTCACAAAGCTTTAACCAGTGCATTATCCACTACATTCCATCATGTCGTGTCCACTTAAAACAGACGTCTATTGTCTTTGTTTTGTTCCTTCTGCGGTTGGGTAAGTGTTACATTACAACATGAAAACCAGAAAAACTTTATAAAAATTTAGCTGGTGTGGTGTGAATACAGGTGTGCCTCATAGTCCAGCCGGTTCTGCGGTTGTCTTAAGAGTCAACAACATTTGCATTAGAAGTCTTGTATGAATTATTCCATTCTGAGTGAATTTTTGTGTTTCAGCAGCATTACAAGTTCATGTGAAAGAAGCAATAATTGATATAAATGTTGAAAAAGAAAGATTTCCCAGATGATAATTTGACAGTGTTTAGATTCACAAAGCCGCCAAATTTTTGTCGTGGTCTCTCTCCCATGTTTTTTTCTGCTCTCTCCCTGGTCTCTCTTGCTTGTCTCTTTCATTTGGTCTCTTTCTATTCTCTCTCTCTGGTCTCTAGGTTGTCTCTTTCTGGTCTCTCTCTGGTCTCTCTTGATTGTCTCTTTCACTTGGTCTCTTTCTGTTCTCTCTCTCTCTGGTCTCTAGCTTGTCTCTTTCCGGTCTCTCTCTGGTCTCTCTTACTTGTCTCTTTCACTTGGTTACTTTCTGGTCTCTCTCACTTGCTCTCTCGCTTGTCTCTCTCACTTGGTCTCTAGCTGGTCTCTCTCTCTCTGGTTTCTAGCTTGTCTCTTTCTGGTCTCTCTCTGGTCTTTCTCGCTTGTCTCTCTCACTTGCTCTTTCTGGTCTCTAGCTTATCTCTTTCTGGTCTCTCTTGCTTGTCTCTTTCACTTGGTCTCTTTCTGGTCTCTCTCACATGCTCTCTCTCTTGTCTCTCTCACTTGGTCTCTTTCTGGTGTCTCTCTCTCTCTGCTCTCTCTAGCTTGTCTCTTTCTGGTCTCTCTTTGGTCTCTCTCTTGTCTCTCTCACTTGGTCTCTTTCTGGTCTCTCTAGCTTGTATCTTTCTGGCCTCTCTGGTCTCTCTTGCTTGTCTCTTTTACTTGGTCTCTCTTCTCTCTCTCACTTGGTCTCTTTCTGGTCTCTCTCTGGTCTCTAGCTTGTCTCTTTCTGGTCTCTCTCTGGTCTCTAGCTTGTCTCTTTCTGGTCTCTAGCTTGTCTCTTTCTGGTCTCTCTCTGGTCTCTAGCTTGTCTCTTTCTGGTCTCTAGCTTGTCTCTTTCTGGTCTCTCTCTGGTCTCTAGCTTGTCTCTTTCTGGTCTCTAGCTTGTCTCTTTCTGGTCTCTCTCTGGTCTCTCTCGCTTCTCTCTCTCTCTTGTCTCTCTCTCTGGTCTCTCTCTAGTCCCTCTCTCTCACTGTATTTTTAACATCTGTAGAACGCGTGCAGCTATATGTCTCTCCTGCTTAGACCCGCCTTTCCCTGGATTTCGGTTCATTCCTCGATGGTTTCTCTGTGTGTTTGGATCTTGTGGTTCTGAGCGGCCGTCTGGGTCGAACCAGGTCAAAAAACAGCAAAAACAGCGCTTCAGTTTTGATATTTTTTTAAAGGTTGTGTTTAAATAAATGACTGCTGCAGGCGTAGATCTGACGTGTTTGTCACATTTACAGACTAAACAAACACAGAGCACACCAAACACAGAGATCAATGTGTCTGGGACTATTTTTTGTGGTCGAGTGGTCAGCAGTTTTTAAGAAATTGTCTATTGATGATGTAAGCAAGTATTAAACAAAAAAACATACCAAAATACAGAACAAAATCTGGAACAGCCTTCCTGAAAATGTGAGACAGGCTTCTTCTCTGACAATGTTCAAAAGGTTGTGTTTTGCTGCATTCAACCGAGGGATTGTATGTTTTCTGTTTTTAATGTGCGATGATTTATGATTGTATATCCTTGCGTGTAATTGTGTGATCTTATTTTCTTCAGCACTTTGAGTTGCCTTGTGTGTGAACTGTGCTATACAAAAAAAAATGCCTAAATTACCCCTTCCATGGGTAAGAGTTCTGGACAATTTTCCTCCAGAATTCTTACCCATAGAAGATGCATGGTGGCTGAATGATTGGCGCTCTCATTTCCCAGTGAAAAGGTTTCAATCCTGGTTGGAACTGGGCCTTTGTGAGTGCAGGGTTTCCTCTGGGTGCACTAATTAAAGATGCTATACCCGATTTAAAAAAATAAAATGAGTTTATAAAAATGCTTATTACTACATACAAGTTGTTTTATAATCCGTAATTTAATTGAAAACTTGAGCTCATTGATTCAGCTTGTATATGAAGTCAGGACATAAAAAGGGCTGAGTAGAGACGCCCGCTCTCCTCCAATCACAGACCGAGGCGGCGTCCTCTAGCCTCTACAGCGCTGCTAAACACAGTAGCATGTTAGCAGAATTAGCTATAACTCCTCTGGCTGTAACTGCAGACACAGAAAAACAGCCCAAACGACGCAACAGTGAGGAAGAGAAGAGGGAACTAAAGCGAAAAAATGATCAAAGAAGAAATCAAGCCCAGGTGAACATAGCTAGCTTACATCGTATCTTCTGCAGAGACTTGTCTATGGGAGAGACCTGCGGGACCGCCTCGGACTATCTATGCGGACTATCTATGCTCGGACTATCTATGCTCGGACTATCTGTGCTCGGACTATCTGTGCTCGGACTATCTGTGCTCGGACTATCTATGCTCGGACTATCTATGCTCGGACTATCTATGCTCGGACTATCTGTGCTCGGACTATCTATGCTCAGACTATCTGTGCTCGGACTACATTCGGACGTGGAACTAGCAGTAATCTTACAGTTATATATTTTGTTAGCAGTGAGTTGCTTTTGTACCTTTTCATCAGTGATTGTTGTTGTGCTTACAAAAAGTTGCACTAATGCTAATGTTTGCATATAGATCAAAAATAAAACTAGATGGCTCTGTGGGATGAGAGCGAAGGGGAAATGAGAAGCCTGTGAGCGAGTTGGGGGGCGGTGCTAAACCTTGCAGAAAAGGGTATAGCTCCGTTAAAATAGAAAATATTCACAGTGCTTTAAAAGTAGTGATAACATGCAGGCCTCGAACCCTATTAGAATGTGTACCGGGGCACACAAACAAAACAATACAGTGAGTTGATCTGTTGAATATGATTATATGTATCTGTTCTTTATGTGTTTTTATTGTTGCTTTTTTTTCACTTGTTTTTAAGCCGAGGCTGTTTAAATGTGCTTTACAAATACAAATTGATTGATTGAATGCATGGTAAGCCTGATGCACCAGACTCTTTCCACTGTCCATGTGAGGTCCTCTGGAAGTGGCGGTCTGGTGTGGATGGTGAGTGACTTAAAACGGAAGACGTGCGGACGCAAATGTTTAGAAAATGTAGAGAAAAATGGAAACTTGTTTATTGTTTTAAGTTTAAGCACATGGCCCGAGTTCGGTTTTGTTTTGTGTCCAGTGACAGTTTTCATGGGCTTTTTGCTGACCATCCCAAACCTCTAACATCTGCCCACTCTCACTTCTGTTTTCTGCTCTGTCCAGGCGCAGCACCGCAAAGCATCATGGGAAAGCGGCCAGTCAGCAAAAACGTTCCACTATTCTTGTCCAGGCTGCAGGGTCATCATTATCACAAGCTATGTTTCTGGACTTCCAAAAAATGTTATGTAAGACCAGGCGAATGCTTTTGAAATCCTGTGGAAGAAGATGTGGGAGCAGATCTCTCTCTCCATCACTGTTTTCCCTCAGAGTGGTTCCTCTCTGATGCAGGAGGCTCTAAGGACAGGGAGGATCCAGGACATTTATCAGCATTTCTGGACAGTGGTCATCCTCTATGTGTTTGTTATTATTGCATTTCAAGCCTCTATGTGTTCAAGCAGTTTGATTCTCTGATCTGTTGTAGGTGAATCGACAACTTTGTGAAGTCCTCCGAGACGACTGCTGTTGTGATTTAGGGCCATACGCAGTAACAACGAATTGAAATAAGTGTTAAATAGTTGTGTAGTGTTGTTGGGATGAACCCGTACTCCATGAACTTGTCTGGGGCTGGTGGAGGTCGGAGGTTGAATTCCTGGTCTGTCCCAGGGCAGCTGTGGCTACGATAGTTAGTCCAGCTGAGCGACCCTTTTTTAGGGTTTGAAAGTAAGGTACCCCCCCTGCCTTGACCATTTAACCATCTTGTTTAGCTTTTTGCAACCTACAGTTTTATTAAGTTAGACTTTTTCAGAATGTTAACTGTTACAACATTGTTCGTCATCACAAACAGACCTGGAGTTGTGTTTAGATCCTTCCACGCTGACAACTCCGCCCCTTCAGCCTTAAAGATCCTGTCATAGTCCTGTAACAGTCTGATGTCATTGAACCACAAACAAAATTATCGCCCATAATTTTGTCTATTTAATAAATCAAATTGTGTTTTCTTGCCTTGCTTGTTTGCAGCCAATAAGTTTCAAATTGTTATAAAAATCTCGGGGACATGTTAGTGCCATAAAAACCAACTCTTTCTCTGATATTTTCAGAATTATGCAGCTACAATCTGGAACAGCCTTTGTGAAGAAGTCAGAAATCCAGTTTAAATCCAGGTTTTGTTTCGCTGCAACAACTGAAGGATTCTATCTTTACTGTTTTGAATCTACTATGATTATTTATGATTTTTAATCCTTGTGTGAATGATTTGTGCAGCCCAGAGGAGCAGGGCCCGTCCTCGGAGGTGGCTGGGCTGGTCGGACAGGGCGTTAACGTGGGGAGGAGGAGGGTTGCTGGTGTAACGTGAGCCCCTGTGATACCAGTTTGGGCGCAGAAAGAGGCAGATGGAGCGTGCAGCAGCGGCGAGATCTCTATCTGACAAGACCACGGTTCACAGAGCGGAGAATAGGGGAAGTTTGAATACACTTCTCTCATTCACTTTCATTCACTCCATTTGTCAAGACACGCCACACAGCTGAGAGAGATACAAGAGATACACTGGAAGTCATTTTAAAAACATTATTTATTCTCAGTCATCTATATACAGTAATTGAAGCAGGAGAGCTATAACTTTAGCTTTTTGCTTGTTTTATTGCTGTCCTCTTACGCTTGATTTATGTATGTACTTGTTTGGTGTACACTGGGAACTTTTGCACATGTATTTCAATGTGGTTTTACTGCAAATGGCAAATAAAATGAATCTGAATCTATTAATCTAACTTATCTTTTCCCTTCCTGGTTCCCTCATTTACTACATAAATATGTTTTGAGGAGGTTTGTGCCTAAGTGATAGTCACACAATAGACACATATACACCTACACTCCTGTCTTGTAAACGTCAAATGTAGTTACCAAAACAGAAAACAAAACATACCAACACAAACATGTTTTCTTCTGCCTGTTTGTGAGAAATTTAAAATATAGTTAGTGGCCACACATCAAAAATAGGGTCAGAGCCCGTAGTGTGAGAAAAAGAACCTACACAAAAAATCATATCTCAAATCTCAAGTTTGATGCTTGCATTTCTTCACTCTTTTCAATGTACTGTGATCATTTACGCTCTTATATTTTAATGCCCTGAAGTGATTTTAATGTTTCTTCTCTTGCTTTGTTAGAGCACTTTGAGTTGCCTTGTGTATGAACTAAGTATGAACTATAATATACAAATAAACGTACCGTGCCTTGCCCATGGATGTATTATATTAACTGGATAGGGTATTACTAGCTTGTAGCTGAATAACTCATGTGCTCAGGGGATTCTCGCGGTACTGCAGACTGAACCAGACTAAATTCACGTGGGCTACCCAGAAATGTTCCCCATAGAACTCAATGCATATTAAAACAGCTCGACCTCAGCTGACAGAGAACCTACAGCTTTAATAAAGGTCGGATTTTGTGGGGATTTTAGTGTCCCTTGTCATCCTGAACTTTTTTTCTTCTTAAATCCTTCGCGTTTAAATCCACACTTTAGTGCCACAAACTCTGCTCGTCTGACTCTCGCTCTAACTCCCGCTCTGATGAACTGCTCTGATTGGTCAGAGCGCGGCCGAGCCCCTCTGTGCACGTGCGTGAGACCCGGTGTGAGACCCACACACGCGTGTTTGGCGCAATGCATTATGGGAGATCATCCACTGCGCAGAACCGGGAGGACCAGACGATGCCCAAATACAGGCGAGTTTCCCATAGATCTTTGCGAGTTCCAGGCGACTTCCGCTAATCTTTCAGCCCCCATGCCGTCACAAAGCGCCACTGAGCACAACCATTCATTTGAATAGGGCGCCATCTTGGATCGCCGGGGCTTGGCCTTGCCTTACTTACTTCATGTCTGTTCGGTTGATTGCCTGCCCCTCCCTCATTATATTTTAACCAGTGGGGGCAGGTCCCGGTCCAGTTTGGCCGCTGTGGACTTGAGAATACACTTGTTCAATGAATGGCCTTCTACAGCCATTTTGAGAAAGGTCCATAGAAGGCAAAAGTGGTGGCACATTAGTTTCATCAGTGGAGATAGACGTGACGACTTCTGTTCATATTTACAGTCTTTGATTAAAACCCTGTGCTTCTCTCCTCCATTGTGTTTTCATTCCTGTTTCTTGATTTTTTTATTTTATTTTTAAGTTCTGTTTGTATTTAGGAGTCCAGGCTGAAAACGGTTCTTTTCAGCCGTGCCTACGACTGATCATCAAGAAATCGGATCATACATTTATTTTTGATGTATATATTTATTCATTTTCTTAAACTGTCTTTTGTATTTGTTTTTACAGTCTGTTTTTAAATTGTTTTTAAATGTTGCCGATGTGAAGCACTTTGGGTTGCATTCTGTATGAACTGTGCTATAGAAATAAACATTGATTGATTGATTGATTGATTGATTGATAGGAGAAACTCACCTGTAGTAATGAGCTTTGGGTAATGACCTAAATTGTCAGTCCTGGTTTAATCCTGGTTCAGTTCATGTTTTGATTGTTTTCGAGTGTCTTCGGCTTCCTGTTTGTGGAGCGAGGATGTTCAGTGAATCTCATCTTCTGCTTTTGCTGCGTACATCTAGCCGCTGAATCCACGCCTCTGCCACAAGGCCTCTGCTGCGCCTGAAAATAGTGCCTGCCCCGATGTACATGCAATTCCTCGCCTGACCGTACGTCACCACTGACTTTGCATTCAAACTCGCCACAGCATGATCCAGTCTGAACACAGCTTCAGAGATAGAGTGAGGAGCTCAGTCACACGGGAGGAGCTTGGAGTAGAGCCGCTGCTTCCCCAGGTGCAGAGGAGCCAGTTGAGGTTGAGCAGTGACGGTTTACAACCTTTTTTGTCTCCTTACACGAGAAATAGTCCGGCGTAAGATTTCAAACTTTACAATAACTGCTGGAATTTGAATGGAGAACCTTTGGTTATGTTCTGTATGTTAGACAAGCTATCACATGATCCGCTCAAATTTTAGTGCCCCGAGCTTGGAACGATACAACACAATTTCTGCCTCAGCAGACGGCCTATTAGGGCGATACACAAATACATGGCATTTCATCACTGCTACTTAATGGATTTCACTTTTTGAGGGTTTTTCTTAGAACATAACCCCGAGGGAAAATTCATGACACATCTTCTTTACCTTAACCCTATTTTTGCTGAAGTCGCTCATTCATCAAACTCTATTCACAAAACATGGGAAGGTTGGTCCACCACCCTCCGCTCTGAATAATGACTCATGAAGCAGAAGAATCAGATAAGAGACGTGTGGAAGTGCAACGTTTCGACAGTATCCAGCGGAGCCAAGTTTTGAGTTCACAAACCGTGGAGAGGTCAGTTCCCAGAGAACAAAACGCTGGAGGAGGACGAGGAGAAGTGGAGAGGAGGAGTTTAATCGGGTCGTGCTGTTAAGGGAGAGAAGTTGTTGAGTAGAGTCAGGGTTTATCTCACGTTTTCACATGTTGGCAGAGGCAGAAGTGTTTACAGCACTCTGGGATTTACACTTTATAAATCAACAAATACATGTAGCTAGCGTTAGTCTTCGCTGCTGGCTATGGAGCCTTGGACACTCCCTGTCCATGTCATCCCCGTGTCTCTAAATTAAAGCTGTGGTACCTATATATTCCCTTGCATTCATAATGCATACTAATGTTGGTTGTGCCCAAAAGAAAAATGTTGTGAACAAATCAAACAGAACAATGTTTTGATTTTTTGTTTTGCATTTTAAAAAAAAGAGCCCTGTGAGTCATTATTTGACTTAGATTTAGTGGATTGATCTGTGCTGATCCAAACTTTAGCATTAAGAAGAACCAAGTATAAAATCTCGATTAAGAACCACGCGACAAATGGAGTGAGTACCAAACACCATCTCCTGGTACTCATCTGAGTACCTCACTGAAAAGGTCATGTGCACCTCTGTGTATGGTCCTTTTACAAACTGTTTGTGTATAAGAACCATAGACTGCATATTAGGAGTGGACTAACCAAAGTTGACATCACCATAGTGATTTGACTGTAAGCTAGTAGGAGCCAGTTTCCATATATGGGCATTACTTCCACGGTGTTAGCTTCGCACAGTGGCAGACGTGGTGCAAAAACGTGCTGCAAAGCCATCTGATTGGTCAACCCTTATATGGCTCATATTTGAATTTACAATGACAATATCACAATATAAACACCAGGATCACAGAGAGCTCTACACAAACACAAAATGGTGAGTGTGACATAAACGGTTACTGAGCTAGAGGAGTTTAGTTTTACATGTAAGTCAATAGGAGCCAGAACGAGTTGGTAGCTAGCGGATTAGCATTGTTCGTTTACACAGTCTATAATAAGGGTATAACATGATATCGTCTGAGCTTGTAATGAGCCTAATGAAGACAAAGAGATGTGAAAGTGGACTCAGGTGTTCAAGACGTTGGATCTGGGTTCAGTGCGATTATAGTCGTGGGGCGAGAAGAGGCTGTCAAAGTGTGCGGAGCTTTATCTTGATTCTCCGCTGTTATATAAGGTTTAAATCATTGTGAGGTGGCCCCCGGGGACCTGCTGCTCTCGCTGCAAATGTGGAGGAATGCTGCTTGTGTTTAATGGACACACTCCCAGAAAAGTCCCTGAGCGCAGAGAGAGTATCAGCAACAGCAGAAGGAAAGAGTTCAGCCGTAGAGAGCGGAGTGTGAATGTTTGTGGCCGAGCCGCGTTTAGGGGTCACTGCTTTGTGTATGAGCGACTGGCATAAACCGTAGAGGAGTGGACTGAGGGTGATGTCACCGGTTTTGCGAATGCAGATAGAAGACAAAAAATCCATCCGTTTACTGCGCTGCAAAAAGTGATGAAAAAGATGGCTCAAAAATGGTTCAAATTTGGCAACATGTTTCTTAATTTGAGCACATTTTGACAGCCTTAAAACAAGATTTGCAAGAAAATAAAGCAATATAGTTCTAGAAATAAGTCTAAATGGCTTTGTCCCCTTGGAGAATATTGTCTCATGATAGTCAGAATGTGCTCAAATTAAGATAAAAAACACTTGATTCAAGCAATTATTACCTCATATTTTATTATCTTTTGCAGTGATTCAGTTCATCCATTGCCGCTTCACGGAGGCAGCAGTTGAAGCAGAGACGTCCAGACTTCCCTCTCCACACACACTTTCTCCAGTTCCCAGGCCGGCTAAGAGTCCCTCCAGCGTGTCCTGGGTCTTCACCTGGTCTCCGTCTTGTGGGACATGCCCAGAACATCTTCCCACGGAGGCGTCCAGGAGGTATCCCAAACGCTTGGTGAATGATAGGAAGTGCCGACATCGAAGCCGACTTTCATAAAAGGCCTATTTTTATTGAATATATCATTTTCATTCCATTTATTTCAAGCCTGCAGGTGTATACAGACAGGAAAACGTAAATACAAAGCCTGCTTGGTTTGAAAGGGGGATGATATTTTATATATAAATATTGATTTATATTTGCATCTTTCTTTTTAATGTACTGTGATTATGATTTTAATGCTATCTTATTTTGTCCAGCACTTTGAGTTGCCTTGTGTTTGAATTGCGCTATACACTTAAACTTGCCTTGCCATGATAGAAGCTTCCACATATATACAACCACCCGCCCAAACACTCCACTCACAGACTCACAGACATTTCATTTTCACAAATTATTACAACACAGGACATTGAACATTCAACACAACACAAACACACACACACACACACACACACGCACACGCACACGCACACGCACACGCACACACACAGGGCCAATACTCACCAACTCCACACCCCTCTCTTACTGTCACAATTACATCATGATGTCATGTTCTCTCATCCTTTTCTATCACATAACTTTTGAAATATCTTTTGACCTGCGTCGAACCTAAACAGGGTTAAACTAGTCATCATAGTTAGTTGTATTTAGAGTAGCTAGTAGGTATATCAATCTTGGACTTAGCTGTACTGTTATTTATGTAGTTGGGTTGTAGGTAGGCCCCTCCTAACCTTGTATATCACATGAATACCAAACAGAATCAATCGAAACTTAGTGCAATATGTTTTGAAAACATCAACATCATAGGCTTACCTGCACTTTCAGTTTCTGCCTGGATGAGTTTGTCTTGCACCCTCTTGCCCTGACGAGTCATTTGCAAATCAAACAGATGAGGGGCAACACGTGTGTGGATTTCCTTTTCTGCGAGTCATGGGAGAGATTGTGGATTGTGGGAGGCACACACCAACTATTTCGGACTCCCGACTCCCTACGCTTGTCTCGTCCCAATCACGGGCGTATCGTCGGCAGGTGTCGTCAGTTCTCACACAGGTTTGTTGTGGCTGGTTCCACGTACACGATGCATTTCAAAAGCAGCAAAACATCCATTTCTGCCTCAGACAACAACGGTAGTGATCCACAACAAGCCTCACACGCCGTGTTTGTTGACATACCGTGTAGTGATTTTCCTGGAACTGCTCGATAATACGCGTCTCCTATTGGCTGAGCAGTGACGGTTTACAACCTTTTTTGTCTCCTTACACAAGAAATAGTCTGGCGTAAGATTTCAAACATATTGGTCCAAAGGGCGGTATGACCACTGTCCATCCATCTATATTCTTCCCCTTAATCCATTTCTGGGTCGGGGGGGGGGTGGCAGTCACCCGCCCCAGCCCCTCACTGATCCTCGGCAGGTCGTGAGTCCACAGGAGGACGGCTGCTCTGTCAGTGACAATTTTTAGGGGTCTCAGGCAATGCAGGGTTAGTGTCTTGCCCAAGGACACAAAGACAGCAGTCATCAGTGGGAGTCGGTGGAGAAGGTCCCGTGGTGGGCTTGAACCCACGACCTTCAGGCTCAAAGGCCAGTGCTCTACCAACTGAGCTACTGTCGCCCCTGACGACAGATGACCACTGTCAATAAATGTTAATAAATAAAGACCTTAGACCCTCTTGCATTGGCAAGGAACCACTCAAAAACCCAATGGGAAAAAGTGAGAAACATCAGAAGTCCACGGACAGAGCCAGAACGGAGGCTGTAGATCTAGGACTGAAGCTGTAGATCCAGGACAGAGGCTGTAGATCCAGGACTGAGGCTGTAGATGAGGCTGTAGATCCAGGACTGAGGCTGTAGATCCAGGACTGAGGCTGTAGATCCAGGACTGAGGCTGTAGATAGACTGTAGATCCAGGACTGAGACTGTAGATCCAGGACTGAGGCTGTAGATCCAGGACTGAAGCTGTAGATCCAGGACTGAGGCTGTAGATCCAGGACTGAGGCTGTAGATCCAGGACAGAGGCTGTAGATTCAGGACTGAAGCTGAATTGAAATGTAAATGTGCAGTTTATTGTCCCCGTATACCACTAACGTCAGGAGCAGTGGTCGCCGTAGTACAGCGCCCGGGAACCCATCTCCAGATGTTGATACTCGGCTTGGTCAGAACTACCGCAGCTGGAGGATTTTCTAGCTGTAGTAAAAAAAATTTAGTGGTATGGAAAACCAGAGTACCCAGAGGAAACCTACGCAGACACGGGGAGAACATGCAAAATCCACTCAGAAAGACCCTAGTTCACACCGGGATTCAAACCCATGACTTTCTTAAATGTAGAAAATTCATTTTGTCTTCTTATGTTTATGACTTTTTGGGTTCTTCTAATAAGACAATTAAGCAAAATAAAGCTAGTGCTGCTTAATTACCTGACATGTTTCGGCGTACACTTCCGCCTTCATCAGAGGCCATGACTTTCTTGCTGAGAAGCAAGAGTGGTATTCACTCAACCACTGTGCCGCCCAAGATCAAGGAGTGAGGCTGTAGATCCAGGCCTGAGTCTGAGGAAACAGGACTGAGGCGGGGGAGGGGCTGCAGCCTACGAGGCCAGACCAGGGGGTGACAGTTCACAGGTGCAGATGAAGGAGGCTGGATTCCATCAACACACCATGAGTCAGACAAAGGGAGAGTGGGTGAATAGCAATGAACAGACTACAGCTGAAGTTACAGTCTGAAGTACTCTCCCATTCTCAACCCCCCCCCCCCCCCCCCCCCCCCCCCCCCCACCACCCGCCATCCCCTTTCATACCTGCTCAGTTACAGTTGTGTGTATGTTTCTGACCTCAGAGACAGAGATCCCACCGACGGATCCAACTCAAACAACCTCTATGTTTTCTCCGCGGACTCTGGACTCGAAAACTCACAGCTGATTCTGCATTCGGCCTATTTTTATCCAGCTCTGTCTAAAAGAAGAGGAGACTTGGCCACACACAAATCTGAGAAAACACAAAAACACCGGATATAGACTAAGTTTTGGCACATGCTGTTAAAATGATGTGTCTACAATGGTTCAAGTGCATTTTGAAAAGACATGATTTACGTCTTTTGGAAATAAATAGAGATAAGATCAATTCAGCCAAATAATTCCATGTAAAAATGTGTGTTTTGTACTGGTTTGTGGAAAGTTCTGGTTGATACATATTGGTAAAACCCCAGAGAGGGAGAGACCAGAGAGAGAGAAAGAGACCAAAGATAGAGACTAGAGAGATAGAGAGACCAGAGGGGGGACCAGCGAATGACCAGACAGAGAGAGAGAGAGAAACGAGAGGGAGACCAGAGAGGGATAAAAGAGAGAGCGAGAGACCAGAGAGAGATCAAAGATAGAGAGACCAGAGGGGGGGACCAGAGAATGACCAGACAGGGAGAGAGAAAGAAACGAGAGAGACCATAGAGAGATCAGAAAGAGATCGACGATAGAGACGAGAGATCATAGATTGAGAGACCAGAGAGAGAGAGAGAGATAGAGAGACCATATAGAGAGTAGAGAGAGAGAGGCCAGAAGGGCAGACCAGAGAATGACCAGTCAGAGAGAGAAACTAGAGAGAGACCAGAGTGAGACTGAAGAGACACGAGAGAGGGATCAAAGAGAAACCAGAGAGAGACCAAAGATAGAGATTAGAGAGAGAGACCAGGAGGGAGAATGACCAGAAAGAGGGAGAGAGAAGCAGGAGAGAGACCAGAGAGACACATCAGAGGGCTCAAATAGAGAGCAGAGAGAGATCTGCTCACGTGCCGTTCAGAGACCAAAGAGCGGCTCTAAGAATGCAGTGTTGACAGTGAGGTCAATGACAGGCTGAGTCTGAGAGGAGGCGGGGCCTGAGGTGAGTGGCACTTAAGGCAAACCTGTCACAGCACAGACGACTTAGAAACGCTCAAAAATTTCACGGCCTTTTTTCAAACTGAAACAAGAGAAAGACCAGAGACAGATCAGAGAGAGAGCCCAGAGAGTGGAAGACCAGATAGAGGGAGACCAGAGAGAGAGGCCAGAGGGAAAGACTAGGGAGAGAGACCAGAGGGAGAGACCAGAGAGAGGCCAGAGAGAGAGACCAGAGAGAAAGACTAGGGAGAGAGACCAGAGAGAGAGACCAGAGAGAGGCCAGAGAGAGGAAGACCAGATAGAGGGACACCAGAGAGAGAGGCCAGAGGGAAAGACTAGGGAGAGAGACCAGAGGGAGAGACCAGAGAGAGAGAGCAGAGGGAAAGACTAGGGAGAGAGACCAGAGAGAGAGACCTGATGGAAAGGCAAGGGAGAGAGACCAGAGAGAAGGACCAGAGAGAGAGACCAGAGGGAGAGACCATGAGAGGCCAGAGAGAGAGACTAGGGAGAGAGACCAGAGAGAGAGGCCAGAGAGAGAGACCAGAGAGAGAGACCAAAGGGAAAGACTTGGGAGAGAGACCAGAGAAAAACCAGAGAGTCCCGAGAGAGACCAGAGGGAGAGACCTGTGAGAAAGACCAGAGAGACCAGAGAGATACCAGACAGAGACCTGAGAGAGAGACGAGAGATACTTTTTTTTACTGAGCCACTTCTCAGATCAGGGATAAGATGACAGCCACAAAAACCAGAGTCAATCATGGATACAATGTGCTTTTTCTGCTTTCTCTGAACGGGGGCCGTGTTTCGGGTCGGTTTAATGGGAGTTTGAAGATTTAGAGATTTAGGTTTAATCTTTTACAATGTGCCATTGTTCGTGATCCATTTTTGAGGTTGCATTTGTTTTACCAAAATTATAAAAGAATGGAATGGAAGTAAAATATGCCCCACTAGAGTTCAGTTTTGCAACGTGTCAATTTTTTGTGTGAACATTTTCAGGATAAGTCCCGCCCCCTCTTTTTCCCGGTGTTAAGGTCCAACTTTTTCACAAAATTCTCAAAATCACGGTAGAAATATTGGATATATGATTAGAGTGTGCATGTAACTTTGTATGAATGAGTGTAATGTGAATATGACCATAAAAGTAAATTTCATTTATTTTTTTTGTCTCAATGCTAATAGCCGTCGGCTAATAGCTAATAGCCATTAGCATTGGGACAAGAATGAGACTGAGAGTGAGAGTGAGAAGAGAGAGAGAAGAAAGTAGAGGAGGAAGGGAAAGAGGGAGTGGGACGAGGAGAGAGGAACGGCAAAAGAGGTGGGGGAGCAAAAGAGAAGGGGAGAGAAGAGAGACCCTAGCTATTAAGAATGAAGCCGTGTTTAGACGGAGACGCTGCAGAGACGCTGCAAAGCATTAGCCAAAACAACCAGACTCCTTATTCAAGTCTACACCACCACGGAAAACAATGTAGTTCTAGCGCCTGGCCACTAGGGGGCAGTATAACTTTACAACTGGGGGCGACAGTGGCTCAGTTGGTAGAGCATTGGCCTTTGGGCCTGAAGGTCGTGGGTTTGAGCCCACCGTAAGACCTACTTTAGGACTCCCACTGGTGTCTGCTGTCGTGTCCTTGGGCAAGACACTTAACCCCATTTTGCCTGAAGCCCCCACTGAAAGATCTCAGCTCCTGTGGAATCACCACCTGCAGGAGGATCAGTGAGCTCTGACTGCCACCCCCCTGACCCAGAAATGGATTAAGGGGAAGAAAATGGATGGATGGAGAACTTTACAACACGACACACACGTGACCCCCAGCAGTATAACTACTTTCTCAACAACATCCTCCTCGGGCCACGTGAAAGAATGCACCAACATCATCCTGCATTTAACAGCAGCTCTGAAAATGGAAATTGAAACAAGAGCTTTTCACGGTTTTGTTTGGACGAAAGAGTAGAATTTTCCTCCGTGTAGGGCTTGAAGCACACATATCTAGCGTACCTGCCGCCATTGTTGTTTGCATTTGTTCTGGGCTACTGCGCATGTCCAAATGTACGTGCCAGAAAGCAGTGAGGTCAGAGCAGGCAGAGAATTCACACTTTTTTTTGTGTCTGTTTTTAGTTGTCGTTAATATACTTTGAACCTTCTTGAATTGTATGTCTTGTATGTCATATTATGTATCGTATCATGTATATGCATTGTCTCTAATTGTTTTTAAAAATAAACTTTAAAAAGGAGCGGACTGAGTGTGACATCACCTTACTGTTAGCCTTAACGCAGGAGAAGACGATTTGAACATTAGCTGGCAAATTAAGGCATCCGATTGGCTCATGTCTGGATTTACAAAGACAATATCAAGACGTAAACACCAGGATCAAAGAGAGCACTGATCCAGGGGATTTCAGTCCGAAATGGTGAGTGTGACACAAACGGTCACTGAGCTAGATGATTTTACTTTTACAAATAAGTAAATTGGAGCCAGAGAGAGTTGGAGCAAAACTTCACTATTGGGCTTCGTTGAGCTAGTGGTTAGCATTGTCCATCCATACAGTCCATACTTCTGACCAAGAGGAGGTAGTAGGTGCAGACGATTGGATTTCTCTGCCTCTACAATATAATCCAAGTTACATCGACCAGAAACCTATTAATGGACCAGACAGAAACTAACCAATCCTCATTTGTCATAGTCAATTATAACCAAATTAATCCTTCTTTTGGTTGGAAATAGACGAGCTCAAAGTCTGGGATTAGATGTCATTAGAGTAGAGCTCTGTCAAAACAAAACAAAAACTCCATGGAACAATACGACACTATTCCCCAAATGGACCTGAAATGAAACTAGACAATAATGAATCATGGACAATTACACCGAGAGTTTAAGTTAATGTTGCTTGTGGGTGAGCAGACTTTTTAATTGGCAGCAGGTGAATGATTTTTGGATTAAGGCACCACCCAGAGTCTGGTGAGACCCGGGGCGTGGACCAGCTCAAAGTATTTTTCCACTTATCCCTCGCGAGTCTCTATGCATTACGGCTGATTACGGAGGTGTCCCTATAGTCTCTGTCTCCGATAGCAACAAGACAACAGTCAGTTTAACACCAGAACTCCCAGAGCTGTCAAATTGACGGTTTTGGAAGTGCAATTACTCAGTTTGCTCAGTCTTTTTGGTCCTTTTGTTTATTTCTTAAAATTTCATCGTATGAAATTCATCTCGAGGGGCTCATCCTGTAAATAAATGAATACATAAATTATCATTTTTTTGTTTTTTTAAAGTGAGACGTTCTATCTTTTAGTAAAACTACAATGTAAATGTAGCTAGTATCGGTCGCTCAACAACCATTTTACCATACCAGTTAAAGCCCCTTTTTCCAGGTGCTGGTCCTGGACAGGTCTGGGACAGGTTGGGGACAGGTTCTGGACTGGGCCTGGACTGGTCCTGAACTGGAATTGGACTGGTACCGGATTGCTTCTGGACTGGTCCTGGACAGGTCTTGGACTGGTCCCAGTTCTGGGCCGAGTATGGTCTGGTTTTCTACCTGTAAAGAGCAAGTTGCAATTGTTACCATAGCAACACATTACTTGACAGCAGTAAATTGTCTTTCAACAAACTGCTGAACTACTACTTGCTGTAGTTATATTCACCTGTTTTAGCACTAAAGTGAATAAAGGTAGACAAATAAAAATAATGAAAACCTTATCACATATTTGTGATAAATCTGGAGGAAAACAAAACATTTTTGAGGGAATTTCTCAGAATTCTATTGGTTTGAATGGGTGCATTCAAAAGCCCTTTTTCAATCAGCCCATACTCTACTGTACATTACTCTTCTCTACTGTACTCTACTGTACATTACTCTACTCTACTGTACACTACTGTACATTACTCTACTCTACTGTACATTACTCTTCTCTACTGTACTCTACTGTACATTACTACTACTCTACTGTACATTACTCTTCTCTACTGTACTCTGCTGTACATTGCTATACTCTACTCTACTGTACATTACTCTACTCTACTGTACATTACTCTACTGTACATTGCTCTTCTCTACTGTACTATACTGTACATTACTCTACACTACTGTACTCTACTGTACATTGCTCTTCTCTACTGTACTCTACTGTACATTACTCTACACTACTGTACATTACTCTTCTCTACTGTACATTACTCTACTCTACTGCACACTACTGTACATTACTCTACTCTACTGTACATTACTCTACTCTACAGTACATTACTCTTCTCTACTGTACTCTGCTGTACATTGCTATACTCTACTCTACTGTACTCCATTGTACTCTACCTGGTTGCGTTTCCATTATACTTTAGTATCCGGTACTGTACCTGGCAACCTGCGCACAACAAACCAGTACCCGGGGATATTCCTTCCAGCTTCCTGCAGCACTCTGGACAATTTTTCGGCCTGGATAGAACCAGGGCCAAGAGGGACCAAAGAAGGTACTGGTTAAACAGGGCTGGTGGAAACGCTCCCAATTGGGGTAGAGTAAAGTAGAGATGGGCCGGTGGAAACGGGGCTAAAATGACTGCTCTTGGAGTTCCAGTAGTTTCATAATTCTCAGAGTCCTAACTGTGAACATCGGGAGAGTCTCGGAGGAGCGCAGAGTGTGAGAAATGTGTGAAAACAAAAGCTGGGATGTACTTCTGCTGTACTTCTGTTGGCTGCAACGTCGGAGATTGATGTCACATTGTTAAATCCTGAAACTTTTATTGTCAGTTGTTCAGGAGTAAGTCAGGACACAAGGCGCAGAAACACAGGTGAACCTCCACATCCCACTTCATCTGGTTCAATCCTGGAATCCTGCAGACAGAGAAAAAAGGTTGCCTCATCTTTATTTGTATAGCGCAATACACAGACCAAGGTCACACAAAGAACTTTACAATGTCATTGGAGATTTTTTTTTTTCCCATTCACTGTTCACACAGTGATGACAGAAGCAAGTCCATTTACTGTTGATCAGGGGTCTCCAACCAGAAGCTCGGGAGCCACCAGAAGCTCGGGAGCCACCAGTAGCTCGGGAGCCACCAGTAGCTCGGGAGCCACCAGAAGCTCGGGAGCCACCAGTAGCTTACCGCCGCCTTTCAGGTAGCTCGCCAAAGGATTTAGAAATTGATCAAATACCATACAGAATGTCTATCATGCATTATTATTACTTATTATACTTTTTGTACAATTCAGGAATGTGTGTTGATAAATAATGACTGTTGATATATAATGACGACCCCACTATATTTTTCCAGAACAACTTAAACGAGTAGCTTTCTCTCTTTTTTGTCTTGTGAAAAGTAGCTTTCTGGGTTAAGAGGTTGGAGACACCTGCTTGCTGTGGATGGACAACGCTAACCCACGAGCTCAAAGTACCCCGATAGTGCTGACGGCTCCAACTCTCACCGGCTTCTATTGACTCACATGTAAAAGTAATCTCCTCTAGCTCAGTAACTGTTTGTGTCATCAATATTTTGGGCGCTCTTTGTAATCCTAGTGTTTATATTGTGATATTGTCTTGTAAATCCAGATCTGAGCTATTTAAGAATTAATGAGATGCCTTAATTTGCGGAAGAAACTCCAGCGTGCTTTAGTGATCATCAAAACCCAACACAATCCTACAGTTCTGTCTCAGGGTGTGTAGAAAAATATGTTATTGTATTTTTAAAAAAAAAACCTTATATGAATTATCTGTCTATCTTTCTCTGATTACTCCCTGGTCTCTCCCTGGTCTCTCCCTGGTCTCTCTCTGAATACTCCCTGGTCTCTCTCTCTCTCTGGTCTCTCCCTGGTCTCTCTCTGATTACTCCCTGGCTTCTCTCTCTGGTCTCTCTCTGGTCTCTCCCTGGTCTCTCTCTGATTACTCCCTGGTCTCTCTATAGAACACTACTTTGAAACTGCATTAATTTCAGTCCCAGGACCTTAAACCTGCTCTGTTGCCAACAGCTCTGTCACATGACCCAGATAAACCCAGTAAACCTGCTCGTCCAGGCCTCGCGTTTTTGCACCAAAGTTTACTCAGAAACTCCCCCAAACACCAGCCACATCTGTCGTCCTCCAGGCCTTGTGTTTATGACAGCGTCTGGAGGAACTATAGACTCAACTGTTGTCCCGCGCCTCTCACAGTTTACACGCCGAGTTTAGGCTCGGGACACGGCAAACCCAAAAAAGTCTGGACATGTCTGAAAGTGCAAATCCATCACGTTTGTTTTCTGCTTTGGTCTGACTTCACCCAAGCATGTAATATGGAAAGACACAATGGAGTTCTAATCGGTTCATTATGAGTTTGGCCCGTTTTATCAATTTATTTTTGTATAGCCCTAAATCATAGCAGCAGTTGTTTTGGAGGACTTTAGAAATGCAGCTAAAATCTGCAACAGGCTTCTACCCTGACAGTGTTAAAACTTAAGTTGTAAAAACACAGGAAATGCAATAAAAACAAACAAATCTGAGCCATTGGTCCAGAGGGAGCAGGATGACCGCCGTCCAGAAATGTTGATACATGTCCATAAATGCCCTGGATCATCACTGTCCTTAGACCCTCCTGCATCGCCACCCAAAACGTGGAAAATTTTTTAGAAACCTTTGAGGAGATCCCTTTGCGAGGCTGTAGATCCAGGACTGAGGCAGTAGATCCAGGACTAAGGCTGTAGATCCAGGACTGAGGCAGTAGATCCAGGACTGAGGCTGTAGATCCAGGACTGAGGCTGTAGATCCAGGACTGAGGCTGTAGATCCAGGACTGAGGCAGTAGATCCAGGTCTGAGGCTGTAGATCCAGGACTGAGGCTGTAGATCCAGGACTGAGGCTGTAGATCCAGGACTGAGGGTGGGGGGGGGTTAGGGTAATGGACTCCGCTGAGTCCATTACTGGCTGGTCCATTCTGTCACATGGCGAGATGATGGAGAACTCAAAATGCAGGAATGCCAAAAATAATGATTTATTAAAATAAAAGTCCAGGAAACAGGAACAAAACAGAACCAGACATGGACAAGACAATGGACCAGCAACAAATGGAGAGAAGCACAGGGTAGACATAGACAGAGACACAGGTGAAACACGTCAGGGCGGGGCAGACAATCAAGGCGGGGGGGAGGGGGGGTCAATGTCAAAATAAAACCAAAGTACAAAAATAAAATCCGCACCATCACACTATTGTTGGCAAATCCACAACTTTGTGACGTGCTCATAGACGACTGCTGTTGTGGTTTAGGGCGATTCACAAAAGCATTGAATAGAATGTACTGCAGTAAAGGTTGAGTTGCTTGTCTGACCTGGTATCCATCACTTTACTATCTCTTCAATAATCCCCATTTATTTATTCTCACATAAACTGGAACTAACGCCTGGTTTTGTTTCGCTGGAAGACGGACCGTGAAGAAAACCAGTTCTTCTTTCCTTGACTCGCTGCATTCCTTTAGTTTCGGTTTCTTTGTGACTCTGTTTGGAGATGAGTAGGCAAGGCAAGGAGAGGCAAGTTTATCTGTATAGCACAATTCATACACAAGGCAACTCAAAGTGCTGAACAAAACAAGAAAGCATTAAAATCATAAATAATCACAGAACATTAAAAAGAAAGATAAAAATATAAAAATCCCTCAGTTGTATGCACAGCTAAACAGAACTGTTTTTAACCTGATTTTAAACATTGTTGTCAGAGAGGAGGCCTGTCTCAGGAAGATTACTGCATCATTAAAAACATCACAGAAATTAAGTTAGACTCAAAGATTTTCGTCTCTCTTAAAACAAGATTTAATTTGATTTCTTTAGGGAAGGCCTCTTAAGATGCAGTAAATGATTTATCAAGACGCAATCTTTAAAATACTGTGGGGGAACGTCCCTAAACCCAAAAGTAGTCAAGTTACTGTATCATGTGTTTTCAAATAGGAATGGACCCAACCAGAGACCTGTAGCTTTAAAAATAAATTAAAAAAACATAAATATTTGGAGCGGTCAGATAGAAAGAAACCAATGGGATGCGTTCCTCCTCCTGCTTTTTGTCAGTGCACCTGAGTTGTTGTTGAGTGTCGGATTTTCTAAAACACCTAAAATGGCAGAACAGAAAGTGCCAATTTCATGTTTGCCACTCGCCATGTTGTGGCAAAGAAAAGAAAATCAGATAAGGAAAATGTGTGATATAAAAAAACATGGGACGCAGCCAGGGCAAAAACTCGAGTCCACATTCAGACATGCTACAGACATGCTACTGCTAAGCTAGGACAGGACAGGACAGGTTTGCTCCACACCTACTTGCCACATATAGATAATATTGATCATTTATATATATTCAATAATTGTATAAAGTCCATACATACAGCAGCAGGTAGGATAGTACAACTTAAAATGAACAGACTATCTATAGTACTTTATTATACGGCTCCTCAGAGCAGCAGTAGAATGCTCCATTGATTTGAATGTAATTTCAAAACGTTCTACCAGTCATTATTTTCTATAACGGACCTCTCAAAACAATAATGACCGCTGCCCTTTGGCAACGCACTCTCCGCTTGTCTTTCAAATGCGTGGATAACTCCGCAAGTAGTTCCGGCCACTCCTGAGCTAGCCACGCTCAATCAACACACTTAAATGTTAATCGGAGAATACTTATACATATACATTCTTCACACACGTGCACGGAAATTTTCAGAATTTTCTGGTCTTGTCTTCATGACAAAAATACTATTTCTCTGCGTCAACAAGCGATAGTGATAAACCCGGAAGTAGTTCCGGCCGCTCAATAAACGCAAATGCCAATCAATCAACGCAATGAAATGTTAATCGGAGAGTAATTTATACATATCCAGTCTTAATACAAGTGCACGGAAGTTTTCAGAATTTTCCGTTTACGTTTTCATGACAAAAAACACTGATGTAATGCGAGAAAAGGCGATCCCGAAAAACCCGGAAGTAGATACCGGCACATTTTAAGATACCGGCACATTTTCGGACACATTTGCAGAGGATCGAATTATGGATTTAGGTTAGGTTTATGTTTGGGTCACTCACCGCTGATGTTGAGAATTCTTTGTTCAGTTTTCATGCAGTTCCAGAGAGTTCTAGTTTGGAAGTTGCTAGCCTAACTGTTGCTAGCATAGCCACGGGAAAGCCTTTGGGAACTATTTTATTTTTTGTCATTAAATAAACCTTTCGGCATTCCTAAAAGTGGACTGAAGTTTATGTTGTGTGTTCTGTTGGTATAAAGCCGTATAATAAGCGGGATAACGTATATTACGCAGGTCATTATCGGAAAATAAGTACCTTCAGGGCGGAAGCAGTCCGCTTCGCCCTGTTGGTACTTATTTTCCGATAATGACCTGCGTTATCCCTTACATATTTTACAAAATCTGCTAGCTACAGGAGATACGTTCCCTGTTCCGTCTGTGTTGGGTTCAAGATCTTGAGATTGAAGAAAAAATATTGGCTGTCCATGATTTAGAATGTGATTTGTGAAGGAGTTGAAGTCTCTCCTGTTCTCAGAGAGTGAGACCGACAGACAGATGGGAGCAGCGTGTGCAGTGATGAGGTCGCTGTATTGTGGTGAAGAGGGAGCAGCACCTGCAGTCAGAGCTCTCCATAAACCGCTCAGTCTTCGTCCCCCCCTCACCTCTGAATGTTGGGTAATGACACACAAGTTTCCTCCTGAGTGGGTGGGCTCAGAAGTCGACTGAACTCAAATTGTGGATTCACCAACAACAGATCAGAGAATCAAACAGTTCGAACAAAGAAAAAACAATAAAAACAAACACATAGAGCCATTGGTCCATAGCAAGAGCCGTGACCACTGTCCACACATGTTGATAAATGTCCCGGGTCATCACTGTCCAGAGGCTGTAGATCCAAGGCTGAGGCTGTGCAGGGGTCCCATCATCACGCCATGAATCTGACAATGGGACAGCGGGTGAATAGCAATGAACAGACTACAGCTGAAGTCATACTGGCAACACGTGCATGTGTTTGAAAATCGTTTCCACTTCTTGACACTTTACGAGGCCATAGTGAAACCAGAGAGACAAGAGAGAGACCAGAGAGACCAGTGAGAGACGACAGAGAGAGACTAGAGAGAGACAACAGAGAGAGACCAGAGAGAGACCAGTGAGAGACGACAGAGAGAGACTAGAGAGAGACTATAGAGAGACTGGAGAGAGACAAGAGAGAGACCAGTGAGAGACAACAGAGAGAGACTAGAGAAGAGACTAGAGAGAGACCAGTGAGAGACAACAGAGAGAGACTAGAGAAAGACTAGAGAGAGACCAGTGAGAGACGACAGAGAGAGACTAGAGAGAGACTGGAGAGAGACTGGAGAGAGACTGGAGAGAGACCAGAGAGAGACCAGTGAGAGACGACAGAGAGAGACTAGAGAAAGACTAGAGAGAGACCAGAGAGAGACCAGTGAGAGACGACAGAGAGAGACCAGCGAAAAAAATAATATTTAGACCATAGTTTATAAAGAGACCAGGCAGAAACCAGGGAGAGACCAGTGAAAGACCATAGAGATACCAGAGATAGACCAGAGAGGGTAAATAATTAGATGTGACCCAGGAACGACAGAGACATTTCTAAACTAAGACAATGCTCGAGACCTCTCTTATTAAAAGTGTTTTAACTAGTATCTTGGAAAAACATTGAGCACAGACAGAACGGTGTGATCCCGAGGCTGTGTCTGCGTTTGCGGTCTTCGTTCTGATGTGTTTGGTTGTGTCAGAGGACAGCGCACAGGAAGTCACATCAGGCCTCATCATCTGCCCTCTTATCGGCGCGCTGCTGTAAGTTTCCTGATAAGTTGTTGTTAGAGACTCGGGACGACGGTCTGGATTTGGATCTAGGTATCAGTTCCTGGATTAACAGGGATTAGGCCTGAGACTGATACCGACGGGAGGAGGTGGCCGGATTATGACTAACTCCACGCGGTTCAACACATTCTTGCATAATTACCAAACAACTGAGACCTCTGTAATCGGACTTCATATCTTCACCTCATTATAGTGTGATAATTATAAGTTTAACAAGCAGACAGGATTATTATTCATAATAATAGCAATAATAATACATTTTATTTAAAATCATCTTTAAAAAAAATTAACAAGGACACTTAACAAATATGAAAACAGAGTGCATTAAAAATATGAAAAACACATTAACATTAATAAAAACAGACTTAGGTGTTGGGGTGACCGGTCATGTGGGGAAAGAAAGTCTAAAAAGGTGAGTTTTGAGTCTGGGTTTGAACAGGGGAAAAGAGTCGCTATTACATAAAGCAGGGGTGTCCAAACTTTGTAGTAGGAGTTAGTGGTGTGGGTATTGTAATATTTTACACATGCAATTAAATCGATTCAGGAGAGCATAGTATTTAGATATTTATTGAAATCCTTTTCCGTTTCACTGTTATGTTTTCTCCGGTAATTTACAATCTCTTTCAAAGATTATTGTTTGTAGACTTATTTTTTTATATTTGGATATAAAACAATAAAATTAATCTGTATTGGTTTTTCCCATTATCTTTTTGTCACAGTTCATTACATTTCACCAGTTTATTGGTTGCTTTGACTCATTTAGTTATAGTTATGTATCCGACTGATTCTCTCTCTCACCTCTGCTCATGAGCTCTGGGTCGTGAGCGAAAGGACGAGATCGCGGATAGAAGCGATCCACGTGAGTTTCCTCCGCAGTGACTGGGGCCTCCCTTAGAGATTTTGAGGTCATTCCCACGGGAGGAGCTCGGAGTAGAGCCGCTGCTTCTCCACGTGGGCAGGAGTCAGTTGAGGTGGCTCGTGCATCTGTTTGGGAACACCTCAACACTTCAGGATTCCCCCAGATGAGCTGGAGGGAGTGTGTGTGGAGAGGGAGGAAGTCTGGGCGTCTTATGGATATTCAAAGCGATTTTTCAAACAACAGAAAAAACGGAATGACCTAAAATACAATACTGGAAAAATAATATAATTTAATGATAAACAAAAATCCAAAACCAAAACTCAACTGAATGTAAAACACAGGAGCTGGGGACAAAGACAAGAACTCATCTCTTCTTGTGTGAAGGGGTTTGGATGGATGGATGGATGGATGGATGGATCGATAGATAGATAGATAGATAGATAGATACTTTATTGATCCCCATAGGAGAAGTTCGGGTGTCCAGTAGCAGCAAAAACACATCCATCCACACAAACAAAACAAATAAATTGATCATTCTAAAAATAAATGTCCAATGTCCTGTAATGAAAAGCATTGTCCTTGTTCTAGAAAAAACAAACTAAACTAAACCAGGGAACAAACTTAAGCAAGAGGGAAAGAGCACAGGGAATTTTATGTGGGCAGGGCAGACGATCAAACGGCACAGGAAGTAAAATTGGAAAGGAGAATTTCAAGGAGAAAGGAGAAAGCAGAACACTATTATACAAAATAAAACAGGAACTAAGAACGACAATCATGACAAAAAAAACCTTCCCGTTTGATTAAAAGCCTTGGACAAAAAAAAATACCTGTGTAAGTGCTGCCTGCAGAGGGGCGGGGCTTCTGTGCGGGGGGCGGAGTCTCGCCTATGGAGTGTGCATTCTTCAGATGATCAGCCGTCAAAAACACGTATTACTTGGCTCCTGGTGCAAAAGCGTCTCTGCGTTCAAAGGCCTCTACTTTACAATAATGCACAGTTTTAACACGCTCAAAGAACAGACAACAGCCAGATTATAATGGAGCGTTTAGTTAATTGTCTCGGTCATAATTGCAGCTCTGAACGGCGGTTGGGAGTTTTTACAGTGCGGACACGTTGCACACAAGAACCATAAACTTTAGTCGTTTTTTATGTGTGCAGGATGTGGTGGTTTTGTCCTATATCGTATGTATTAGCTCGCATTAGCAGACATCACTTTTATTGCAGTAACCCCTGTGTTATTTTCACTGAAAGCAAATCAGATATAACTTGGACGAACTTGAGTTAAAGCTGGGGGATCTAAGTTTTGAACGACAAACAAATGAACTATGGAGTAAAACCCATGTCACTAGTTTCTTGCTTATTTTTTTGAACATGTAAGTCAATAGGAGCCAGAGAATAACTAAATTCCTGAGCCCTTCATCCATCTGTATACAGTCTATCAGTCTGATTGGTTCACAACATTGTACTGTTGCATGTGTTGTATTTCCATTTTTAAAGATAGGTACCCCAGCTTTATTTTGCACTTGCAGGGGAGAAATGCACTAATACAGATGATGATAGCTTTAAGTTAAGGGTTCCCATGACATCGGCCCAGTTGATACACTTTTGACCGGTCTGTGGTGACCTGGATGTCAAAACCTGATCATGTCAAATCTCTAAAACTAAGCAGTGTGAGGCCTGGTTAGTACTGTGATGTGTTGTTCAAATTTATTAAGAAAGGTCGTCAACGTCTCTTCCATCGCTTCCATTGAACGTTTGCTTGTTGGTTCTGTGACTGCGTGGTTCGGAGACATCACAGCCAAAGAAAGGAGAGCTCTAAACAAGGTCTTAAAAGAGGACTGTGGCCATGTCCACATGTAACTAGGTATTTTTAAAACCGAATATTTCCCCACCACCTTTTATAAAATAATTTGTATCCACATTACTCCGTAAAAAAACAAAAAACTCTTCCACACATAACCGAACATCTGTGTTTCCAATCACATTCATAACATTCCAAACCCCTCTGACGTCGTGCGTTGGGGAATAACACAGAAGTGGGCGAAGCTTTGATGCTGACGCCGGTTCTTCTGTAGCGTCACTTTTACAGTCATAGAAGAAACTCAGGGTAAAGACATGTTTACAAGCACTGACCCTGTCCTCAGCCCTGGTTTAATCCTGTTTTACCTCCTGTTTTGGTTGTTTTCCAGCGTGAGTCCCCGTGATCACTTTGCTGCTCTCTGATGTGGAGCATGATATGGTGGAACCACAGTTTTTAAGGCAGTAAGATCCATGCTTCCTCAGTGATCAGAGGTCGTATGTTTTGTTTGTTGTTTTGGGGCATACTGTGACGTTCAATAACATTAAACTCTGGTTATCTCTGTCTACACGCAAATGCATAAACAGAGTTTTCAAAAATTGTCACTTTGCCCGGAGTTCTTTATATATTTGTTTATGTTGCGTTGTCATGTGGATGACAGGTGCAAACGAAAACAAATATCTGCGGTTTAGCAGATACCCCGCTACGTGTGGACGGGGCCTGTGAGCTGTGAGGTGCCTGTTCTGGAAGGTTTTTTATGAATCCAGCTCTTCAACTAATCAATGACTCTTCTGAGCCCTAGATAGATAGATACTTTATTGATCCCCATAGGAGAAGTTTGGGTGTCCAGTAGCAGCAAAAACACATCCATCCACACAAACAAAACAAATAAATTGATCATTCTAAAAATAAATGTCCAATGTCCTGTAATGAAAAGCATTGTCCTCGTTCTAGAAAAAAACAAACTAAACTAAACCAGGGAACAAACTTAAGCAAGAGGGAAAGAGCACAGGGAATTTTATGTGGGCAGGGCAGACGATCAAACGGCACAGGAAGTAAAATTGGAAAGGAGAATTTTTCAACTAATCAATGACTCTTCTGAGCCCTGGAAATGCCATGTTCCAGCTTCTTCCCTGTGGCAGAAGATATCATTTGTTGAGATCTTGATTTGCTATAAGCTTTTTTCCGCAAGCTTTTATCAGTTTGAACGAAGCATCTTGCACTTGATTTGAAGCGGTTTTTCTCGATTGATTTCACACTGACAAACTTTTCTTGTACTTTTTAGCTTGTTTCATTTTATATATTTGTCTGTTATATCTGACTCAGATATTTTTGCACACATATTCCAAGGCGGTTTTACTGCAAATGACAAATCTGTTGTAGGCAGAAATATGACACCAATGAACATATACAGTAAGTGCAAGTTTGAAGTCATAAGTCTGGTCTTGTCTCTTAAGTCCCAGATGTAGCTGGTTCCACGCCTCGTCAGAGCACTCCACTCCCCGGCTCCGTCACCAAAACGGCCCAAACACTCCACATCTTTGTCCATTGTTTTGAAAGACCATAATTCAAAATTCGGCTTTGTGGTTTTATGCTATGTTGACAAAGAACAACAGCAGTTCGAAGTCGCTCTGGGACATCCGCAGACATTAACTCCCTCATCGCATCCATCATTCAGACGGATGAAATCATGAAACCGGCATCTCGGGCAAAAGCAGCACTAAATAAATCACATAATTAAAAAAAATGGGGCAGAATAATTTGATGTAATTGGCCGAGTCAATCAAAGCCGTGAACAAATAAAGACAGTAATGATGTGGTCTGGTTAGCTTCTGTTTTTTGGTCGTTTTGGCAAAGAGAAAAATGTTCTGTGCTTTTAGAGGACGGAGTCAGAAACTGTGGGAAATACTACTCAAGCTCATTCAAAGGGATAATGTTATATCTGCAAGAGGGAATGGATTATAGTCCTGTTTCCACCAGCCCTACTCTTGGATCTATAGTAATATCTGGATAGGTTATTGCTAGCTTATAGACTATATTCAGAATCAGAATCATTTTTATTGCCAGGTAAGTAACAGGAGGTCACAGACTTGGAAATTGCTTTGGCTTGGTGCACCAGTCAGAAAGAGAGAATAAAAAATAAAGAATAATAAACACTTCTAAGGAATAAATTTAAAATAAAAATTCATGTGGGCTACTTAGAAAAATGTCCCATAGAACTCAATGTAAACTAAAACAGCTTGACCTCAGCTGACAGAGAGCCTACAGCTTTCATGAAGGTCAGATTTTAGTGTTCCTTGTCATCCTATACTTTTATATCCTTTGGTTTCTATTAATCTTCACTTTGATGCAACAAACTGCTCGTTTTCTCCCCACTCTCATGATCCGCCATCTTGCATTGGCGCAGCTTAGCCCAAGCCTCGGCAATCCAAGATGCCGCCATATTCAAATGAATGGTTTGTGCTGAAGTCGCCTGGAACTCGCAAAGACTCATGGGAACTCGCCCATATTTGGGCATCGTCTGGTCCTCCCGGTTCTGCACAGTGGACGAGCTCCCATGATGCGTTGCACCAAATACATGTGTGTGGCTCTCATGCACGTGCACAGAGGGGAAAACCGAAGGATATAATAAGAAAAAGGATGACAACGGACACTAAAATCCCCACAAAATCAAATCTTTATGAAAGCTGTAGGTTCTCTGTCAGCTGAGGTTGAGCTGTTTTAATATGCATTGAGTTCTATGGGGAAAATTTCTGGGTGGCCCACGTGAATTTAGTCTGGTTCAGTCTGCAGTACCGCGAGAATCCCCCGAGCACATGAGTTATTCAGCTCCAAGCTAGTAATACCCTATCCAGTTATTATAATAGATCCATGGCTTGGCCCTACTCTACCTGGTTGTGTTTCCATTACGCGTCAGTATCTGCTACTGTATCCTTGCACCCTACCCACAACAGCAAAATTCCTTGGTGACCATGGCTTCCAGCAGCACTCACTAATCACTGTCAGTTAGAACACTTTAGTACCAGCTCGGCCTGGATAGAACCAGGGCCAAAAGGGACTAAAGAGGGACCTGGTACAGGGCCAGTGGAAACACTCGCTCAATCTGGGGAGAGTAGAGTAAATAGGGCGAGGTGCAAACAAGAGCCATTAAGAAGCTAGGGTCGGATTGCACCTCTTCTGTTTCTGTGTGAGAATGATAAATGCACAAACAATGACAAATCTCTCTGGCCTTAACTCGTTCATGGGAAATACTGCTCCAGACGAACAGCACAAACCTGGACTTTTCCCTCTGCGTCTGCCTTTGCTCCGCTGTTATTGAAATATTTTGGTGATCAGATGTTGTCTTAGGTTTCATAGTTCATGTTCAAGTTGTTGCCACTTGAACAATAGCTCTGTGTTTGTGCCGAGACGATATCAGAACAACACAGATCTACAGCAACGAGGCATAAATCACGCTCAAGAGACTCTTTGTAAAATGAGCTGCAAACATGAATGGATCTGCTGCTACATTGACAATGACACAAACACATTTAAGACATTTTAAAGTCCTTAAATGTCCTGTCATAACATTACAATAGCCTCGAGTGATCCCAGATTTATATAACAGCCATTTTTTTCTATTCAATTACTGGTAATAAACTGAAAACATACAGTAAGAACTTAACTTAAGCTTGAACTTTTCCCAAATCTTTGTAAGGTCAGGAAAAAATCATCAAAATTCACGTCAAAAACAAATTAATTTGGGTATTTCTTTTTGACTGTGGCGGGACCCAAGAAAAGCACAAAGGTTAACCTGGATTTGAACATTGTCATTGTCAGCCTGTCTCACTCCTTCAGGAAGATTGTTCCAGATTTTAGGTGTATAGGTCTGGAATTTTGTCTCTGCATGTTGAGTCTGGGCACCAGCAGGAGGCCCGTCCCTGTGCTCCTCAGAGTCCCAGCAGGAGGCCCGTCCCTGTGCTCCTCAGAGTCCCAGCAGGAGGCCCGTCCCTGTGCTCCTCAGAGTCCCAGCAGGAGGCCCGTCCCTGTGCTCCTCAGAGTCCCAGCATGAGGTCAGTCCCTGTGCTCCTCAGTCCCAGCAGGAAGCCAGTCCCTGTGCTCCTCAGTCCCAGCAGGAGGCCAGTCCCTGTGCTCCTCAGAGTCCAGGTTGGTTGAACATGTCACAAATGTACTTTGGTGCGAGGCCATGGAGAGACTTGTACACAAGCAGAGCTGTTTTAAAGTCTATTCTCTGAGCCACAGGAAGCCAGTGCAGAGACCTGAGAACTGGACTATTTATTTTATATTATCACACGGCTCCTCACAGCAGCAGGAGATTGATTTGAATGTAATTTCAAAACGTTCTACCGGTCATTATTTCTTGATAACTGACCTCTCAAAACAATAATGACCGCTGCCATGGCAACGCACACTGTGTTTGTACTTCAGATGTGTAGATTACTCCGCAAGTAGTTCCAGCCACTCCGGAGCTAGCCAGGCTTAATAAACGCAAATACCAATCAATCAACACATTTAAATGTTAATCGGAGAATACTGTACATTATACATATACATTCTTAATACACATGCACAGAGGTTTTCAGAAGTATCTATCAACGTTTGACAAAAATACTGTTTTAATGAGAGAAAAAGGATCACGAGGACATTTTAGGAACATTTGCAGAGGATCGAATTATGGATTTAGGTTAAGTTTGTGTTTGGGTCACTCACCGCTGATGTTCAGAATTCTTTGTTCAGTTTTCATGTAGTTCCAGAGAGTTCTAGTTTGGGAGTTGCTAGGCTAACTGTTACTAGCATAGCCAAGGGACGACCTTTAGGAACTTTTTTATTTTCTGTCATTAAATAAACCTTTCGGCATTCCTAAGAGTGGATTGAAGTTTATGTTGTGTGTTCTGTTGGTACAAAGCCGTATAATAAGCGTCTACCCTTACATATATCGTAGACCTGTTAGTTCCAAAGTCATATTTTTTGCACACACACAAACTGTTGCTTAAAGAAGTCTTGTCCAGTTTTGCGTTTTAAGATGATTTATTGATGTAAATAGTGCCGAAAACCAAATATGGATAAAGGGTTTGAGCAAAAAAACGGAAAAGGCAAGCGGTCAACAAAAATTACGACTACCCACTTGCCCCTGACTCATCACTTAACAGATTCACGCACACTTTTAGCCCCGCCCCCTGCTGTCGAGCCACACACACCCAGTGTATCCTGATCTGTCTCCTACACAAACCAATATACTGCACATTCACTGTTTGTCTTGTATCTTTTTCTTTTTGCACAATATGACTTGACTGTATGTGTTTATTTGTGCCATTGCCTGAATTAATTTATGACAAACTCCTAATGCAGTCCTCAGCTGAATTAATCTTTGTGTTGTGTTGCTGTGTGTACTGTTTGTTTACTGTACTGTACTGTACTGTGCAATATTATGGCAGATTCTTGTGTTGAAATTGCGCAGTTGAGCCGATTGTCCTGAAGTTGAAGTGTCTTGTATGTTTGCGTCACAGCACAATGACCCTTGACCTTGACCCTGGTCTGACATACAACTCAGATATCAGATTACACACAAGAAAACCTTTCAAAACAATGTGTAATTGTACGGTTCTAACAATGTCATCCTCCTTCCTGAACTCTGTGAATGCAGAAGACGCGTGGGTGACATGATTGATCGACCAAACGGACGAGTTTCTCCGCAGCCACAGAACTCTTGTCTGTCTTCAGTCTTTACAACGTTACACTTTTGTTGTGTGTTTGGTCGGCACACGCCACAGTGTCATGAAGCCTGGAGCACTGCAGAGTGTCTGCTGAAAGAGACAGGTTTTCAGGTTTATAAAGATCGAGTGAAAACCACATAATTCAACTGGTCGGATTCATTTCAATTACATTGAAACACATTACATTTTTTTCATTTATGTAAAACCTTAAATCACAGCAGCAGCCGTGTCTGTGGACGTTACGAAGTTATGGATTCACCACTTATGGATTAGAGAATAAAGCAGTTTGAACACAGCAAATGCAATAATAACAAACATAAATGAGCCATAGGGACCAGGACGACCACTGTCCAGAAATACATGTCCAGGATCATCACTGTTCTTAGACCCTCCTGCATCAGCAAGGAACCACTCAAAAAAACAATTTAAAAAACAGTTTTGGAAAAAAGTTAGGAACCAGAAGAAGCTCATGATGATAGAGGGATCCACTCCCATAGATAGACTGGCTGTAGGTCTAGGACTGAAGCTGTAGATCCAGGACTGAAGCTGTAGATCCAGGACTGAAGCTGTAGATCCAGGACTGAGGCTGTAGATCCAGGACTGAGGCTGTACTGTAGATCCAGGACTGAGGCTGTAGATCCAGGACTGAGGCTGTAGGTCCAGGACTGAAGCTGTAGATCCAGGACTGAGGTTGTAGATCCAGGACTGAAGCTGTAGATCCAGGACTGAGGTTGTAGATCCAGGACTGAAGCTGTAGATCCAGGACTGAGGTTGTAGATCCAGGACTGAAGCTGTAGATCCAGGACTGAAGCTGTAGATCCAGGACTGAGGCTGTAGATCCAGGACTGAGGCTGTAGATCCAGGACTGAGGTTGTAGATCCAGGACTGAAGCTGTAGATCCAGGACTGAGGTTGTAGATCCAGGACTGAAGCTGTAGATCCAGGACTGAGGCTGTAGATCCAGGACTGAGGCTGTAGGTCCAGGACTGAAGCTGTAGATCCAGGACTGAGGTTGTAGATCCAGGACTGAAGCTGTAGATCCAGGACTGAGGCTGTAGATCCAGGACTGAGGCTGTAGATCCAGGACTGAGGTTGTAGATCCAGGACTGAAGCTGTAGATCCAGGACTGAGGTTGTAGATCCAGGACTGAGGCTGTAGATCCAGGACTGAGGCTGTAGATCCAGGACTGAGGCTGTAGATCCAGGACTGAAGCTGTAGATCCAGGACTGAGGTTGTAGATCCAGGACTGAAGCTGTAGATCCAGGACTGAGGCTGTAGATCCAGGACTGAGGCTGTAGATCCAGGACTGAGGCTGTAGATCCAGGACTGAGGCTGTAGATCCAGGACTGAGGTTGTAGATCCAGGACTGAAGCTGTAGATCCAGGACTGAGGCTGTAGATCCAGGACTGAGGCTGTAGGTCCAGGACTGAAGCTGTAGATCCAGGACTGAGGTTGTAGATCCAGGACTGAAGCTGTAGATCCAGGACTGAGGCTGGAGATCCAGGACTGAGGCTGTAGATCCAGGACTGAGGCTGTAGATCCAGGACTGAGGCTGTAGGTCCAGGACTGAAGCTGTAGATCCAGGACTGAGGCTGTAGATCCAGGACTGAGGCTGTAGATCCAGGACTGAGGCTGTAGATCCAGGACTGAGGCTGTAGATCCAGGACTGAAGCTGTAGATCCAGGACTGAGGTTGTAGATCCAGGACTGAGGCTGTAGATCCAGGACTGAGGCTGGAGATCCAGGACTGAGGCTGTAGATCCAGGACTGAAGCTGTAGATCCAGGACTGAGGTTGTAGATCCAGGACTGAGGCTGTAGATCCAGGACTGAGGCTGTAGGTCCAGGACTGAAGCTGTAGATCCAGGACTGAGGTTGTAGATCCAGGACTGAAGCTGTAGATCCAGGACTGAGGTTGTAGATCCAGGACTGAAGCTGTAGATCCAGGACTGAGGCTGTAGATCCAGGACTGAAGCTGTAGATCCAGGACTGAAGCTGTAGATCCAGGACTGAGGCTGTAGATCCAGGACTGAGGCTGTAGATCCAGGACTGAAGCTGTAGATCCAGGACTGAGGCTGTAGATCCAGGACTGAGGCTGTAGATCCAGGACTGAGGTTGTAGATCCAGGACTGAAGCTGTAGATCCAGGACTGAGGTTGTAGATCCAGGACTGAGGCTGTAGATCCAGGACTGAGGCTGGAGATCCAGGACTGAGGCTGTAGATCCAGGACTGAAGCTGTAGATCCAGGACTGAGGTTGTAGATCCAGGACTGAGGCTGTAGATCCAGGACTGAGGCTGTAGGTCCAGGACTGAAGCTGTAGACCCAGGACTGAGGCTGTAGATCCAGGACTGAGGCTATAGCTCCAGGACTAAGGCTGTAGATCCAGGACTGAGGCTGTAGATCCAGGACTGAAGCTGTAGATCCAGGACTGAAGCTGTAGATCCAGGACTGAGGCTGTAGATCCAGGACTGAGGCTGTAGATCCAGGACTGAAGCTGTAGATCCAGGACTGAGGCTGTAGATCCAGGACTGAGGCTGTAGATCCAGGACTGAGGTTGTAGATCCAGGACTGAAGCTGTAGATCCAGGACTGAGGTTGTAGATCCAGGACTGAGGCTGTAGATCCAGGACTGAGGCTGTAGATCCAGGACTGAGGCTGTAGATCCAGGACTGAAGCTGTAGATCCAGGACTGAGGCTGTAGACCCAGGACTGAGGCTGTAGATCCAGGACTGAGGCTGTAGATCCAGGACTGAAGCTGTAGATCCAGGACTGAGGCTGTAGATCTAGGACTGAGGCTGTAGACCCAGGACTGAGGCTGTAGACCCAGGACAGAGGCTGTAGATCCAGGACTGAGGCTGTAGATCCAGGACTGAAGCTGTAGATCCAGGACTGAGGCTGTAGATCCAGGACTGAGGCTGTAGATCCAGGACTGAAGCTGTAGATCCAGGACTGAGGCTGTAGATCCAGGACTGAGACTGTAGATCCAGGACTGAGGCTGTAGATCTAGGACTGAGGCTGTAGATCTAGGACTGAGGCTGTAGATCTAGGACTGAGGCTGTAGATCCAGGACTGAGGCTGTAGATCCAGGACTGAGGCCGTAGATCCAGGACTGAGGCTTTAGATCCAGGACTGAGGCTGTAGATCCAGGACTGAGACTGTAGACCCAGGACTGAGGCTGTAGATCCAGGACTGAGGCTGTAGATCCAGGACTGAGGCTGTAGATCCAGGACTGAGGCTGTAGATCCAGGACTGAGGCTGTAGATCCAGGACTGAGACTGTAGATCCAGGACTGAAGCTGTAGATCCAGGACTGAAGCTGTAGATCCAGGACTGAGGGGGCTTCCAGGCGGGGAGGACGATGTAGACCACGAGTAAAGGCCGACGGGAGACTAGTCTGATTCAGGAATATCATCATCAGTGGTCATACTTGCAGCTGAAAGGCAGGTCCTGTCTGACCTCTGAAACTGTGCAATGCAGGGCCTGGTTAGTGCTGTGATGGGAGACCTCTGGGAACACCAGGTGCCACAGTGGGGGCGGCTGCGGCTGTACAGTACCAGTGTCTTGTGGGAGGGGCTAATGGCACATACTAGTGGCCTTGCTTTTGTCAGTGTGCCCCAGGGCAGCTGTGGCTACAGTAGTAGTTTATCATCACTGTGTTTGGAGTCAAAGAATAATGACATGTGAAGAGTCTTTGAGCATTCCAAAGCGCTGTACAAAACCAATGCATTATTATTATCATCAAGCCATGAAACAGACATTAGGACAGCAAGTGAATAGCAATGAACAGACTACAGCTGAAGACACAATGATGACAGATAAAGGAGGAGAGAAGATAATGCTCAGGTTCCTGTACGTCTCCAGCAAAGTGTCCCCAATTGCAGATGAACGGCAATCTATGTTTTTTGACTTTGCATTACTATATCTTTCCCATTCTTTGGTTCCATTGATTGAATAGAATTTCAAATGACCCCCCTTCTAAAATCAGAGCAACATCCTTACACAGGAAGCATTGGCATCAGTCTTTGAGCATAAATGGAGTGGAACGGCCATCACAAGGACTGGATTGACTTTCATATGGACTTTTAAATGATGCATAAAGTCCATTAAAACATATTTGATTCCTTCATCTTGTCTGATGATCTGTCCGTCCCCATCCACACAACACAAAAGGAATAATCTAAGTTCAGTTTTTTTATTCATTCCAATGTTTAACTCATTGACTCCACCGTTTTTGATGATTTCACTGATTGTAAAGCCCACAGAATGTTATGGCTATGACTAATATGGAATTTTTGAACCATATTCTTTCATTCAGCAATAATAATTTGTTTCTAGAAAAATAAATGTCTCCCTTAATCCCCAGTCAAATAGAGGAATTTCTCTGGAAATTCCGTCAATTGCAGTCAATGAGTTAATGGCTTCATAAATGTATGTTGATGATATTATAAGTGTGAGAGAGATTCTGTGTCGCACTAATCTCTCTTGTGATCCATAATGTTTGTATGTAGTTTGTTTATGACGCTACGCCGTTGGAACGTCAACAACAGGAAACACTTAAAAGATATTGAGTTGGATTCTGTTTGATCCATGCATAAGTCACCCAGTAAGGTATAGAGCAGGTGTCCTCCTACCTTTGTCATCCAGAGACTACTTTCCTGGGACGATAAAGGCAGAGAGCTACTCTTTTAAGCAAAAAATTGTGATGATATATTGGTGTGAAAGACCTGATAATGGGTACAAACATTAAAATCTACCACCCTTTTTCCACCCACCAACTATTTTAACGTACAACCCTCAAACGATATTCAACCCACTGAATCTTGCAACAAACTTTTCAACACGTCCCCGACTTTCCTAGAACTTTTTTTTCGGTACAGATTTGTTCCGTACATTTCCCAGCCCCATCGCCGAGGACTAGCAAACATCCCGCTCCCATTCATCTCGTCCCACCTCTCCCCCCTGACACTTCCCTCTTACCATTTGCTCTCATATAGTAGACGCTGCGCAGTGTTTGAGTGGGTGCAGCCCGTCCGAACGTCGCAAAGCTGGAAATAGATGGACCCAACGGAGCGATATTTCACTGGCAAGGCTTGACGTTGATAGGGATGGCGGATCATTAGACATTTGCCAGTTTGCTTGCCGAGGATTATTTTCAGATATATGTATGGGAGGGAGCTGGAGATGGACAAGTTAAAGAAGATTTTCAAAGTAGGAAAAGTCAGATTTGGCACAAGTTTGGGTGGTCTCAATGCCATTTATCTATGCATGACTATAGATTGCATTGAGACCCACCTCAGAAATTAAGCAATATCATACAATAGGACGTTTGGGATTGTCAAGTGACTCTTATAGTGGACACATGGGAAAAAGTAAGCATGCTTATCCCAACTCAATGTTTTAACAACGTTGGGCCTCATCAGTCACGGACCTGGATTGGTTTCAGATCGAACCATGCGAGATCACTTCCGTCTAAAACATTCAACTCTACCCCGATCTCTCCAAAACTCCCATCTCAGTCCTGTACCAATACGATACAATAACATTATTCTAATTTGAACTCTTTCCTCTGGTGGTAGCATTTTTTACCCTTTATACTTTCTCACCTGTTATTATATACTTAAGCAATTATTTCAATGTATTTCGTTCCATTTCATGATGTAATCAATCTTATAGTCTCATAATCATATTGGATAGGCCTTGAATAATGCATAATATTTCTGTATTTAAATAAACAAAGCACAGGGCTGAGTGGATTAGCACACGTACGCCGACTCAGCGAAGATGGTCCTGGGTTCGAATCCCGGTCGGAACGGGTATCTGTCTGGAGTGCGGTGTGCATGTTCTCCCCGTTCGCACCTAGCTTTTCTCCGAGTGACTCCGGTTTTCCCTCTACCACTAAAAACATGCTCACGAGGTAAAATCCGCACAGCTCTGGGTCTGACCCAAGAGCAACAACATCTAGGGCGATAAGTTTCCCCCGGCGCTGTTACGGCAACCACTGCTACCTGAGGTCCATCAGGATGGGCACAATGCAGCAGGATGAATTGCCCTTTATCGGCGATCAATAAAGTGCAACCTTTATTTTAACCTTCAACCTTTACAATCAGTTTCAGATTCAAATGTCTAGTAGTCTGTAATTATCTGTTTGTGTTGAGATAGAATTGGAAGCGACTTTTTATTTATGTAATTCAACCATTATTAATTCGTATTGATCTATCGTCTGACAGTAAATACAAATCAAAAAAGCGCAAATTCAATTTATTTTTGTATAGCCACTAAATCACCAGGCAATAGTTGTGTATCTCTGGAGGACGTTACATAGATGTTTATTTTGCCGAACAGCAGTAACAGAGACTCAAAAAAGTTGCAAACACAAGTCTGATTTGGTGATCCTGGGTGATGACTTCTTCGCTCCAACGCCCGTTTCAATCCCTCGCCTGTGTTTTGTTTTTCCTGGTTCCTATGAAAATTACGTTTGCAGGTATATGAAATAGATAGTTAAATTCAGTCATTCACAACAGAGATTGGGCGGTACAGAGGCAGAAACCCAATGTCGCACATAAAGTGGAAAAAGTCCATAACTGTCGCTCGAATCTCAAGTGGCCTGGACCCTCACATAGACCCTAACTGTATCGGCAAAGACCAACTCTAAAATTATGAAGGTTTAATGGAGGATTAGCTGAACGATTGGGCTTCTGTCTTGATTACCCTAAATCAATGCAAGACATTCAAGCAGCAAGAGAAAAAATGCAACGAATTTTTGGACACTGCATTTTGTAAACATTGGAATTTTTTTATACTGAATATTTTAAAACATTGAATTTTATATTACTGAAATTTTAAACAATGCATTTTTTGACACTGATATTTAAAACACTGAATATTTTTTGTTACAATTATTGAATTCAAAAGCGAAAAAAAGTGATTGATAATACAAACACAAACACACCTTCATACTAAAAAACTCCAGTGGATAGAATGAGAAAACCTCGGGGAGAACCACGCAGAGAGAGGTAACCGCTCAATTCATGGCTAAAACAGTCTTGTTTTGAAATAGCTTTACATGACAGATGTGTAGATGAGGCTAATTACCATGATTAAAACACCCTTGTTTGTTTCAGTCGCTGGATTATTATAATTAACCAAGACAACAGAGAGATACAGGATAATGAAATGTGGGCGTTTCCTGTAACACTGTCCTTTTCTTGTTTAAACCCAGAGCATTGTGAAGACATGACGTCGTGTGTTCATCCATCACTCCACAGTCATATCATCTGTTAGTTTTTGTTAAATCCACCTTTGATGAAGATACTATGGAAAGTCCTGAAAGAACGCCAAATTAGACAAACAGTCGTGTAATGTTTTAGCGCTGTGTTAGAGATTAATTGTGTTTCTGCTGGCAGCATAACGATCACAGATTTTTTAGCCACATTTGTTCCGAAAGCCAATTCACCTCTTATGGATTTCTGCAATAAAGTAAATCAATTATGTTCAGAATGTTCAAGTTATTATCAAAAAATCAAAGAATATAAGCATTTTTCAACAATAATTTTTTATTGAATGATTGTTTTTTTTCTTCCTTGAATAAATATACAAGTTTTTCTCATCAACTGAAATAGTTTACATTATTCATGTGTTTTTTATGAGCAAAGTCTAACTGCATTCCCACGATAATAACAGTCCCCTGGAGATCATTGAAAATCTGCTTTAAATACGTCAAACTAGAATCTACAGTAATACAAGAAAACAAAAAAGTCCTCTCTCTCTCATGTCCTCACTCCCGGATACCGTCTCTCTCTCTCTGTGTTCCTCAGATGTCTCTCTCTCTCTCTCTCCTCTGTGTCCCTCAGAATGAGTCTCTCTCTCTATCTCTCACTCTCATCTGTGTCCCTCAGATGACTCTCTCTCGTCTCTCTCTACTCAGGCATGGTAACACCCATCTCTCACTCTCCGTCCTTATCTACTCCCTCACTTATATCCCCCTCTCTCTCCGTCTCACCATTCTTACCCGACTATCTCATCCACACCGTTCCTCAAATGTCTCATCGTCTCACCTCAGTCTCCGTATCCTCATACATCTCACTTATCCTATCTCTCCCTCTGGTCCTCAAATGTCTCACCCGGCACCCCCTCTCGTCTCACACTGTCCTCAAATGTCTCACCAGTTTCACCTGTCTTACCCGTCCTTCTCTCTCTCTCGTACCTCAGATGTCTCATCCGTCTCTCTCTCTGTCCTCAGATGTCTCCCCGTCTCCCCCCTCTCCTCCTCTGTCCTCATGATGTCCCCTCCTGATCGTGGTGATGGGGGGGCGGTTTTACCCGAAGGCAAAAGGGAGCCCCTGAACCTGGACGAGAGCGAACAAACCGCAGAACATCGTCCGCTACACGCGAGGCGCGGCGAGGAGGACACCGTAGGGGGGGGGGGGGCTGTCGACATGGTCACCCTACCGCACCCTTCAACGCATGAGGACCCCCAAGCGTCCGCACGCTACGTCACCCCGGACACCCCACCTTCTCACTACCCACCGCCCCCCGTCCGCCTACAAAACCCTCCCGGACAACGTGGTCTACCGGAGTTTCATCTGGGACCGCTCAAAGACGCCGACGTGTGACGCCTCGCTCCGCCGTACGATTTCGCTGCAGACGTACTCGTTAGAAGGCAACGGTTTCGGTGGCGGAATCGCTGAGGTTCGTTGAATCTTTGAGCACAGACTCGGACCCAGAACTATGACATCTCAGCAACTGTGACCGCGCTCAAAACTAGCCCGACCTTTACGTCACACGTAGGGAGTGGGGATTTTCTCGTAGCGCCGTCGCTATCTTTTCTATTTCTCCTCGGACTCCTCGGTCAAAGAACAAACACACATAATTGATTGTCCGAAACCGAAAACGTTACGTCTTCCTTGGACATGCGGGGATATTCCAAGACAACACAAGAATTGAAAGGAAGGACTCGGACTTCAAAAGCTTGTGGGTTTGTTTACCTTCCCCTAATGGAATTTTCCTCAAAGTGTTGCCATGGCGAGTTTTGACACAGATTTTCGCTATCAAAATATGGAGGAAGCCTTGTCTTTGCGAAAGACTTTAAAGGTTCCAGATATCAGGCTGCGCGCCAACCATTGACTGCTGAATGAATTTTGGTGTCATAGGTAATTTTCCGGGAAGACGGTGAGGAGGGATAGGCACCATGCAACTCTGCTTCCGATGCATTCTATTGCTATCTTAGTGCACTGGAAAAAAGAAAAAAAAAAAGTTTGTCATAACTTAGCTGCGTCTCCTACACTTATCACCGTTCTACCTTCAACATTTTATATATTAACGATTTGTCTTTCCTATGCTTAGGCGAGATCGAGGACTTGGGAAAACACACACCTCATTACCAAGGACTACATTTGGAAAAAACCCTCAATTTTTCAGTCTTTGGCGGCTAAAGTCATGACGAGACGATAAGGTACGGCGGACGCAAAAACAAAGAGATACACTTGCCTAACTACTTTTTTAATCTCTCCAACGTGAAGTGTTCATTCGTTTTACTTATCGGCTGCCAATAATATGAAAATCTGAGCTATGGAAATGTCAGTACTCGCTTGTGAATGACTCGTGCGCGAGAGAGACGGGATGGAGGTACGCTTCGTTGAAGTCAAAACGACTCAATTGCAGATAATGGCAAGTAGACTGTAGAAAAATATAATCATTATGTATCTGGAGTGACAGTGCTTAACCGGGTGAAGTGGCAGATTTGTGCGTAAAAGACTTTTGCTTCTGTATTTGGAGGAGAGCGAGGCGTCCTCATAAATGAACTGTGTCAAGTTTTGCGTGCGTCTTTTGGTGGTAAAGTACTCTCTCTGTATCATATCATTTAGTGCCAATACTTTGGGCCTTTCTTCATTACGATATGGGCGCAGAAGTCGTACAGTCGGTAGTTTATTATTTAATTTTGACGAAGCAGAATTGTGGCAATTTTTAATCCTTTTGCAGACGTTAAATAAACTGATTTTCTTTTAATTCATCACGATGGTGTTTTATTGATGTTTGTTAGACCGATCTCCAATGAACTTTGACATATCCTTCATGTATGTAAACAATCTCGCTGGGAGGGACTTTAAAAAGACACAGACAGAAAGATTCTTGCAAAGGCACTCAAAGTGCTTGAAAAACATTCACAAAGGCATCAAATCATAACATATCACAGAAATATCTAAAAAGAATGAAGAATAAATACAGATTTTAGCAGCCTAAACAGATTATTTTAACCTTGATTTGAACCTGTGTATTGTTTTAGTAGAAGACGTTCCACATTTTAGCTGCATAGTAAGCTAAGTAATCTTTATTATATAGAGAAATTTGTACAAACCAAGTCACCCACAAAGCGCTTTATGAATGATCCGAGTTAAGATATTTTCCATTCTCTGCACACAGTGAAGATGTGAACACCATTCAATCTCTCATTACATACAGATTTTTGGTATAAAGAGAAAAAAAGCAAGGTTTTTAGCGGTAGAGATAACCGTGCCACCCAGAGGGAATTAGGAGCATGACACGGGAAAACATTCCAAACTCCACACTTTAAGGCCAGGAGTGGAATCAAACCCAGGACCATTCTTACCGAGAAGCACTCTAACCTAGCTTGCCCTTCAGTTACCTCACACCAAATGTTCTATTTCAGGATAATGAGACAAAGTGAATCTCAGAGAAATCTAAAGTTAAGGCAAGTTTATTCAGCACAGATCAAACTTATAATTGATGCTCAAGTAATACATTTAGTTTCCAATTTGGCTCAAAAACATCACTAAAGCTAGTTATAGTCACGCGAGCTACGGTGGAACGTGACGTCCAATTGACCAACGCAAGGATCACCGCCAGACCCATAATGTACCTGCCAGGTCCCTCAAACATTGCTGACTACGTATGCCGCCGCCCGTGCAGAGAAGCTCCACTGGGGATTGGTCTGTTTGTGGTTTGGACGGAAGCATGTAGCGGCTGCAGGAGCATGACAAAGGCACATTCGATTCACTCTTCGTGCTTCGATGGAAAATCAGATATTGGGTTCATGGCTCATAGCCTGATATACGCGGAGACAGTGGACTTGATCAGTTCTGTTGCATAATCTAAAATAATCCAACTTAATAACAGATAGGCATTCGTTTCACTGCTCTGTTCCTGTCATTGTTTTGACATCGTAGCTTGTTCCATCCCTCCTCACATTGAACAATAGTTCATGTTTTTCTCAATATTAACCACATATGTTTTGCTATTATGTGCACGCATAACCCTTTAATATTAACAGTGTACCAACAAGACAAGACATTAATCACAGCATCACATTTAAATTAGTTATGAGTCCAATAACAAGTCCATAGATACACAGTAAAATTCTCAAACAGCTCGCATGTTTTATGTTCCGAAGAGTGAGAAAGAAGCAGCGTAAAGGACCTCTTTGGTTCTCAGGCAACACCTGTGAAATCGCCCTCAGTGGTTGGGTGTTTGGGATTATACACTAGCAGTAAGGGTCCAACAAGGCAGCTCAAATTAAAAGTTAATAATTATGAATGTTTGTTATCGTCCAACCCTAAAACATTTAATAGCTGCACCTTTTAAATCCACCTGTGCCCTTTTTGACTGTGTGAATCAAATAATCAATATATATTTGTAGAACGCACCAAAGGGAACTGTGTGGTTTGACTTAAGGACCAGAATGTATCGCTGGTAAATTAGTCTGTGCAAAAAACAGCTTATGTATAAATCAAATCATTGCGATTATCTGCAATCCGAATCTACTAATCCAGTTCTCAAACTCCTCAAAACAAAGAAAATCTGTCAATTCTTGCAGAAAAGCAAGAATCCACAACTGTGATAAGCACACTGCCTTTTACGCCCTGATTGCTCCTTTGACTAGGTACATTGAAGTTGAAACCCTAATTGAGACAAAGGGCCGGCAGAGGTGATTTTTAGTGAACTGCAGGACTGGTTTTTCTACGCAGTCAAAGAACGTGTGACCAGAGAGTTCAAACAGAAACACACAACACAGCGCACGAAAGACCTGACTCAGCGCGCTCGAATGGTGTCCAGCGACCGTCCAAAGTGTGGCCGACCGACAGGTGGCCGCGTCGTTATCTCTGAGCCGAGGATCACGGATGTAGCATGAAACTGAAAAAACTGTGTGTGAGGATTAACCTTCAGATTGGATCATGTAATTATAAGACAGGTTATTTTGATTAATAAATAATTCATTCCCTCCAAAATTGTGATAAACTAACTACAAATAGCCACAGCTGCCCCTGGGCACACGACAAGAGCGAGCAATTATTAACTACCAACATTCCCCTCCCACCACCAACCACCAACCGATCACGTACACACACCAAACTCATTTTTAATGTGTGGGGGGGGGACACACAACAGATCCTGACCTCCTCTTTAACCTCAACCATCCTCGGATCGTCGAGACGCATCAAAGTCTGGGTGACCTTCCGAGCTAAGGGTAAACGACTACTTCATTATTACTGAACTTTTCGCTGGCTGTAGATCCAGGACTGAAGCTGTAGATCCAGGACTGAGGTTGTAGATCCAGGACTGAGGCTGTAGATCCAGGACTGAGGCTGTAGATCCAGGACTGAGGCTGTAGATCCAGGACTGAGGCTGTAGATCCAGGCTATTGTCAGACCTCATTCCAAGGACCACAATGATTCCCTCTCCAAATTGAAAAAGCACGTTCTGTATACAAACGTTCAGGACATATCCAATCCATTTTCTGTAACAAAATGGGCTTGTCCTCAGGTTTCTGTCTTTTTGACCCATTTTGTGTACAACATGCAAACTCCATGAAACAGTCTTCCTGAAAATATGTTCTATTTAGCTGAGCATACAACTGAAAGATTTTGTCTCCACTCTATTTGTCATGATTTCGATGCCATGTGTGATGTGCTTCTTATCTTACATTATTTTGTTAAGCAGTTGTTTTGCGTTGAAACTGTGCCATACAAATAAACGTGTCTTTGCTTGCCGTGCCACATTTGTAAACTATTACGGATTCAAACATTTTGTAATTCGCTCTTTTCAACACAGACACAAATGAAACCCGGCTTGCTACATCGAAATACTACTCAGAGTTCACCTGTGCTTGCCCTCGGCCTCGTACTATTTTAAGTTGATCCATTTGGTGTTTGAGGCCATTTTACAGCTGCCTGTTTCTCCAAACTTTAACTCTCCTCACAAACAAAACACCTAAAACTCCTTTTCAAAATATTGACCTGATCGTAGGCTGATGCTGTGATGTACTTTGGCAGAACACGCAAATCTTTCTGGGAGACTTCTCCATAAAACACAATGGGACTAAGATGATTTACCTCTTAAATACATTTACATAAGGATTTTTCAGCAGATTTAAAACATGGGAACGCTGTTGAGAGCTGGATCTGATTGGATGACGTTCAATGAACAACATTTGGAGACGGTAGTGGAGGAGAATGTGCCTCCATCCATCAGTGGACTGGGTCAACACCGTGTCTCTGGAGATCACATTTGGAGCGTATTTGTTCGAGCTAATCTATGGGAGGTTTAAAATACTCCAGAATATATTACTGTACTTTTATTTGCCTTGTATAGTTTTTTGTTTAGTCTTTGTGAGATTCATAGTCTCAGTCCTGGATCTACAGCCTCAGTCCTGGATCTACAGCCTCAGTCCTGGATATACAGCCTCAGTCCTGGATCTACAGCCTCAGTCCTGGATATACAGCCTCAGTCCTGGATCTACAGCCTCAGTCCTGGATATACAGCCTCAGTCCTGGATCTACAGCCTCAGTCCTGGATATACAGCCTCAGTCCTGGATCTACAGCCTCAGTCCTGGATATACAGCCTCAGTCCTGGATCTACAGCCTCAGTCCTGGATATACAGCCTGTCCATCTATGGGGGCGGATCCCTCTCTCAATATGAATCTCACCAAGGTTTGTCATTTTTGTCCCACTGTTTCTGAGTGGTTCCTCTAGTCTAGCCCGTTTGTCTACGGCAGGGGTGTCAAACTCATTTTGGTTGCAGGCCGAATGAAAAATGAAAGGGCTGGTCAGGGGCCGAAAGAATAAGTGGGTTTCATTTATTATTTTTTCTAAATGACTTTCTGATTAGAAAAGTATATCCAATCGATACCAAACATTGACGGTATGTAGGATGATTTTCTACTTCCGGGTGGACCATCAAGGCTGTTGGTCCTCCCAATTGTCAATGATTCTGGTGATTTGTGCTTGTCAAATAAGACCAGTTCAAAAAGTGGAGAGGGAGGTTCTTTCCTATGAAAATTGGGAAATCCTCCTTCATACCTTTGAGAAGAAATGTAATTGAACTCGTAAAAATAAAATAAAAACTAACTCGTAAAAAAACCATAACAATTCTAACTTCTAATTACATGTTGGCTTCACATTTCTTATTGAATTAAATGTTATGGTTGTTTTCTTGAGTTGAGAAAATTAGTTATGGATAACATGCCATTGTCGCCTATCACCATCAATGCTGCTATTTAATATGATAATTTAAAATCTTCTCAGGGGCCACTGGAAATGGTCTCGCGGGCCGGATCCGGCCCCCGGGCCTTGACTTTGACACCTATGGTCTACGGGGTGCCATTGTATTGCATATATTGATTTATTTGATAGGGACAAGTGTACGCAATCAACATGTGAAACACTACAACATATATAGCCAAGGAAAATTGGCATTAGCAGAAGTGTTTTGTCCTGGCGAGTTCTGGTTCTCCTGGTCTTGTGCAGTAACTGTGCAGTGGTTCTAATTCATGGATTTACAGTAACTCATAGTATTTTAACTATGACAGTATATACCACAGTTACAACTAGCACGAACGCCACAAGTTTAACTTTGACAATCTCTACCCATCTCCACTACACAAGCTAAAAACTCCAATTCATGGCTTGCAATGGCTGCAAATCCAGGCCCCTTTAAAGCAGACCACCTGGATTTTGTTTTCTCTCCACACTTTCTCAGAGGCAGCGCAGGGGGTTGTGAGAACCTAAAATATTGTGGTCATTGTCGGAGCAGCATAAAACAGAGAGAACAAAAACATGCGCGGTCCCTGTGTTTGTGAGTTGGTGCATTCCTGCTGGGAGCTCTGTTTTCCCGCAGTACTCGTTCTTTCCCGGGGTTTGGATGGTTTGGATGGCGATTGGAGTCTGGGGGCAGATACCTGTGGTTGCGATTGGCATAAGCAGCTCAAGAAGAGATTTAATGGTTGGTTTCTGGTTTAGTTACGGAGAAAAAACCCTGGGAAATCCCACAGGACAGATAATAGATTGAGCAAATGAAGTAAATAATGGATATAGTTGTCAAGAATAATCTATGTTTCGTAGAGAGGACAGGGAAAGACTTGTTTCCCCCACAATAGTGTTTAATGTTTGGTTTGGATTGATGTGTTTGGACGATATTGTGGAGTCATGTCTTATTCCCTCACAGACATGAGGCTTATTAGTGTTTTAGTGCATTTATAAGTTGAGTTATATTGATACATCTGCGTCTATCTACGTCGCCTTCCTCACCTCTGGTCATGAGCTTTGGGTAATGACTGAAAGGACTGTCAATCATTCTGTCTGGTCTCTTTCTCTATTTGTGAAGGATTCTTACTGGGAGAGTGCTATCCACTCAGCCACCTCAGTTTTGCTCCCATTGAAAAAAATGTTAATCGTGTCTGTTTTGGAGTTAAAAGGCTCTCTTTGGGCGGCACAGTGGCTGAGTGCATAGCACTCTCGCTTCTCAGCTAGAAGGTCCTGAGTTCGAATCCCAGTCGGAACAGGGCCTTTCTGAGTCAAGTTTGCATGTTCTCCCTGTTTCTGGGTAGGTTTCCTCTACCACTAAAAACATGTACAATAGGTCTGGCATGTGCCTCCTGTACTTGCGACCCTGCTCCCAACTCTGTGTGGAGTGAGAGGACAAATGCCCACAAATGTATAAATAAAGATTACTTACTTACTCATCCTGTGCGGTGTACGGTTGTTGTAACAGTGTTAATCGGGCACACTCAATTCTAAGGGAGCACTAAAAAATATTTTTCAAAAGAATCTTGATTTTGGGCATTTTTAGAAAAATAACAAGAAATTGCTGCGTTTCATTCAGGTGGCCTGCAGGGGGCGCTTATCTGGGAAAGCCTTGATCCACCTCGCCCGCCTCATTCGAGTAATTTTTTCAAAGTGACCTCCTTTATGTGAGACCACAGTTGGAACACGGAAGAAACTCTTGTCTTTCTCTCTATTCACACAGTTGCTACAAGCGTACACTGAACAAAAAGATGGCATTTTGACAGCGCTTCTTCTTCTACTATATCTCCGTGTATATACCCAGCAAACTGCACTGCCAGGGTACGTCACGTCTGGTCCGGTCCTGTCCCATGTATGTCATTTGCACCACTGCCCCAACGTCATATGAAATCCAAGAATCCAAGAATAAATTGAATTGAATTGAAAAGGGGAAGATGTGATGAGAGCGTGTGCTCAAAGGCAGAGGAGGAGGCAGAGAGGTTGTGGTTGCAAGGCGTGAGTAGACAAAGACTACGCCTTGCAATAGCCTCTTTGTGGGGCTGGAAAGGGGTAGTTATTGGGAAGTTTAGGCTTTTAAACATCTGGTTAATTGACAAAGGTTTTGTGATAGGCCGAGGGTGAAAGGGGTGGGCTTGGATGGGATGGGCTGCAGCAGGTAGCCCACCAGACGGAATATCCGCAAGCTGCATTTTCTGTATCTGTGGTCCCACAATGATACTCACAAACACACAGTCATTCCACCATTTATGGTAGGGTAAACCAGAGCGCCCAGAGGAAACCTACGTGGACACAGGGAGAACAAACTCCACACAGAAAAGGTGGAATCAAATCCATGACCTTCTCGCTGTGAAACACAAGTGCTATCCACTTTGCCACTGTGGTCTCTCCCTGGTCTCTCTCTAGTTTCTCTGTCTGGTCTCTATCGCTGGTCTCTTTCTCTGATCTCTCTCTGTATGTTCCCTGGTAGATGAGGAAGCTCAGTCACTGGGGAGGAGCTCTGAGTAGAGTCGCTGCTTTTCCACGTGAAGAGAGGTGGCTTGAGAATTGGCTTGAGAATTTGTTTGAGCAACCTCCTGGACACGCGTCTGGGGAGGTGTTCTAGGTATGTCCCACTGGGAGGAGACCAGGAGAAGACCCAGGCCACAGAGGCACTGTGTCTCTCAGCTGGCCTGGGAACCCTTCAGGATTGCCCCAGATGAGCTGGAGGAATTGTGTGTGAAGAGGGAAGTCTGAGCATCTCTGCTCAGAATGCTGCCCTTACAACTCAGCAACACACTTTTGAAGTTAACAAATGTTTTAACTTTCTCTTGGCTCAGTCCCTGTTTTGACCACAGGCAAGGCAAGGCGAGTGTATTTATTTAGCCCAGTTCATATACAAGGAAACTCAAAGTGTTTAACAAAACAAGATAGAAACAAACACACAAGGCATTACTTCAGAAATAATCACAGTACATTAAAAAGAGTGAAGATAAAATTCTCCAGTTGTTGCAGCAAAACAGATCTGTTGATGTGGCTCTGAAAAGACCAGTCTTGTGCACACTGGGGACTTTTGCAAATGTATTCCAATGTGGTTTTACTGCAAATGACAAATAAATTAATCTGAATCTCAATCTGAAAATGAGCATGCGAACCCCTCACGGAGCTGGCACAGACTTTTGCGTTGCGCTGTTTGTTTCGTTAAATTCTTTGGGAAAGCAGTTTCGGTCCCCACAGAGACATACACATGTGGCGAGCCCTCTGATGCAGTAAAAACAAAACAAAAATAGTTCAGAAGAACACACAGACTCTTTTGACACACGCAGAAGTTTGAAGACAACTCATGTTTTGTTTCGCTCTCCTTTTTGTTTCCCCAAAAAACAGAGCACCGGGCCAAGAACTAAAACAATAGCAGAGCTTTCCTTTTCTCCGCCGGGGTTTAAACAATGCCATCCATCACAGCGAGAGGCCAACGTTGTGTAGCTAGTCCAGCTATTCTCGTCATGAGGAGTGCTAACAGAATAATGAACGCACGCAGCCTGGGACTTTGGCTAAACATTCTTGAGAGCTGCGCTGGGCCTGTCCGAGCCGATGACTTGGAGCGGGCCCAAAAACTGTTTTAAATCATTACGCGTGTGCCTTGGTCTGTCCCCCGGGTCGTGGAAAAGGAGAGCAGCCACACGGATACATTACATTTCAATTAACGTGGAGCCGGTGCGGTTTGATGACGTCATTAGAACTTGTTGGGATTGGATCAGCCGGGAAGACGTCAGGAACGGCATTGGAAGTGACGATGGTTATCAATGAGAGTATTCGGAAATTAGATTAGAGAGTGTTTGTGCAGAGCCACTGGGGACAGAAGGGATAGAATCTAAGGAAATATTAACACTGATTATATGTGGGACCTGAATGCCTCGTCCTGATTTACTTGCATGCTTTAATCCCAATAAATGGATCTATTTTGATGTCCGGTATTGGTATTCCTAGCTTAAGGCCGTTTCCAGTAGGTGCTCAATGGCCACCCGCAGTACTGCAGCCTACATTTTCTAGGGCTTCACAAGAAATAGTTCCATAGACGCTAATGTAAACAGGTCAGAGTCGGGGGATTGGGAATTTGCAGTCTTCACAAAGGTCCGGTTTTGTAGATACAGGATTCGTACTCGTGTCCTACTTGTAACTTAATTATATAAATACATTGTACGTAAACAGTACTTTTTCGGACACTCAAAAACGCTTTACAGAAAGGACAATAAAAAGTAAATTAAAGCCGCAAGCGGCGTCGAACGGCCCTCACCGCACCGCGCGCACCACCCCGTACCAAGCCGCCCCGCATCAAGCTGCTCCGCACCAAGCCGCCCCGCACCAAGCCGTCCCGCATTAAGCCGCCCCGCACCACGCCGCCCCACACCACACCGCCCCGCACCACGCCGCCCCGCACCACGCCGCCCCACACCACACCGCTCCGCACCACGCCGCCCCACACCACACCGCCCCGCACCACGCCGCCCCACACCACACCGCCCCCACCACACCGCCCCACACCACACCGCCCCGCACCACGCCGCCCCACACCACACCGCCCCACACCACACCGCCCCACACCACACCGCCCCGCACCCACGCCGCCCCACACCACACCGCCCCACACCACACCGCCCCGCACCACACCGCCCCGCACCACGCCGCCCCGCACCACGCCGCCCCACACCACGCCGCACCAAGTGGATCTGCACCACGCCGCCCCGCACCAAGCGGCGACGCGCTGCTCCACAACGCCCCGCACCACACCGTACCACGAAGCACCGCGCAAAGGAGGTGGGGCCGCCGTGTGATGATTTGTTGCTGTAGCCATAGAAGATTGTTAGTCAAATTGTAATGAATACGATGATTAGAGCTGTTTGGCACCCCATGTAAAACTTTGTCTCAATCTGTAGGGGGCGCCAATTTCAAATATTTCACTTTGACCTGACCTAAACCCTGGGGTTGAACATTGGATTCAAGTTTTGTGCAAATCAGACTTTGTTTGTGCAAACGGGAAAAAAATGAATGTTGTGAAAAACGGCCAATAAACACTCACATTTTGCCGCTCCGCTGCTCAAACAACGTTTTACTGATCAAAAATCCCTGAGGTCATTTTGAAGGTACATGTGTTGAGATGATGTGGAGCGATTTTAAGGCAAATCGGTGAAACGGCCGAGGAGGAGTAGATTTCCAACCGACATGTATGAAAATTATTGCGGATAATTTTTCCATTTTGCAGTGAAATTTATGGGCTTCCTGTTTGTCAGAGGGTGGAGCTATGATAACATTATGGTCTTATCTTGACTTGAGGAACATGTGTACCAAATTTCATGGCTCTACGACAAACTTGACCTCTGAAACTCCCATTGGCTGTTGTAGGTGGCGCTGTTCTGGCATTTTTTGAGTCCCATAAAAATAAACACCAAAATATCAAATTTTTCACCAGGTCTGAGGTTTGGGCAAAATTTTACAACTTTTCATGCATGGTCAGGGGCTGAAATTAAGGCTCAAAGTGCAGAATTTGACATCTCAACAATAGGCCCTTTTCCCGTTCGGGGCTCGGGCCTAAAAATAAAAAAGCTAAAATAAACAGTTTAGTTGAGGAACGGTCCAAGGGGTTTGAGGAAGTGGGTCCAAGGGTGGGAGTCCAGAGAGTCAGGAGGATCAGTCTTCAGGGTTCAGAAAGCTTGGTCCCCCAGGGTTCAGAAGGCCCGGTCCCCAGGGTTCAGAAGGCTCGGTCCTCAGGGTTCAGAAGGCTCAGTCCTCTGGGTTCAGAAGGCTCGGTCCTCTGGGTTCAGAAAACTCGGTCCTCTGGGTTCAGAAGGCTCGGTCCTCAGGGTTCAGAAGGCTCGGTCCTCAGGGTTCAGAAGGCTCGGTCCTCAGGGTTCAGAAGGCTCGGCCCTCAGGGTTCAGAAAGCTTGGTCCTCCTGAACAATCAGCAACTTCGGTTTAGGATTGTCTCACTAAATATAACTAAATTGTACTCGGCTGCAGTTTTCATACTTTGTAAACACACTCACTGCTATGCTCTAAGACAGAACAGCACTGTCTTTCTTTTTTAGCTTAAGTACAGAGTAATTAGTGTTCATTATACAGTCTGACAGTATACCCTGGAGGGAGGTGGACTCGATAATCCCCGAACCGACTGTGGGTCATAGTCCGTGCTCTCCTGACCCCTGGCCCAGATCTCTCTTATCACCGCAGACAAACAGAGGGTCGGCCCTGTTCCAACAGCCTGATCCACTCCTCACCCCGCACAGTGGGATTCTCTCAACTTAATATTGTCTGGGCCATAACAAGATTTTGTAAAAGCAGGTGTGAAAAAGAGATCACTCAGTCCTGGCTCTACATTCTCAGTCCTGGATCTACAGCCTCAGTTCTGGATCTACATTCTCAGTCCTGGATCTACAGCCTCCGTCCTGGATCTACATTCTCAGTCCTGGATCCACAGCCTCAGTCCTGGATCTACAGCCTCAGTCCAGGATCTACAGCCTGTCCATGACGGCGGGTCCTCTCCCAATGTGGGCCTTACTTTTTTTCTTACATAAAAATGATTAAAGTTTTTTAAAACTGCCGGTCACATGACACAATTTGAATTAAGCAACACTAACGACAACTGAACGATTTGTGCTGCTTGCCGCATCCAGCAGGGGGAGCTGAAAATTGACATTGTTGACCGCAATATTTTTTCTCACTAACTTTATTGTAGATCGAGAGAGATAGACAAACAGGCAGACACTCAGACAAACAGACAGACAGACAGACAGATACTTAAATGATCCCCCAAAGGAGAACATGCATGAACCATTGTGCGTGTTGTATTGTTGTTTTGTCGGTGTGTGTTTCCAGCTCAGGTCAAACGTCTCTTTGCAGGAGCCACAATCCCAAAGTGGCTGCAGTAAATGTGTAACAGATTGATTGCTGAGAGGGCGAGGTATAGTTTGCCCCCTCCTTGAATAAACACATGAACTCTGCTCCGCTAAGTTTCACTTCTCTGATCGAGTTTGGGAGGTTCTCTCTAAAGCTGACTCTGCTTCCTGCCTTCAACTCTCACAAATCCTACTCGGCACAATTTCAAAGCGGAAAAACAAAGAATTAAGGAAGTTTTTCTCTCGGAGTTTCAAGATGTTTAACGACGGCCGTATGTGTGTTTTGACCATGCGGATAAACACATATGTCCTGGAGAAATATTTATTAAACCTTTACAACAGTCCACTGGCAATAGGAAGGACAGATTTTATTCATGATATAGATTGGATGTTGTAGATCGTGATTTCATTGATTGAATTATGATATGCAGTATATGGATACACATGAAAAATAGAGCATGAAGAGGTGCTGAGAAAGTGGTGAGCAATCTCGCTTCTCAACAAAAACTCCCATCTCAGTCAGAACAGGGCCTTTCTGAGTGTTCTCCTGTGTCTGTGTAGGTTTTCTCCAGGTACTCCGGTTTACCCTACCACTGAAAACATGTGCAATAAGTAAAGTCTTCCAGCTCTGGTCCTGTAGAGCATCAACATCTGGAGATGGATTGTCTGTTACTACGACAACCACTGGTCCTGAGAGAGCCCCTCGAGAAGCATGGGTCAAATGCAGAGCGCACATTTCTCTGTGGAATCAATAAAGTATAATCTAAAAACTTAATTTATGGCCTACTTCAATACCAGGACTGCAACCTGATTCAAATCAAGTAAAATCTGGAAAAAATCACCAGTTTCATTAGAACTGAATACTTGTTTTTTGTTGTTACTTTTGTTAACTTTTGATAAGTCCTAACATGTGTGAATATAACTTAAAACAGTTTGGTGAAAGGCTAATGATAACTGCTGCAAGTAAACAGTGTGTTGCTATAGTAACTAACAGGTTAGAAAAATAATAGATATAAACTCTTCAGAACCAGGATAAAAAGTTCTGTTTTTCTGCAACTGAAACTCTTTTTAATGCACTGTGAGTATTTGTGATTTTGACGTCTTGTGTGAGTTTTGTTCCGTTTTGCATGAACTGTGCAAAACTAATAAACGTGCCTTGCCTACATATAACAGAAAAAGTCACAAAGTTATGAATAACAGAAATGTTCCTGAACTGAGTAATTACTAAAAGCTGTCAAAATTGAGTTCTACTGTTAATCCAAGTTTATGTGTTTAGCACAGTTTATACACAAGGCAACGAGTGCTTAACAACACTAGAAAAGAAGAGAGTGAAGATACAATCCTTTAGCAAAAGAGAACTTTTTTGGAACATTGCCAGTGACGGAGCCTGTCTCACATTTTCAGGAAGACTGTTCCAGATTTGAGTTGCAGAAATCTGAAATGCTGCCTCCCCATGTTTAGTCCTGACTCTGGACCCCAGCAGGAGGCCAGTCCTTGTGCTCCTCTGAGTCCCAGCAGGAGGCCAGTCCTTGTGCTCCTCTGAGTCCCAGCAGGAGGCCAGTCCTTGTGCTCCTCTGAGTCCCAGCAGGAGGCCAGTCCTTGTGCTCCTCTGAGACCCAGCAGGAGGCCAGTCCCTGTGCTCCTCAGAGTCCCAGCAGGAGGCCAGTCCTTGTGCTCCTCTGAGTCCCAGCAGGAGGCCAGTCCCTGTGCTCCTCTGAGTCCCAGCAGGAGGCCAGTCCCTGTGCTCCTCTGAGTCCCAGCAGGAGGCCAGTCCCTGTGCTCCTCTGAGTCCCAGCAGGAGGCCAGTCCTTGTGCTCCTCTGAGTCCCAGCAGGAGGCCAGTCCCTGTGCTCCTCTGAGTCCCAGTAGGAGGCCGGTCCCTGTGCTCCTCTGAGTCCCAGCAGGAGGCCAGTCCCTGTGCTCCTCTGAGTCCCAGCAAGAGGCCGGTCCCTGTGCTCCTCAGAGTCCCAGCAGGAGGCCAGTCCCTGTGCTCCTCAGAGTCCCAGCAGGAGGCCAGTCTGCTTTGTAAAGACACTCACTTTCACACACAGATTATGATAGAAATTGTATTGCGATTATCTCTATAGAACAAATTAAGGATTATTTTATACTTGTAGCTAATTTTCCTTGTAAATATTCTCCTAAACGTTCCTTTGGACATTCCCTGGTCCTGTTCTGTCCCTGTCTCTGTCTCTGTCATGCCCTCTGTCTCTCTCACAGTGAAGAGGGAGGTCTCTCGGCTGAAGCTGGAATGCTCCTCCAGGTTTATCTCATCAGTGTTTTCTGAAAGCTGATGTTGACTTTCACAGATCGCGGAGAGCCGTGGAGCTGTGCCAGGGCCCTGCGGTGCTCTGAGTTGGCACTGGTCTGCGGTCAGAAACATATTAAACTGGCTCCGAGACAAGACCCTCTGAAACTTCATGGTGTGTTCTCTCTGGTATCAACGCAGTGTTAGGTGGACACACGTGAGATTTGTGTCAAGATTCATTGATTTTATTAATTGTATTCAAAATAGTCAAAATATATGGCTCACATTTAATATATCAGGTCTTAAATCAAATGGTTGCATTTCCAATACGCTTTAGTTTCTGGTACCGTATCCTTGCAACATACCAACAACAAACCTGTATCTGGGGAAATTCCTTGGTAACCATGGCTTCCAGCAGCACAATTTCTACCAGTTAAAACACTTTAGTACCAGCTCGGCCTGGATAGAACTAAGGCAAAGAGGGACTAAAGAACTACCTGGTACTGGTTAAGTAGAGTATCATACTTACAAATTAAAACCTCTCAATTGCAGCCTCACACATGGACAAAACATCCTCGCAGAGTGGTTAGCTTTCTCGCTTCTCAGTAACAAGGTCCGAGGTTGGAATCCCGGTCAGACCACGACCTTTCTGAGGGGAGTTCGCAGATGCTCCGTTTCCCCTACCACGAAAACACATGTATAACAGGTAAAAGGCTCCAGCTCTGGTCCCGAAGAGCAACACTTTGGAGGGAGGTGGTGTTGGAGGATGGGTCAACTGCAGAGGACACATTTCTTTAACAGGACATAATAATAATAATAATGCATCGGTTTTATATAGCGCTTTTTTGGACACTCAAAGACGCTTCACATGTGTCATTATTCATTCACTCCATACACGGTGGTGATAAACTACTACTGTAGCCACAGCTGCCCTGGGGCACACTGACAGACATGCAAGTTTGTGTGTTGAAGTTTTTATGTTAATTACTGGCACACAGCCAAGATTAAGAAACACAATTGAAACCTCATGCACAAACAATCCTCTTTCTCTGGTCTCTCTCTACCTCTAAGTTCTCTATCTCTGTGCTCTATTTTCACACTCTCTCTTCGGTCTTTGGTGTCTCTCTCTGGTCTATCTCTGGTCCCTATCTATATCTCTCAGGTCTCTGTTCTCTCTCTCTAGTCTCTCTCTGGTCACTCTCTGGTCTCGTTCTGGTCTCTCTCAGGTCTCTGGTCTACCTCTTGTCTCTACTCTCTGTTCTCTCTCAGGTCTCTAGTCTCTCTGGTCACTCTCTAGTCTATCTCTCTGCTCATGCTCTGGTCTCTCTCTCTGGTCTCTCTTTGGTCTCTGGTCTCTCTCAGGTCTCTGGTCTCTCTGGTCACTCTCTAGTCTATCTCTCTGCCCACGCTCCGGTCTCTTTCTCTGGTCTCTCTCTCTCTCTTTTACATTTACAAACAAAGGATCTTTATACCCTGATGCCCCTGCCTGACATCTGCGACCAATTCACTTTTAATTCATATTCTCCGACTCACCATCATTTCTCTTTCTAATCATCCCCAATACAATTTACACTACATTTTCTGCTTCTGTCAGGACCAATGCTCTTCAGCGTTTGTCCGTAGCTCTAAAAACACTGGACAAAGCCCGCCGCTCTGCCCAGATGTTGTCACCACCGTCCGATTGAAACCTTAGTGCAGAAATTTCCCTGCTTGTTTTGGGTTAACCGCAAGACATTGGGTTTTCTCATGGAGCCAGTTTATTCACAAAGCGTCAAATCCCCAGCCGTGTACCGAGCCACGGAGGAGCCGGCTTCTTTGGCATCCGTGATCGGTATTTTAAGGTTTGCAAACAGAATACTTGACAGTGTTATTGCTTCTAATTGGTCAGTTTGGTGAAAAGAAGCCGGAGCGAAGGATTGGATAAGACCACAAAGCAGTGTAATTTGGTGCCGGTAAGATGTTATTACGTGAATGATTGGAGTACAAAGAGAGCAGAGAGAGATCAGAAAAAGCCAAGAGAGAGAGACCAAAGGGAAAGACCAGAGAGAGCCCAGAGAAAGAGAGTGTAGAGAGAGAGACCAGGAAGAGAGACCTGACAGAGAGATCAGAAAGAAGGAAAGAGACCAGAGAGAGAGTCCAGAGAGAGAGACCAGAGATAGACTAGAGTCCCAGCAGGACCCGAGGTGAAGCATTGGATAATACTTCAAAGCAGTGTAATCTGGGACGAGTAAGATGTTATTACGAGAATGATCGGAGTACAATCTGAGTAGAGAGAGACCAATAAGAGCCAGGAGAGAATCCAGAGAGAGAGAGAGAGAGTCTAGAGACAGAGACCAGAGAAAGACCTGAGAGAGAGATAGATCAGAAAGAGACTGGAGAAAGAGACCTAAGAGAGAGATCAGAAAGAAGGAAAGAGACCAGAGAGAAAGTACAGAGAGAGAGACCAGAGACGCATGATCAAGAAATCCGTCCCTGTGCTCCTCAGAGTCCCAGCAGGAGGCCAAAAAGAAGCCAAGGCGAAGGATTGGACAAGGCCAGATTGGATAAGAGAGAGACCAAAAAGAGCCGAGAGAGGGACCACAGAGACCGAACACAGAGAGAGACCACAGAGAGAGAGACCATAAAGAGAGTCCAGAGAGAGGGAGACCAGAAAGACAGATCAGAAAGACCAGAGACACTCAACCATGAGTCCCTGTGCTCCTCAGAGTCCCAGCAGGAGGCCAAAAAAGAAGCCGATTGGATAAAACCACAAAGCAGAGTAATTTGGTGTGAGTAAGATGTTATTACGAGGAATGGCAGGAGTACAACGTGTCATATTTGAAAGAGTGATTTTGAGCCTGTATGAATGCATTGTTAAGGATCTGCTGATTCAGAAGTGGAAGGAGGAGGAGGAGGAGCTGTAGAGACGGCTCCCGAATGCTCGCTCCTACGCTCGTGTTTATCGGAAGGAAGTAGCCAGACGACTCCTCTCAAATCCACAGAGACAGCTCCACTTCAACGGCCTCACATTTAGGTCCAGGCCAAGAACAGTGGCTTTCCACAGTAATATCAAAAGTATTTGTCTCTGTGAGTGTTATTGTCCTGGTCTGAATCACCACAGAGACATCTGCGAGGACCACGTCTACAGAAGTCTTGAAATGGTCCAGAGGAGGATGTAATCAGGTGATATAGCAGAATGATAAGCTTTTGGTAGTTTGAGATAAAAGCAAGAGTATGGTCACATTAGTTCTGGTCTCAGGTCTCTGCACTGGCTTCCTGTGGACTTCAAAGCAGCTCTACTTGTCTCCATGGCCTTGGGCTCTGACTCTGGGGAGCACGGGGACTGGTCTCTCGGTCTGATGTATCTAGTGTCTCTCAAGTCCTTTTTTCTAGTCTCTCTCTGGTTTCTCTCTGTTTTCTCTCTGATCCCTCTCTGTAGTCTCTCCCTTTGGTCTATCACTCTGGTCTCTCTCTTTCTGATCTCTCTGGCCTCTCCCTGGACCCTCTCTCTGTTCTCTCTCTCTGGTCTCTCTCCAGTCTCTCTCTGGACCCAATCTCTGGTCTCTCTCTCTGGTCTCTCTCTGGTCTTTCACTGGACTCTCTCTCTGGTATCTCCCTCTGGTCTATCCTTGGTCTCCCACTCTTGTCTCTCTCTCCAGTCTCTATTTGGACCCTCTCTCTGGTCTCTCCCTGGTCTCTCTCTCCGATCTCACTCTGGTCTTTCACTGGTCTCTCTCTGGTATCTCCCTCTGGTCTCTCTCCGATCTCTCTCTGGTCTCTCTCTCTGATCTCTCTGGTCTCTGGCTCTGAACATGCCTGAGCCGGTCCACTTGATATTAGCTGTGGCTGTTGTTATCAGCTCTGTAATAAGACTAATACCACAGACGCATATTTGTACAGCCATTCCAGGGGCTCACTAATATCCTGTAAAAATGTCATATTTCTCTTTGGGTTTTTTCCGTTTTGCAATAGGTCACCACAGAGGTTGTGTTGGACTTTCAAAGTGGCACCTTCACCAGCTCAATTCCTTCAACGTATTTTTGGTTTTTGATTCAAACGTCAGGGCCCATCTCGTCTCGTCGGCTCAGGTTTCCCAACGCTCGTAGTTGGTGATACGCTGACTTTTGAGTCTTGGGTCACATCTGAACAGTGGGATTTCTTTGGAAATTCACTCAACACATCGCTGACCACAGAGGCTCAGGTTCAATCCGGGAAAGAAAACAAGAATACAAACGTACCACATAGTCCAACGGCTCTGTGTGTTTTTTTTTTTTTTTATTGTTGCCCTTTCTTGTGTTTGAACTGTTTGATTCTCTGATCTGTGTTGGCGAATTGACAACTTTGTAAGATAACTACTGTTGTGATTAAGGGCTAGACAAAAATACATAGAATTGAAGTTTTGGCGTTTTCGCAAATTGCTGACCTGACCTTCAACCTTTCCACCACTTTCAACATTTCTTATTGATGAAAATGAAAATAAACAAAACATGTCTTAATAGAGCAGGGTTCCCTTGTATTTAGCGTCACCAAAAAGCTTGAGAAATCCTGTGTTTTCTTATTCAAGACTGAAAAATTGGGATTTGAGTGTACAGTACAAGTGAAAGACCAGAGAGAGGAAGACCAGAAAGAGAGACCTGAGAGAGAGATCAGAGAGAGAGAGACTAGAGACACTCCTTGTCTTTAGCTTCACCGAAAAGCTTGAGAAATCCAGTATTTTCACATTCGAGACCGAATTTTGATTTTGAGTGTACAGTACAAGTGAAAGTCAAAAATATTCAGTACTGTTCAAAAGTCCATTTACTTCTGCAACTCAATTTACAATGTGAGACTAAAATATGACGGACTGGTTACCGTAGCTTGTATACAGATGGACAATGTCAACCCACTTTGTCTATGAAGCCCATTAAGGAAGTGCTCATGGACCAAGTTTTGCTTTTCCAAGAGTACTCACTTTGGCTCCCATTGACTTACATGTAAAATAAAACTCTCATCAGCTCCTAGCTCAGTAACCGCTTGTGTCAAAAAGTCGCTCTCCGTGATCCTGGTCTTTATATTGTGATATTGTCTTTGTAAATATAAGGACTAAAGTTAGGCACCCCAACTTTAAATGAACAAATGTCAAGAGATTTTACATTTTGAGCATAGAGCGCGTACAAAGAGAGAAGGAGAAGTGGATCGTAAGCTAGCTGGTGTACAATTTTCTCATATGGGCTTTTGTTCCCAGCTTTGTGTTATAACAGGGGCAGACCTGTTGCTAAGACGGTTGCTAAGGCAAGCTGGCGTTCCCCCCCTAATGAAGGCATCTGATTGGTCAGTCCTTATAAGGTTCATTCATGGATTTGTAAAGACAATATCACGATATAAACACCAGGATCAGGTGTTCGCTTTTACATGTAAGTCAATAGGAGCCAGAGCGAGTTGGAGCAAAACTTCACCCTGAGCACTTCCCCCTGTTGCGCTTCACTGAGCTAGCGGGTTAGTGTTGTCCCTCTTCATACACTCTGTAGTTTTTGCTGTCAAACTTAAAAATACCACACACCAAAACAGTTCTTACTTTAACCCACATGGCTGCCATTCACAATCAGTGTGTCTGTGTTTACATGCTGGCACCAAGCCCAGATAAATCACATGTGAACTGACAGGTGCAGAGGCCCAGATTATACAGAGAGACTAAAGGAAGCTATCCATGATGATGATTCACTTCTGTCCAGGTTAAAGCTGGGATACCTGACTCTCAAACCACAACTGGAACTATAACAGATCCACCCATGGTCTCTGGCTAAAGATAAGATGTTTTTTCTCATAAAGTGCTATCTAATCTGATTTATTTACAACATTTGATATTTTAAAGTCTCCTAATGTTGGGACAAACAACATGATTAATTTATGGGAAAATATAGTTAGGCACCCCAGCTTTAATGTGTAAATATCAACTAAATTTAAAACATTGACGCTTATCGATCTTGCTTGCCTTACCATGTGTGGACAGTTCTGGTATCACTCTTGTTTCTGGTCTCTGGTCTCTCTGTGGTCTCACTCTCGTTGGTTTCTCTCTGGTTTCTCTCTCTGGTCCGTCTTGTCGGCCTCTCTCTTTCTCACTGGTCTCTCTGGTCTCTCTCTTTTTTTCTCTCTCTCTCTCTCTAGTCTCTCTATCTGGTCCCTCTGATCTCTCTCTCTTTACCCTCTTTCTGGTCAGTCTCTCTCACTCTCTCTCTCTCTTTGCTCTCTCTCTTCTGGTCTCTTTAGCCAGTCTCTTTGGTTTCTCTCTCTGGTCAGCCTCTCTCTCTCTCCGGTATCTCTCTGGTCTCTCTTTTCGGCCTCTCTCTTTATCTCTGGTCTCTCTCTCTCTTTGCTTACTCTCTGGTCTCTCTAGTCTTTCTCTCACTCGCTCTCTCTCTCTCTGGTTTCTCTCGTGTCTCTGGCCAGTCTCTCTATCTCTCTCTCTCTCTGGTCTCTCTCTGGTCTCTCTCCCTGGTTTCTCTCTGGTCTCTCTGGCCTATCTCTCTTTGCTCTCTCTCTGGTCTCTCTTTCTGGTCTCTCTACTTCACAGCTCTCACACATGATATTACTGTGAAAAGCCTTTGAAAATATACAAATCTAACTTCTGTAACCTTATCTTGTTGCTGTATATTTGACATTCCAGGCTCCACTGGCTCCAGCTCCGCAGTCGTCTGGTAAAACTGTGGATATATGCAAGCAGAGGGGGTCTCTCTGGCCGACATCGACAAAAATACAAGACACACCAGAACAAAAGGTGAACTTGGTGCCCTGATAGTGCTGTTTAACCCACAGTGCCACCGAGTCTGCCCTGGACAAACACAGAAGCCGTACATCCAATGGTTCTCTGGTCTCTCTCTGGTCTCTCTCCCTCTCTCTCTCTCTGGTCTCTCTCTGGTCTCTCTCTGGTCTCCAGTGTGACTGTTTTCTTCGTGGGAATGTCATATTTGGGTTTGAGATGGCTGACTCACATGATGGGAGAGCTCAGAGTTCCCCTTTTTGGAGAGTTTGGTCGGATATGAGTCCTGATGATGATGATGTCATCGCAGTGAGCGCCTTGTCTGGTCCTATTTCAGACTTTGGCCTCTCTCTCTCTGTTGTGGAATATTTTTTCACATTTCACATTTTTAAGTCTCCGACTGTTGGGACGCATGTTTTAATGCTGCTGTGACCTGAAGTGCTGTGGTACTATTTATTTATCATTATTATCATTATTATTATTATTATTATGCATCAGTTTTATACAGCGCTTTTCTGGACATTCAAAGACGCTTTACATGTAATTATTCATTCACTCCAGACATGGTGGTGATAAACTACTACTGTAGCCACAGCTGCCCTGGGGCACACTGACAGAAGCGAGACAACCAGTCTTTGCCATCGGCCCCTCCCACCACCAACAACCATTCACACACACCAGACTCATTCTAGGCAATGGGGGTAAAGTGTCTTGCCTAAGGACACAACAGCAGTTTGGCACTTTACAGCCGCAGCCGCCCCACTGTGGCAGGTGTTCCCAGAGGTTAAGTGTCTTGCTGAGGACACAACGACAGCAGACAGTGGGAGTCGATGGTGAAAGTCGGGCTCGAACCCACGACCCTCTGGCTCAAAGGCCAATGCTCTACCAACTGAGCATTTGTTTTGTTTGTAAGAATGGATGTGTTTCTGCTGCTACTGGACACCTGAATTTCTCCAACAGGGATCAATAAACTATCTATCTATCTATCTATCTAACTAATGGACATAGATCAACCACATTTGAAACACATTGCCGCCCCAACCCTCGGGAACTCTCTCCCACTGCCCATTAGAAACTCTGACTCACTACCAAACTATAAATCAACCTCAAAACCCATCTTTTCAAACAAGCTTTTCCGTAAACCCCTTTTTTATTATTGTTTTTTATTCCCCATGTGAAGCGTCTTTGAGTGTCCAAACAAGCGCTATATAAGTTTGATGTATTATTATTATTATTATTATAAAGGCATCTTGATTTAATGTCTGCTAGTTGATCGTCTGGCAGACCTCTCTCTGGGAGAGAGGGAGAACCAGACCCTGGTTTCCCTCTCTGGTCCTCTCTGGTCTCTTTCCCTGGTCTCCCTCTCTGGTCTCTCTCTCTCTGGTCTCTCTCCTTGGTCTCCTCTCTGGTTTCTCTCTCTCTGGTCTCTCTCCTTGGTGTCCCCTCTGGTCTCTCTCCCTGGTCTTCTCTCTGGTCTCTCTCCCTGATCTTATCTCTGGTCTCTCTCTTCAGTGATAAACCAGTGTTGATCCAGGAGTAGCTCATGGCTTTGTTGGATGGCTGAATTGGATAATTAAAGTAGTTACACAAACAGGACCAAAATGAGACATTTCTTGAGTATTTTAAACTACATCAGAAGAACTTGAATTGAACCGTATGACCCGCTGAAAAATAAGTATTAGTTATCACTGTACTTTGACTCCTACTCTGCAGTCTGGTACATTACAGCCGCAGCTGCCCCACTATGGCACCTCTGTGGTAATTTGGCAAACACAATGAGTGACATCAGCTCTCTGTGACATCACACAGTGTGTCACTTTGTTCCCTTTTCTGTGAATGTATTTCTCACTCGTAGAAGAGGGTGTGCCCTTGTCAGCCATGTTGTAGTACTGGGCCGGACATTAGTGGGAGGGGCTTACCTGATTTACAAAGCTCCCAATCAGGAGGAGACAAACCTGAGGGACAGGACACGAGGACAGGGACAAGACCAGAGATGACTACAGACAGGACAGGACAAATAAATCTTCAGGTTTATGCTTGTAGTATGAGTAGTGAGGTCTCATTCTGAAACTCTGGCCAGCGTCCCCACAGTACCGTAACCTTAACCTCGATAGTAAGTAAGTAAGTCATCTTTATTTATATACCGCCTTTCACAGACCAGAGTCACAAAGCGGTTTACATTTGTTTTTTTTGTTTTTTTTTTTTTGTTAAATGATAGATAGATACTTTATTTATCTATCTATCTATCTATCATGGTTTTGCACTGTTCCAGACCAGAGAAAAAATCCACTGGAGGAATGCTAACTTTTTGAAAAATCCTAATCCTAGCATTTTTCTTCGGACTAGAGCAGAGAAAATGGTCCGAACCAAGCGGCTACTCCACCTTTTGACCCGTCCTGCTCCATCCAGCGGCTACTCCACCTCTGCTGCTGCGACCTGAAGGGCTGTTGCTGATTATTACTATTGTTATCTTATAGAATTATGAATTCTATTTTTATTTTTGCTGCTACTGGACATCTGAATTTCTCCTACAGGGATCAATAAAGTATCTATCTATCCATCTATCTATCTATCTATCTATCTATGGTTAAGGCACTGAGGTTAAGGATGCTGACCCGAGTGTCAGAATGAGAGCCCACCACTTTATTTACAACACTTAAAGTGTAAACCTTGACCTTAACCTGGGTTTTTAGAGGTAATTGTTCCTTGCTGATGGACGAGGGTCTAATGGTGCTTTCAGACCGGATCATGCGTTGCGTCGGGTTTCAATGCAAAGTCTATGGTGACGCGCGTTGCAGCGTCACAACGCACGGACCTCTCGGTTCGCACGAACGGACTGTTCAATAATGACGCACGGACTTGGCGGGAAAGTGAAAAGGGAGGAGCAGGAGCGAAAAATCAACGCCCACAGGAGATGGATTCTGCTCATCCTTTCCTTGGGACGTTTGTGCGACAACCAATCAGAGAGCAGCAAAGTGGTCACGGGGACATTAGCGGACTGAGCGAGCAGACTGAAAATACTCGTAAACAGCCAAAACAGGACCCACACCAGACTTCACCAGAACTCAAACCAGGGTTGACAATGGGGGACTGTGTGCTTGTGAATATATGCGTTGTCATGCTCCCGTGACCTTATGCAACTGCTTCGAGTGTGTTCGCCGATGCGGAAATTCCGTTTAATAATATGAAAAAAATATGGCGCACCTCCTTGAACACATATTACTGTTATATAAAGACCGTGGAATGTCTCTGTTCAAAGACACGCTGCAAAGCTGAATATTGGAGAAGATCTGTACATAAGAAGCCGCTAGCATAGCTCTGTTAGCATCAGAGCCGGCCGGCTACTTCCGGTACTTCCGGCTCGCGTCAGGACGTTCTGGTGTGAAGTCCTCTGCGTCTGAAAACTAGAGAATGCCCGTCTTGTGAGCGGGGCTTCAGCGTTTCAGCGTTGGCGGTCTGAAAGCCCCATTAGGACAGTACGGATGATCCAGGACCTTTGACATTCAACAACATTTATGGACATCTATCAATATTTATGGACATTGGTCATTTTGCTCCAAATGGACCTATGGCTCTATGTGTTTTTAATTCTTGCGTTTCCTGCGTCTGACCTGGTTGATTCTCTAATCTGTGTGGGCAAATCGACAGCTTTGTAAAGTCCTCCGAGATAACTACTGCTGTGATTCAGGTCTACACAAAAATAAATGTAATGGAATTGAATTGAACCTGAAGTTTGGTTCAGACTTGAGGTTTGTGTTGTCTGAATCTGAAACTAAGACGGAGACGTGAAGTTGTTTGGCAGATACGATCGTGTTCTGTGGAGCTAATGACGCTCAACAACTCTGGCCTCAAATCCGCTGCCAACAACCCACTCTCGGGTGATTTCACTCATTCAAAACAGTAATTAGACGTGTGGGATGAAATAGAGTTTACAATGATTCCAGAAATTCAACACGGTGACAAAAAACAGCTACAAGGAGGATTCCAGCTCCTACAGATCAACACCATAGACCAGGGGTGTCCAAACATTTTAGTGAGAAGGCTACTTTAGTTCACCAGACGAGTCCAGGGCCGACGTCACGGACTGGAAAATATGTCTTGAACTAGCATTGGGCTGCTCTGAGCTTTAAAATGATCTATCACGGAGCTGAGGTTTGCTGAATGACGAATGTTTACCATCTCACCAGCTCACACGACTGGATTCCAGACAAACTGTGCTTTAGAATTAGTTACAGCATGTCTATATTGGCTGAGCTGAAGTTGGATGGATGACACAGTGAGCTTGTGTTTATGATCTCAAACACAACAATGACATAAGATAAACTTTATTGATCTCAAAATGGAGAAATGCACTACTACTACAACAAGGCAGAGAGGGCCACAAAAAATGACACTGAGGGCCGCAATTGGCCCCCAGGCCTGAGTTTGGACATGCTTGCCATAGAGCCGTAGTGTTAAACAATACAATACAATACAATACAATTTATTATTGTATAGCCCTAGGTCACAACAGAAGTCATCTCAGAGACTTAACAAAACCATTGAAATCACCAACACAGGTCAGAGAATCAACAGTTAAAACACATGAAGAATATAAAGCACACACAGAAGAAGATGTCCATACATGTTGTAGAATGCTAAAGTGTCCTGATCATCACCAATCCTTTCTGTTGGACACTAACTGTCCAACAAGACCCTCCTGCATCGATAAGGAAAAACTCTTAAAAAACCCAGTGGGAAAAAGTGAGAAACCTTGGGGAGAACTAGGGAAACCCACAGGGAGGGAGACCCATATGAGAAAGGGATCCGCTCCTCCGGACGGACAGGCTAATGATCTAGGACCTAAGCTAGCTACAGAACGTGGACCAGTGGCCGCTGAACGTGGACAGGTCCGGTGCAGGACTGAAGCACTCCACGACCTGATTTGATCATTAGATAGCTGGAGCCAATTTCCTTCTATGGGCAGGCGTGTCGCTAAGATGGTTGGCAAAATGGAGGTTCCCCTTTGATGGCTTATAACTGGATTTACAAAGACAATAGCGCACTATAAACACCAGGATCACAGAGAGCGCTGAACCACAGATTTGTTAGCCCAAAATGGTGACTGTGACAAAAATGGTCACTGAGCTAGAGGAGTTGGAGCAAAACTTCTTTCATGACCATTGCCGATTAATTCTGCATTACCTGACTTTATTTTTGTGTGGAGGCGAAAGCTCCGTGGGTGGGTGAGCAAAAAGAGCGATCCCAGCGCTTGCGTTTGAAAATGTCACAAAGTGAGATAGTGCAGCTTTAATATTGTCCATCTGTCTAAAGTCACGGAGGAAAAAATCTTTATAATATTTCTTGGGAAAAATCCAACCACAACATTCTTTCTTCATCTCATTAGAAGACGTTATCCTTTACACACTGATAGCTGATTGGCTGAGTAAGGTGGGCCTCTCTTTTTCACTTTTCTGTCTGAAAAAGCTGCGATAGAGGCAAAAAATAACATCTGAAAAATCGTGATAGAAGCAAACTGTTTTGAGCTTTAGTGCATCGGCCCCATGGTTGTTGGGTCCTCTATGACCCTTGACCCTTGATTGGACGATTGAAACCTTTCATTATAACGAGTTTGTCACGTATGACCAGGGACAAAGTGCAGCTGATAGTCATGTAATACAATGGATTGAGTGGGTGGCCTGGGTTCAAATCCCGGTCGGAACAGGGCCTTTTCGAGTGGAGTTCGCATGTTCTTTCCAGTGTATGTGTAGGTTTCCTCCAACTGCTCCGGTTTCCCTGTGATGGACCAAACCAAAGGCAAGGACTGCAAGTGTAAAATCATTTCTAATTTTAATCTGAAAGAGATTGAGAGTGAAAAAGTGTCAAAATGTTACAATCTAGTACTTATGTCAGACTTGCTGTACACGGCCTTGTCATCTTGAATATCCGCGAAAAAAGAACGAATACCAAATTGTAAACAACTTACAGCGTTGAAACGTACCCACTCTGACGTCACCAAGGGCTGTGAAGTTTTTTCGTCTCTAAGGGCGTTGCTATGGGGTTATTTCGATTTGGGGGGATCAGACAAAAAAAACAGCAACTGATTTTGAAACCTTTAGTAGTTCTCTTCTAATATAAAATGGTATTAAAACTGTATTTCTAAATAAATCAAACCCGGCATAAGGTCTTTAACAAAAATGCGGCAAAGATTTGGGCTCGACAGAAGTACACACAAAATACCACAACGTCTCTGGTCTCTCTGTCTTTTTGGTCTCTCTCTTTGGTCTCTCTCTGGTTCCTTTTTCTGCTCTCTCTCTGGTCTCTCTGTCCCCTTACTCTGGTCTCTCTCTCTGTTCTCTCACTCTGCTCTAACTCTTGTGTCTATCGGGTCTATTCCTCGGTTCTCTCCCTGGTCTCTTTCTCTGGTCTCTTTTTCTGCTCTCTCTCTGGTCTCTCTCTGGTCTCTCTGTTCTCTCACTCTGGTCTAACTCTGGTGTCTATCGGGTCTATTCCTCGGTTCTCTCCCTGGTCTCTCTCTCTAGTCTCTTTTTCAGCTATCTCTCTGGTTATTTTTTCTGCTCTCTCTCTGGTCTCTCTCAGGTCTCTCCCTGATCTCTCTCTCTAGTCTCTTTTTCAGCTATCTCTTTGGTCTCTCTCTCTTTGGTCTCTCTCTGGTTCCTTTTTCTGCTCTCTCTCTCTGTTCTCTCACTCTGGTCTAATTCTGGTGTCTCTCAGGTCTCTCTCTGGTTCCTCTCCAGCCCCCCCAGTCTTGTCGTTGAGCTGGCCTGACAACAAACACGTTTAAGTAAAAAGATACTTCTCAAACTGTTGGGTTGTGGCAGAAGAAGTCAGAGACAGCAAGGAACTTCCACAGTGTTCACATATAAATAATAATTAATTAATAATAACAATGAAACATGTTCATACATATTGCACCTTACATTAAAAGCTTCATAGTGAGAATATTGCACGGCTCATGGCTTCAGCCCACAGACCACTGTGCAAAGAAAAACAGGAAGGAAACCAAGAAGGAAAAAACAGGGATCAAAACAACAGCATCATGCGTTAATCATCGAAGTGTTGTCAAATATGACGTCTCTCTCTTTCTTTCTGATCTCTCTCTGTTCCCTCTCTCTAGCCTCTCTCTCACTGGTCTCTCTCAACTCTCTAGGTTTCTCTCTTTCTCAATAGGTTCTCTTTTGTCTCTCTCTGGTCTCTAAAACAATTGCCTATATACAGTCTCTCTTTCACCGGTCTCTCTCTGGTCTTTCTGGTTTCTCTCTCTTTCATTGGTCTTTCTAGTCTCTCTTTCATCATTCTCTCTCTGCTCTCTCTCTCATTGGTCTCTCTTTAGTCTCTCTCACCAGTCTCTCTCTAGTCTCTCTTTCACCTGTCTCTCTCTGGTTTCTCTCTCTGGTTTCTCTCTCATTGGTCTTTCTCTCGTCTCCCTCTCACACCGGTCTAACTCTGCGGTTTCTCTCCGCTCTCTTTTTAAGTAAGTAAGTAAGTAAGTAAGCTTTATTTATATACCGCCTTTCCCAGACCAGAGTCACAAAGCGGTTTACAAGCGGTTTTCACTAGACTCTCTCTGGTCTCTCTCCAGTCTTATTCTTATTTCTGGTGTCTCTCACTCTGGTCTCTCTCTTGTCTCTCTCACTCATGGATCAAGAAAAGATCATCATGTATCAATCACTGCAGTGTTACTTCAATATAAAGGATATTTTGTGTTTTTTCTTGCCTGTGGTGCTCTGGCAGTCCCTGGTTCCCACAGTCCAATCCTGAGCCTGGGTCTAATGGTCCGAGGAGAAAGAGCAGCAGCAGCCAGCTCCGCTCCACTGAGACAAACTCACACAGGACTGGATCAAGTTAACGCTCAGATATTTTCATGTACATGCTCAAAAATGCAGTTTGCAGAAAGACAGAGAGGCAGAGAAACAGAGAAACATGAGGCGCACGTTATTGTTGGTTTTGAAGTCTCTTCACAACTAAAGGCTTCATGTTTACAGTCATAGTAGAGATCTGGTCTCTGTCTGGGTCTCTCTCTGCTTTCTCTCTGGTCTGTCTCTGGTCTCTCTCTGGTCTCTCTCTGCTCTTTCTTTCTGGTATCTCACTCTAGTCTCTCTCTGCTCTCTGGTCTCTCTCTCTGTTCTGTCTCATGGTCTTTCTCTCTGGTCTCTCTCTGGTCTCTCTCTGGTCTCTTTCTGGTCTCTCTCTCTCTGGTCTGTCTCTGGTCTTTCTCCAGTCTCTTTCTGGCCTCTTTCTCCTTGTTCTCTCTCTTTCATCTCTCTCTCTGGTCTCTCTCTTTCGTCTCTCTCTGGTCTCTCCCTCTCTGCTCTGTCTCTGGTCTCTCTCTCCTTCTCTGGTCTCTTTCATGGTCTCTCTCTCTGCTCTCTCTCTCTGGTCTGTCTCTGGTCTCTCTCTGGTGTCTCTCCAGTCTTCCTCTCTGGCCTCCCTCTCCCCGGTCTCTCTCTCATCTCTCTCTCTGCTCTCTCTCTCTCTCTCTTTGGTCCCTCTTTGAGGTCTCTCTCTGGTCTCTCTCCAGTCACTCACTGCTCTCTCTCTCCCTGTTCTCTCCCTGGTCTCCCTCTGGTCTCTCTGCCTGATCTCTCTCTCTCTGGTCCCTTTAAGGTCTCCCTCTTGTTTCTCTCTCTGGTCTCTGGTCTCTGGTCTCTCTCTCTCTCTCTGTGTGATCCATGCCCTTGATTTTATTACAACCAGATGTGCATTTCAATAATATTCTTGTGGTTAAAACGTCCATAATGAATTTGAAGACATAACTCAGCGTCAAACTCCCATAAAAACATATTAGATTCTCCACATACTGCAGGAGATGAAAAGCCAGTGATGAACGCCTTTGTCATGTTCACATCTCTCCTTCTCTCGCTCTGAGGTCGAGCTCAGCAGCCGAGGCCTAAACAAACACCATATCACAGCTCTGTGCTCCTGGGACCGGGGCCAGGACCAACACACGGGGCCGGCCCTGTGTTTGGGGTTCAGAGTCCAGTCCTTTCTGAGGGGAGTTTGCATGTTCTCCCTGTTTCTGTGTAGTTTTCCCTGCCACTAATATGTACTAATATGTAGAGTTTAAATCCTTAAACTCTACTCCCAACCAAAACCACCAACATCTGGAGACAGGTCCTATGTCTCTCTCTTCCTGACAGGGACAATAATGTACGGCTAAACTCTGTCTAAATAAATGAACATTAATAATACATATACTAACTTGTTCAAACTGTGTGTGATTTCTCCAATGAGACATCACCAGGACATCAAATCTGGGAGGAGCTTGGGTACATGATTTTTTTTTTATTTCATTAATAAGACTTTTAGTAGCAGTATGTAATATTTGCATGTCAAGTCATCATTAAATGGCCCCCATATTTCAAAAGGCGTTATTAAATCATGCTCTTTTCGCATACATCTTTAACTGATAACAGTAGTTCAGCCGAGATATTTGAATATCAAAATTAGTTTTACGACCCGTAAAATTTGTTATTGTTTTGATTTTGATGTCCTGCCCTCCGCCGTTTCGCCAATCAGGAAGTGTCATGTAAGTCCGTGATCGGGTTGCCAGAACTCTGCGCAGCTCACTAATCTCAGTGGATAAAAGTTTACGTGTGATGCAAAATTTGCGGGTTTGAGTTCGTTCTTCAGAGTAATTCTTACTGCGCGAATCAGTGGTCTAGTGGTTAAATTTAGAGACTTGAACACAAGCAGAGCTGCTTTGAAGTCGGTGATGGATGGCCGTCCTGTACGTGCCTGTGTTTGTCTCTGCGTCTCCATAAATGAGGAATGCTCTGTTTTATTAGAGGAGCGGCAAATGTTTAACTCACGCTGTTTACACACATTTATCAGGACACGAGGAGAAAAGTCCCGGGCCGGAATCCTCAATCTGAGTTTGTCTCATAATAAAAACCAAACATTCGGAATATTTAAGAGGCTCCACTACACGGATAAACAGGAAGACAGTATGAAGTCTTCTCCATCTCATGGCTCTTAGAAAGTACAAAGTATACGAATCTTAAAGAATGATATTGCTTAAAGAAAATATTAATATAACTTTTGTTTTTAGCAAACCTCTAGTTGCTGGTGTCACTGTGGTCTTTCCCTGGTCTCCGTATCTCTGGTGTCTCCCTCTGGTCTCTCTCTGGTGTCTCTCTCTTGTCCCTCCCTGGTCTCCCTCTGTAATGTCTCTGGTCTCTCTCTCTGGTCTCTGTCTTTTTGTTCTATCTCTGGTGTCTCCCTCTGGTCTCTCTCTGGTCCTTCCCTGGTCTCCCTCTCTATTTTCTCTGTTATCTGTCCCTCTCTGGTCTCTCTTGACAGAACCAAAATGCTTTCAGAGCAAGAAACCCTAGTTACATGGATTTCGTTCCATAGCTGGTTTGAGAGTCACGTACCTCAGCTTTAAATTTAACAAGGCATAACTTAATCAGACGTAAATGTACATCCCAGCCCAGGTTACTGCGGTTCAAAAGTCTTGTTCTTTCTGCTTTAATTAAAACCCTATAATCAAAGAGAGTAACATATTAAAAACCACACATTGGTTGATAGTATCTGCAGACTCACTCACAGACGAGTTCAGGCAGTTTCACCGAGACTGAGACTCGAGCACAAACAACTCCACTGTTTAGAACCCAATCGCTCGTGGCATTTGTCTCTTTTCTCCTTTTTCTCATCAATCTCCCTGACGTCTTCATAAATTAGTTTTATCAACGTGTCCCGCGGAAACACCAAACCAACCTGACGTCTACAGTTTCAACAGATAAAGACTGGATTGATCTGAATTAGATATTTATAGATATATATATATATATATATAGAGGTATTTTACAGCCAAAGCTGGAGTAATTAACTTTGGAGCCACAATATAAAACTGTGTAATAAAATAGATAATAATAAAATAAATAACAATATAAATAAAAAGATTTTTTCAAGTGTATTTACATTTTTACATATTTACATTTTTGCACTGGTTGTTATGCATCACTTTACTTTTTAACTGAAAATATCTCATGCTGGTCCAGTCTATTAAATACACTCACACAGATATTTGCCAACATTGCATGCGTCAATATTTGTACATAATTGTTTGTATTGTGCGTATTTATTGCTGTATCTTACACAGTCGTTATGTTACTGCTATTTCTGTGGATGTCTCTGACAGAGGAAAGCAGCACCTTGTATTTGCACAACTTTACATTTCTCTTCATAGTTGTGAATATCAGTTAATTGCTTGAACAGTTTTTGTATATAAACCTGGACAGGGTTATGATTATTGTTATTATTAGTATTTATTTGTCTTCATTTTATTTTTTGATTAATTACTTATTCTCTTAAGATGTCTTTTTCATCTTTTTTTTTTTACTTCTCTTTTCTCACAACGGAAAAGGGGGTGTGGGGAACAAAAAGGGGACAAAAAGTGGAGGTCTCATTCCTGGAGGTTCCTTGACGTTGTTGCTCCTCCTTGTCATGGCGGCCGGAACACCTCGGGTCATTGATCCGGAAAATCGATCGATTGGGAGTTTGTCTCATAATAACACCAATCATTTTGTCATGGTTACGTTTTTACTTTACTTTTGAGTTCCTTTCTCTGGTTTTTTTTTAGTTTAGTTGTACTTCCTGTTTGATTTCTGCCCCACCCTCATGTGTTTCACCTGTGTCCCTCTGTCTCCGTCTCCGTCTCCGTTACCGTCTCCGTCTCCGTCACTGTCTCCGTCTCCGTCTCCGTCTCCGTCTCCGTCTCCGTCTCCGACACCGTCTCTGTCTCTGTCTCTGTCTCTGTCTCTGTCTCTGTCTCTGTCTCTGTCTCTGTCTCTGTCTCTGTCTCTGTCTCTGTCTCCGTCTCCGACACCGTCTCTGTCTCTGTCTCTGTCTCTGTCTCTGTCTCTGTCTCTGTCTCTGTCTCTGTCTCCGTCTCCGACACCGTCTCTGTCTCTGTCTCTGTCTCTGTCTCTGTCTCCGTCTCCGACACCGTCTCTGTCTCTGTCTCTGTCTCTGTCTCTGTCTCTGTCTCTGTCTCTGTCTCTGTCTCCGTCTCCGTCTCCGTCTCCGACACCGTCTCTGTCTCTGTCTCTGTCTCTGTCTCTGTCTCTGTCTCTGTCTCTGTCTCTGTCTCCGTCTCCGACACCGTCTCTGTCTCTGTCTCTGTCTCTGTCTCTGTCTCTGTCTCTGTCTCCGTCTCCGTCTCCGTCTCCGTCTCCGTCTCCGACACCGTCTCTGTCTCTGTCTCTGTCTCTGTCTCTGTCTCTGTCTCTGTCTCTGTCTCCGTCTCCGTCTCCGTCTCCGACACCGTCTCTGTCTCTGTCTCTGTCTCTGTCTCTGTCTCTGTCTCTGTCTCTGTCTCTGTCTCTGTCTCCGTCTCCGACACCGTCTCTGTCTCTGTCTCTGTCTCTGTCTCTGTCTCTGTCTCTGTCTCCGTCTCCGTCTCCGTCTCCGTCTCCGTCTCCGACACCGTCTCTGTCTCTGTCTCTGTCTCTGTCTCTGTCTCTGTCTCTGTCTCTGTCTCCGTCTCCGACACCGTCTCTGTCTCTGTCTCTGTCTCTGTCTCTGTCTCTGTCTCTGTCTCTGTCTCCGTCTCCGTCTCCGTCTCCGTCTCCGTCTCCGACACCGTCTCTGTCTCTGTCTCTGTCTCTGTCTCTGTCTCTGTCTCTGTCTCTGTCTCTGTCTCTGTCTCTGTCTCCGTCTCCGTCTCCGTCTCCGACACCGTCTCTGTCTCTGTCTCTGTCTCTGTCTCTGTCTCTGTCTCTGTCTCTGTCTCTGTCTCCGTCTCCGACACCGTCTCTGTCTCTGTCTCTGTCTCTGTCTCTGTCTCTGTCTCTGTCTCTGTCTCTGTCTCTGTCTCTGTCTCCGTCTCCGACACCGTCTCTGTCTCTGTCTCTGTCTCTGTCTCTGTCTCTGTCTCCGTCTCCGTCTCCGTCTCCGTCTCCGTCTCCGACACCGTCTCTGTCTCTGTCTCTGTCTCTGTCTCTGTCTCTGTCTCTGTCTCTGTCTCTGTCTCTGTCTCTGTCTCCGTCTCCGTCTCCGTCTCCGACACCGTCTCTGTCTCTGTCTCTGTCTCTGTCTCTGTCTCTGTCTCTGTCTCTGTCTCCGTCTCCGACACCGTCTCTGTCTCTGTCTCTGTCTCTGTCTCTGTCTCTGTCTCCGTCTCCGTCTCCGTCTCCGTCTCCGTCTCCGACACCGTCTCTGTCTCTGTCTCTGTCTCTGTCTCTGTCTCTGTCTCTGTCTCTGTCTCCGTCTCCGTCTCCGTCTCCGTCTCCGTCTCCGTCTCCGACACCGTCTCTGTCTCCGTCTCCGACACCGTCTCTGTCTCTGTCTCTGTCTCTGTCTCTGTCTCTGTCTCCGTCTCCGTCTCCGACACCGTCTCTGTCTCTGTCTCTGTCTCTGTCTCTGTCTCTGTCTCTGTCTCTGTCTCTGTCTCCGTCTCCGACACCGTCTCTGTCTCTGTCTCTGTCTCTGTCTCTGTCTCCGTCTCCGACACCGTCTCTGTCTCTGTCTCTGTCTCTGTCTCTGTCTCTGTCTCTGTCTCTGTCTCCGTCTCCGTCTCCGTCTCCGACACCGTCTCTGTCTCTGTCTCTGTCTCTGTCTCTGTCTCTGTCTCTGTCTCCGTCTCCGTCTCCGTCTCCGACACCGTCTCTGTCTCTGTCTCTGTCTCTGTCTCTGTCTCTGTCTCTGTCTCCGTCTCCGACACCGTCTCTGTCTCTGTCTCTGTCTCTGTCTCTGTCTCTGTCTCTGTCTCTGTCTCCGTCTCCGTCTCCGTCTCCGTCTCCGTCTCCGACACCGTCTCGTCTCTGTCTCTGTCTCTGTCTCTGTCTCTGTCTCTGTCTCTGTCTCTGTCTCCGTCTCCGACACCGTCTCTGTCTCTGTCTCTGTCTCTGTCTCTGTCTCCGTCTCCGACACCGTCTCTGTCTCTGTCTCTGTCTCTGTCTCTGTCTCTGTCTCTGTCTCTGTCTCTGTCTCCGTCTCCGTCTCCGTCTCCGACACCGTCTCTGTCTCTGTCTCTGTCTCTGTCTCTGTCTCTGTCTCTGTCTCTGTCTCTGTCTCCGTCTCCGACACCGTCTCTGTCTCTGTCTCTGTCTCTGTCTCTGTCTCTGTCTCTGTCTCCGTCTCCGTCTCCGTCTCCGTCTCCGACACCGTCTCTGTCTCTGTCTCTGTCTCTGTCTCTGTCTCTGTCTCTGTCTCCGTCTCCGTCTCCGTCTCCGTCTCCGACACCGTCTCTGTCTCTGTCTCTGTCTCTGTCTCTGTCTCTGTCTCTGTCTCTGTCTCTGTCTCCGTCTCCGACACCGTCTCTGTCTCTGTCTCTGTCTCTGTCTCTGTCTCTGTCTCTGTCTCTGTCTCTGTCTCCGTCTCCGTCTCCGACACCGTCTCTGTCTCTGTCTCTGTCTCTGTCTCTGTCTCTGTCTCTGTCTCTGTCTCTGTCTCTGTCTCCGTCTCCGTCTCCGTCTCCGACACCGTCTCTGTCTCTGTCTCTGTCTCTGTCTCTGTCTCTGTCTCTGTCTCTGTCTCTGTCTCCGTCTCCGTCTCCGTCTCCGTCTCCGACACCGTCTCTGTCTCTGTCTCTGTCTCTGTCTCTGTCTCCGTCTCCGTCTCCGTCTCCGACACCGTCTCTGTCTCTGTCTCTGTCTCTGTCTCTGTCTCTGTCTCTGTCTCTGTCTCCGTCTCCGACACCGTCTCTGTCTCTGTCTCTGTCTCTGTCTCTGTCTCTGTCTCTGTCTCCGTCTCCGACACCGTCTCTGTCTCTGTCTCTGTCTCTGTCTCTGTCTCTGTCTCTGTCTCTGTCTCTGTCTCTGTCTCTGTCTCTGTCTCCGTCTCCGTCTCCGTCTCCGACACCGTCTCTGTCTCTGTCTCTGTCTCTGTCTCTGTCTCCGTCTCCGACACCGTCTCTGTCTCTGTCTCTGTCTCTGTCTCTGTCTCCGTCTCCGACACCGTCTCTGTCTCTGTCTCTGTCTCTGTCTCTGTCTCTGTCTCTGTCTCCGTCTCCGTCTCCGTCTCCGTCTCCGTCTCCGTCTCCGTCTCCGACACCGTCTCTGTCTCTGTCTCTGTCTCTGTCTCTGTCTCTGTCTCTGTCTCCGTCTCCGACACCGTCTCTGTCTCTGTCTCTGTCTCTGTCTCTGTCTCTGTCTCTGTCTCTGTCTCTGTCTCTGTCTCCGTCTCCGTCTCCGACACCGTCTCTGTCTCTGTCTCTGTCTCTGTCTCCGTCTCCGACACCGTCTCTGTCTCTGTCTCTGTCTCTGTCTCCGTCTCCGACACCGTCTCTGTCTCTGTCTCTGTCTCTGTCTCTGTCTCTGTCTCTGTCTCTGTCTCCGACACCGTCTCTGTCTCTGTCTCTGTCTCTGTCTCCGTCTCCGACACCGTCTCTGTCTCTGTCTCTGTCTCTGTCTCTGTCTCTGTCTCTGTCTCTGTCTCCGTCTCCGACACCGTCTCTGTCTCTGTCTCTGTCTCTGTCTCTGTCTCTGTCTCTGTCTCTGTCTCTGTCTCTGTCTCCGTCTCCGACACCGTCTCTGTCTCTGTCTCTGTCTCTGTCTCTGTCTCTGTCTCTGTCTCCGTCTCCGTCTCCGTCTCCGTCTCCGACACCGTCTCTGTCTCTGTCTCTGTCTCTGTCTCTGTCTCTGTCTCCGTCTCCGACACCGTCTCTGTCTCTGTCTCTGTCTCTGTCTCTGTCTCCGTCTCCGTCTCCGTCTCCGTCTCCGTCTCCGACACCGTCTCTGTCTCTGTCTCTGTCTCTGTCTCTGTCTCTGTCTCTGTCTCTGTCTCCGTCTCCGTCTCCGTCTCCGACACCGTCTCTGTCTCTGTCTCTGTCTCTGTCTCTGTCTCTGTCTCTGTCTCTGTCTCCGTCTCCGACACCGTCTCTGTCTCTGTCTCTGTCTCTGTCTCTGTCTCTGTCTCTGTGTCTGTCTCTGTCTCTGTCTCCGTCTCCGTCTCCGTCTCCGACACCGTCTCTGTCTCTGTCTCTGTCTCTGTCTCTGTCTCTGTCTCTGTCTCTGTCTCCGTCTCCGTCTCCGTCTCCGTCTCCGTCTCCGTCTCCGTCTCCGACACCGTCTCTGTCTCCGTCTCCGACACCGTCTCTGTCTCTGTCTCTGTCTCTGTCTCTGTCTCTGTCTCCGTCTCCGTCTCCGACACCGTCTCTGTCTCTGTCTCTGTCTCTGTCTCTGTCTCTGTCTCTGTCTCTGTCTCTGTCTCTGTCTCTGTCTCTGTCTCTGTCTCCGTCTCCGTCTCCGTCTCCGACACCGTCTCTGTCTCTGTCTCTGTCTCTGTCTCTGTCTCTGTCTCTGTCTCCGTCTCCGACACCGTCTCTGTCTCTGTCTCTGTCTCTGTCTCTGTCTCTGTCTCCGTCTCCGTCTCCGTCTCCGTCTCCGTCTCCGACACCGTCTCTGTCTCTGTCTCTGTCTCTGTCTCTGTCTCTGTCTCTGTCTCCGTCTCCGACACCGTCTCTGTCTCTGTCTCTGTCTCTGTCTCTGTCTCTGTCTCTGTCTCCGTCTCCGACACCGTCTCTGTCTCTGTCTCTGTCTCTGTCTCTGTCTCTGTCTCTGTCTCTGTCTCTGTCTCTGTCTCCGTCTCCGTCTCCGTCTCCGACACCGTCTCTGTCTCTGTCTCTGTCTCTGTCTCTGTCTCTGTCTCTGTCTCCGTCTCCGACACCGTCTCTGTCTCTGTCTCTGTCTCTGTCTCTGTCTCTGTCTCTGTCTCCGTCTCCGTCTCCGTCTCCGTCTCCGTCTCCGACACCGTCTCTGTCTCTGTCTCTGTCTCTGTCTCTGTCTCTGTCTCCGTCTCCGTCTCCGTCTCCGTCTCCGACACCGTCTCTGTCTCTGTCTCTGTCTCTGTCTCTGTCTCTGTCTCTGTCTCTGTCTCTGTCTCTGTCTCCGTCTCCGACACCGTCTCTGTCTCTGTCTCTGTCTCTGTCTCTGTCTCTGTCTCTGTCTCCGTCTCCGTCTCCGACACCGTCTCTGTCTCTGTCTCTGTCTCTGTCTCTGTCTCTGTCTCTGTCTCTGTCTCTGTCTCTGTCTCCGTCTCCGTCTCCGTCTCCGTCTCCGTCTCCGTCTCCGACACCGTCTCTGTCTCTGTCTCTGTCTCTGTCTCTGTCTCTGTCTCTGTCTCCGTCTCCGACACCGTCTCTGTCTCTGTCTCTGTCTCTGTCTCTGTCTCTGTCTCCGTCTCCGACACCGTCTCTGTCTCTGTCTCTGTCTCTGTCTCTGTCTCTGTCTCTGTCTCTGTCTCTGTCTCCGTCTCCGTCTCCGACACCGTCTCTGTCTCTGTCTCTGTCTCTGTCTCTGTCTCTGTCTCTGTCTCCGTCTCCGACACCGTCTCTGTCTCTGTCTCTGTCTCTGTCTCTGTCTCTGTCTCTGTCTCTGTCTCTGTCTCTGTCTCCGTCTCCGTCTCCGTCTCCGACACCGTCTCTGTCTCTGTCTCTGTCTCTATCTCTGTCTCTGTCTCCGTCTCCGACACCGTCTCTGTCTCTGTCTCTGTCTCTGTCTCTGTCTCTGTCTCTGTCTCTGTCTCTGTCTCCGTCTCCGTCTCCGACACCGTCTCTGTCTCTGTCTCTGTCTCTGTCTCTGTCTCCGTCTCCGTCTCCGTCTCCGTCTCCGTCTCCGTCTCCGTCTCCGTCTCCGACACCGTCTCTGTCCTGTCTGTCTCTGTCTCTGTCTCTGTCTCTGTCTCTGTCTCCGTCTCCGACACCGTCTCTGTCTCTGTCTCTGTCTCTGTCTCCGTCTCCGACACCGTCTCTGTCTCTGTCTCTGTCTCTGTCTCTGTCTCTGTCTCCGTCTCCCGACACCGTCTGTGTCTCTGTCTCTGTCTCTGTCTCTGTCTCTGTCTCTGTCTCCGACACCGTCTCTGTCTCTGTCTCTGTCTCTGTCTCCGTCTCCGTCTCCGACACCGTCTCTGTCTCTGTCTCTGTCTCTGTCTCTGTCTCTGTCTCTGTCTCTGTCTCCGTCTCCGACACCGTCTCTGTCTCTGTCTCTGTCTCTGTCTCTGTCTCTGTCTCTGTCTCTGTCTCCGTCTCCGACACCGTCTCTGTCTCTGTCTCTGTCTCTGTCTCTGTCTCTGTCTCTGTCTCTGTCTCTGTCTCCGTCTCCGTCTCCGTCTCCGTCTCCGACACTGTCTCTGTCTCTGTCTCTGTCTCTGTCTCTGTCTCTGTCTCCGTCTCCGTCTCCGTCTCCGTCTCCGTCTCCGACACCGTCTCCGACACCGTCTCTGTCTCTGTCTCTGTCTCTGTCTCTGTCTCTGTCTCTGTCTCCGTCTCCGTCTCCGTCTCCGTCTCCGTCTCCGTCTCCGTCTCCGTCTCCGACACCGTCTCTGTCTCTGTCTCTGTCTCTGTCTCTGTCTCTGTCTCTGTCTCTGTCTCTGTCTCCGTCTCCGTCTCCGTCTCCGTCTCCGTCTCCGACACCGTCTCTGTCTCTGTCTCTGTCTCTGTCTCTGTCTCTGTCTCTGTCTCTGTCTCTGTCTCCGTCTCCGTCTCCGTCTCCGTCTCCGTCTCCGACACCGTCTCCGACACCGTCTCTCAGCTGGCTCTACTCCGAGCTCCTCTTATGTGACTGAAATCCTCATCCAATCTCTAAAGGTGCGCCCAGCCACTCTGCAGAGGAAACTCATGTGGACCACCCGTACCCACGATCTCGTCCTTTCGGTCACTACCCAAAGCTCATGACCAGAGGTAAGAGAGGAGACATGGACTGAGCAGTAAGTCGAGAGCTCTGACGGAAGACGCTGCTCCATCTTCTAAATGTCACTATACCAAATCAAGACAGAATAAAGAATATTTTGAAGGAGATTAGTTAAGTCGTGAAATTCTTTTTGGCCTTCCCAAACACCAATCACTAAATGATCTCACATGTGATAATTTACCATCGCACAATCTCAGCCAATCAGCTCTCTCCTCTGCAGGAAGAGCAGCACATGCCTCCGACAGCGGGGCCCGAGGCTGGATCATAAATACTTGTGGTTCCTGTCGATGGATGAAGTTGGGTTCCGTTACACTCAGGGGCCGTAAAGACGAGCTCCATATCTGTGGTTTGGGGACGTGTCTCTTCCCCTCTGCTCGAGTTCAGGATCATAAAACCAGTTTGTTAATTACACACTGTAGCACAACTCCAGCCAAGTTTCATGGAATATATGTTTCTGATTGAAGACAATGTCGACTGTTTAAGCTTTTAACCAGATTCTAACGGTTTCCCCTCATCTCCTGACTGTACCTGACTGATAGAATCAACACGTTTTGGATTTTTCAATCAATCAATATAACAGGATCTAGTTTATGAAGATACAGTAGAGCGAATATTAGGAGTGGACTGACAGAGTGTGACATCGCCGGTGTTAGCCTCAGTGCGGAAGAAGCTGTTTTGAAGGTGAGCGAGCTTGAGTCAATTTCCTTATATGGGCAATTGTTTTGACTGTGTTAGCTTTGTGCTGAAACAGGGGCAGATGTGTTGCTAAGGCCTGGATCTACAGCCTCAGTCCTGGATCTATAGTCTCTAACCTGGGTCTGCAGCCTCAGCCCTGGATCTACAACCTCAGTCCTGGATCAACAACCTCAGTCCTGGATCTACAGCTTCAGTCCTGGATCTACGGCCTCAGTCCTGGATCTACGGCCTCAGTCCTGGATCTACAGCCTCAGTCCTGGATCTACAGCCTCAGTCCTGGATCTAATGCCTCAGACCTGGATCTACAGCCTCAGTCCTGGATCTACAGCCTCAGTCCTGGATCTAATGCCTCAGACCTGGATCTACAGCCTCAGTCCTGGATCTACAGCCTCAGTCCTGGATCTACAGCCTCAGTCCTGGATCTACAGCCTCAGTCCTGGATCTACAGCCTCAGTCTTGGATCTACAGTCTCAGTCCTGGATCTACAGCTGTGATGTGTGACTGTGGCACGCACTGCTCTCGTGCTCTGTGGGCTGCTGAAAAGCCAGGTTAATGTTTGATTCTATTCAAACATGAAAAGTGGATGGTCAAACAGCCCTCGGCAGATAGAGCCCGAGTCAGAGTCAATGAAAGCTGCAGCACTTTGAAACTGCAAATACAGAGTCCAAAATAAGCACATGTTCTCTGATGCGTCCACAGACCTCCATCTGAAAGTGTGAGGACGTTTGGACTCTGGCAAAAGTCCAGAGTAAATAAGTCAGAGACGCAATACCATCTGAGGGAGCACTGCATGAAAAGAAAGATATAAATTAATTTAGCTTGCTCAAAATGTATATGAGCCAGGGGGTCATAGCAAAGGTTATGGCAGGGTTTGGATGGCATATTTAGAAAAAAAAATCAGAATGGTTTAGACCAGTGGGGGCGGGTCCCGGCTCAAAAGTGGCTAAAATGACGTGCGCTGACATGCTTGCAATACCACCCCGGGCCTGTGGGGGTGGACCCGGAATAAGAATTAGCCAATGCAAACATATAGCATCTTCTTACCTCTCGAAAACGTCTTTACAGGATGGACCAAAAGTTGGCTCTTGGCCCAAAGCTCCGTTCCACATGTGTGTCAATGCTGAGGGGGGTGAATTTTTTTGGACCAGTCTAGTTTACTCGCTGTGAATCACTCCATTTTGAATCACTCCATTAAAGCCCAATTTTTCCCTATTTAAATACAGTTACGTAACGTGTTACTCTACAAAGTATAGTAACACAGAAATGTAACAAGTCGATTTTCTCTGCGGATAAAAAGGGGTACTATGTTGTGAGGCGTAATAATACGAGGAGCACTACGTCCGCGCACTAACACCCAAGACTTCACTCCCGCTCACTTCCGTCAATAGAAGCAGCGTGACTTGTTGGAGTTAGTGCGCGTACATAGCGCTCCTCGTATTATTACACCTCATAGTACCCCTCTGATTTGCCAATGTTTGGGACGTCCATGGTGCGGTAGACATCTTGGAGACCCGGGGCCCGAGTAATACTAAGGCATGAAGGGCCTTAGGGAGACCAAAGAGAGACCAGAAAGAGAGACCAGAAAGAGAACATAGAAAGAACTGAGAGAGACGGTCCAGGGAGAGACACAGAGAGACCAGGAAGAGACCAGAGATAGACCAGACAGACCAGAGAGAGACCAGAGGGAGACCAGAGAGAGACCAGAAGGAGACCAGACTACGACAAAGGAGGCCAGTGCAATCCAACCACTCCCCAAGAACGGGATGAATCAGTGTCTTCAGTTCTATTCACTCACATGAAAACAGGCAAATAAATCCAGATTAAGACCAGACCTTCTCCTGTTTCACATCAAAATCTCTCAAATCCATCACAATCCAAAACACGACGACAGTGAACCCGTGATATAACTACGTAAAACTGTTCAATGGGCCGTGTGAACGCATTATTACCGTCCGACTCAGGCCAAAACTGGACGGTGCAGAAGCCAGCAGAAATATCTTGAATCGCAAATAAAATAAAAAGTTAAAACACAGGCTCAGCTCCAGCCGCAACCGGTCTAATGCGTTCCATCCGCGAAACTTCCCCCAGGCCAAATGCGGAATCAGCGCAACGTCCAAAAACAAATGAAAAGTTATGTTTTTCACACACCCTGAACTTGTGACGGCCGCCAAACGCAGAACAGATTGGAGGATGATCTACTGAACTACCGCAAAGTCACAACAGGGACGAGATATGGACGTTTCAGACTCTCAACTGGGGGTTGCGGGGCCCAAACCTGCACCAAACACTGGTATCTGGCCCAAAGCCCATCGGCAGGTTCTGGTTTGGACTGGGTTTCATTTGGATTGATGTAATCTTGTGTTCTGTTGCAGCTAAAGTGGAGGTAGTCTGGAAGATTGGAGAGATGTTGTGCCCTCCCTCTGCTTCTCACATGCTCCTGAGCTCATCGCCATCACTTCTCTTAGTCATGCAGCAACCCTCCTCCTCCCCATCACCACCTCATCAATGAAGAATGTTATAATTGGTTCACCTTTCCTCTCCACCAGGGTCTTGACTCGAAAGGACTCCAGCACCGGGGTTTAGACCTGATAGGACTCTAGCACCGGGGTTTAGACCTGATAAGACTCTAGCACTGGGGTTTAGACCTGATAAGACTCTAGCACCGGGGTTTAGACCTGATAAGACTCTAGCACCGGGGTTTAGACCTGATAGGACTCTAGCACCGGGGTTTAGACCTGATAGGACTCTTGCACCAAGGTTTTAGACTCGGAGGACCAGGCTCGAGGCTCTCCAGGTTCACAAGCTCTAGAAACTCTGTTCAAATGCAATGAATAGATTGTGTGTGCTTTAATACTGTCTTTGTTTTGAGTATTCCTAGATTGAATATGATTTATATCTGAAAACCAGTCCTGCTCTTCGCAATTAGCAGAGCATGAAACATTAATAATTCAACCTTCTGAATATAAGGAGATCATTATTATTTTATTTATTCATTTATTTCAGACAAAGGCACAGGTGAGTAAATAAGGTAATTAAATCCAGTTAAATCATATAATGCAAAAAGCAGACACACAAAAAACAGTATAAGCAAAAAATGCATAACAATAAATGTACGGTATAAACATGGCCGTATAATTCTGCCTGAAAAGAAGTGGGAAAATGCATGTTCACAACCCTCTAGGGGACGGGTGTCAAGCCTGCAGCCTGTGGGCCATTTGTGGTCCGCAGAAATATAATATGTAGCCCCCTAGTGGACATCAAAGTTTAATATCAGAGCAGCCCCCACTCATATTCTGGGCTCATGTGGCGCGTCATACAAATATCATTGTAACTGAAATATTAGCACAAATATAAAGTCATTTGTACGTATGATCATGAACTCAAAGTTCCGTACACGCCACTGTGTGTTTACGGTCTCTATCCGCAGAGATTCTGAGATGGTTGCATCATCACTGCCTCTTGATGAACTCACACGCACCACAACAACATTGGAACTCCACAGTGTTTGTGTCCTGCTGAAGAGAGAGGAGACAACTCACACTATAACAACATCTGTCACGTTGCTGTCATAAGGAGGACCCAAATTCAATACTGCAATAAATAATAGAATTTAATGAATAAGACGAAACTCAGCTGAATGTAAAACACAAGAACAGGGGACGAAGAACGATTACGGAACAAACACTTAATGGACGGACAACAAGATGGAAAGAGCACAGAAGAAACAGTAAGAGCAGAGAATTTAAGTGAGACACAGGTGCAACACATCAGGGCGGGGCCGGGATGAACAGAACAGGAAGTAAAACTCAAAAAGACAAGAACAGATAATACAGAATACAACAGGGAATCAAAGTGACAACCATGTCTGAGAATGACAAGAGGAAGAGGAGAAGAGTAGAGAGCGAGGAGAGAGGGAGTAGAGAGGAGAGGAGAGAGAGAGAGAGAGAGAGAGGGGAGAGAGATGAAAGGAGAGAAAGAGGAGAGGAGAGATGGAGGATAGAAAGAGGAGAGAGAGGAGAGGAGCAAGAGAGAGAGAGAGATAAAAGGAGAGAGAGAGGAGACAAGAGAGAGAAAAGGACAGGAGAGGAGAGATGGAGGATAGAAAGAGGAGAGAGGAGAGGAGAGAGAGAAAAGGAGAGGAGAGAGGGAGAGGAAAGAGGAAGCAGAGGGGAGAAGAGAGAGAAAGGAGAGAAAAAGAGGAGAGGAGAGGAGAGATGGAGGATAGAAAGAGGAGAGAGGAGAGTAGAGAGAGAGAGATAAAAGGAGAGGAGAGAGAGAGCGGAGCGAGAGGGAGAGGAAAGAGGGAGCAGAGGGTAGAGGAGAGGAGTCAGAGAGGGGCTTTTAGAGCAACATCTCCTGAAGTCTGAGAATGAGGAGAGAGGAGGAAAGGAGAGGAGGGAGGAGACAAGAGACAGGAGAGAGATAAGAGGAGACGAAGAAGAAAGAGAGGAGAGTAAGACCGAGAGGAGGAAAAGAGAAGACCTGCCTCCAACCGTATTTTGTGTGACCTCAAAACAGGGTTCGAGGCCTGTATTTCTTCATTCTTTCTTTTCTTTTTTTGCCTTCGCTCATGAACTGTGCCATACAAAAAACTCTCGGCACCTCTCGCCGCTCCCACGATGCATCTGTGCAGAGGTATTTCAGCTCATCGCACCGCACCGAGCATCTGTGAGTTATCAAGCCCTCTCACCCTCCCCCCGTCCCTTCTGCCAGCAGCGTGCTTCCATCAACCTGCTTCGTGTTTACTTTTTTTTTGCTTTTTGGCGCCGCAGAAGCTGTCTAAGTTTCTTATTCTCTACCGTCGCTGATTACACGTACAATTGTTTGCTACGTGCGTTGGCTCCGTTCTCCGCGCGTTGGAATAAAATTGTACTTTTTTTTTTTTTGCGAGGGCCTCATGTTTTGTTGCTGATGTCTGTCACGGAAGACTTGAGAGTTATGAGTGCGAAGTCGGAAAAGGTCGAGAGCAAACATTGAAAGGGTTGAATCGTAATTGGCTTCGGGGGACAGCAAAGTTCTGTTATTGCTGTTCATATTTGGGATTGAAGGAGGACAGATATTTTTGAGTTAACTGACGACTGCTACTGGTGAATGCAGAGAGAGACCAGAGAGAGAGAGAGAGACTGGAGAAAGATACCAGAGAGAGACCAGAGAGAGAGAGAGAGACCAGAGAGAGATCAGAGACCAGAGAGAGAGCAGAGAGAGAGCAGAGAGAGACCAGCGAGAGACTGGAGAGGGAGGCTATAGAGAGCAGAGAGATACCAGAGAAAGAAACCTGAGAGGCCAGAGAGAGGAACTAGAGAAAGAGACCGGAGAGAGACCAGGAGAGAAGGGCCAGGGAGAGAACAGAGAGGCCAGAGAGAGACCAGAGACAGATCAGAGAGAGAGAGAGAGAGACCAGCCACAGATAGAGTAGAGAAAGAGACCAGAGACAGAGACCAGAGAGAGAGCAGAGAAAGAGACCAGAGAGAGGGACCAGAGAGAGAGAGAGAGAGAGACCAGAGAGAGACTAGAGGGGGAGGCTATAGAGAGACCAGAGAGAGAGACCAGAGAGATACCAGAAAGAGAGACCAGAGAGATACCAGAGAGAGAAACCTGAGAGAGGCCAGAGAGAGGGACTAGAGAAAGAGACCGGAGAGAGACCAAAAAGAGGCCAGAGAGACCTGAGAGAGACCATAGAGAGGCCACATTTGATCTGAAAGGGCTCCATGATGTTGGGGATGTCTGTCACAGAAGATTAGAGAGTTATGAATGTGAAAGTGAGAAGGTGACAGCAACATTCTGATTGTATTATTATGTTTGATAGAACGACAGGGTTTTGGAGCTGACTGACCACATTCTGCTGTCGTTTTTATCCATGGAAATGAGTTGTCCGGGTGGTTCCAACAGGCTCTCTCCCCTGTGTGGGAATGCTGTGTTGATCCTGGACAACAGTGGGAAACGAAGGTGTGTTGTTTGGACTCGTACTGGACCAGAGAGACCAGAGAGAGACTAGAGAGAGAGACTAAAGAGGGAGACTAGAGAGAGAGACTAGAGCAGGTGTCTCCAACCTTTTTCACCCAGAGAGCTACTTTCCCGAGATGATAAAGGCAGAGAGCTACTCCTTTAAGCGACCCTGAAAAAAAATATATATGACCAAAGAGAAAGACCACGTCGCAAGAAAGCCGAGTCGTTCTGCCGCAGCAGTCCGTGTCGCTCAGGTGCGTGTTTGCTCAGTGCGAATGAGGCTCCTGTTTGACCCATTAACCATTTAACTTCTGTTTTCTTTATCACAGTGACCACGCAGGTTTGAGTCACAGATATTCTGCTGAATCCAAAATGTTATTGTACAAACATCCAGTTTCTTATCTTTGCTCCACAGCAGCTGTTGCATTAAGACATAGTTCTTTGATTCGTTGTTTAAAGCTGGTGTTCCTGAATTTTACTCGGTGAAAAGAGGAAGTCAATAATCAAACTTGTTTCTCCATCCGTCACAAGCCTTTGGCACGTCTGTAGTGTTCATGTCAACAATTCAATCAACAAGTATTTGATTTTTTGTGTCTGCTACAAAATATATTGATTTGATTACTTAGGGTGTATCCAGACCTGCACATTTGCTCCACTTTAAACGGACCAGGATTCATTTGGAACTCTGATCCGAAGCTTTTATGCAGGTCTGAATACACACAAACAAATCCTGGTCCGGATTAAAGAACCGAACCGAGACCCACTTTTTTAGGTGGTCTCGGTCCGCTTCCAAACGAATTCTGGTCCAAGTCTAATCAGGTCTGAATACATCCGGTGTCGATCCGACACAACTCCAAGATACGTGCGCATTTTTTGGGCTTAACAAGCCGCAGACAGAAACTGTGAGGAATTAGCCACGCAGCGGCTAACTATGATGCTAACTCTGCTGCTAACGCTACACAACAACAATGAGCCGTGTGCAGACCTGGAGCAGTGAGGAGACGCTGTGCAACAGGCTTATGTGGTTACAACTGTTCACAGTATACATTGATGTTAATGGCAGCATCTTCAAACCATTTGCATTATTAAAAGCCTGACACTGTTTGACTCACGTGTCAAAGAGCAATATTCTGCATTATGTAGTGAATTGTGTTCTTTGGTTCCTACATGATCTGTTTGTCCCGTGGTTATTATAGATCCATGGTTTATCCACATGCTGAACAGGGCCGTTATTATCATAGATCCATGTGTGGTACAGGGCACGGAGCGCACAGTCAGACTCCTTCGGCTTTCTCCTCACGCATTCTCCGACGCTGTTCCAATATTTAAAACAACGTGTTTGGCCTGTGTCATATGAGCTGCTGTTGATGTTGAAGGTGGTTTTGCTCTAAAAAGAGCAAACATAGGCAGAGCAGACATGCTGCACATACGAGCCCTCAATGTTTTCTGCCGGTTCCGTGTCTATCCTCCGTGAGCTCTCTCTGTCCAATAGGAGCCGATCGTCACACGTGTCAATATGTTTATATAAAAAAAGTTCACTTGCAAAAAGGACAGTCTGAATACAAACCGGAGCAAAAGAAAAAAGTTTGGTCCGCTTTTGATTCGGATCAAGCAAGCGGAGGACTTTTCAGGTCTGAATACACCCTTACTATCCAGAGACATCCAGACCTCCCTCTCCACACACACCTCCTTCAGCTCATCTGGGGGAATCCTGAGGCGTTCCCAGTCCCTCCAGCGTGTCCCGGGTCTTCCCCTTCCTCTCCACATGGAGATCCAGCGGCTCTACTCCGAGCTCCTCCAGTGTGACTGAGCTTCTCCATGTGCAGAGGAAATTCATGCTGATCGCTTGCATTCGCGACCTCGTCCTTTTGGTCATTACTTAAAGATCAGGACCAGAGCTGAGGGAGGGAACGTAGAGCTCTGACTGCAGACACTGCTCCCTCTTCACCACAACAGTCCGATACAGGGACCACTGCACACACTGCACTGATCTGTCAGAGTCACCTCCATCTTTCACTCACTGAGAACAAGATCAGAGAAACTCCACGAGGCACCAGGAGAGGACGAAGCACCAGGAGAGGACGAGGCACCAGGAGAGGACGAAGCACCAGGAGAGGACGAGGCACCAGGAGAGGACGAAGCACCAGGAGAGGACGAGGCACCAGGAGAGGACGAAGCACCAGGAGAGGACGAAGCACCAGGAGAGGACGAGGCACCTGGAGAGGACGAGGCACCTTTAGAGGACGAGGCACCAGTAGAGGACGAGGCACCAGGAGAGGACGAGGCACCAGGAGAGGACGAGGCACCTTTAGAGGACGAGGCACCAGGAGAGGACGAGGCACCAGGAGAGGACGAGGCACCAGGAGAGGACGAAGTACCTGGAGGGGATGGGGCACCAGAAGAGGACGAGGCACCTTTAGAGGACGAAGCACCAGGAGAGGACGAAGCACCAGGAGAGGACGAGGCACCTTGTTCCTTGCATCTGATTGATTTTCATTCAATTCTCAAATTTAAAATCACTCAAATGTTTACAATTTAATAAAGTCTAGAGGAAAACAGTCCAGCTTGACTCTGTGGAGATAATAATGGAACAAATTCACTAAATGACAGTTTTCTGGTAAAGAAGACGCAAAAAGAAAACCCAAAATGTAAAGTATGTGTATCGTTATATTTCTATAATTTTCACTGTAACTGAACAAGCATGACATGTATGGCACCTGCTCCATGTGAAAGCTAGCTCATGTCAGACCTCTGAAGCTAAGCAGGGTATAGCCTGTTTAGAGGTGTGATGGGAGACCTCTGGGAACATCAGGTGCCACAGTGGGGCGGCTGGGACTGTGTCAAACTGTGTGTGTGTGTGTGAATGGTTGGTGGTGGTGAGGGTTGGCACATACACCAATGGCACAAACTGGTTGCCTCGCTTCTGTCAGTGTGCCCCAGGGCAGTTGTAATTTATCATCACTGTGTATGGAGTGAATGAAGTGAACATGTGAAGCATCTTTAAGAGTCCAGAAAAGTGCTGTATGAACCTACAGTAATTAGTAATTATTTAATCTTACTATGTGTTCTGTTAGTAGCATATGTCTTCACTCACATTGTGTTGCTCAATAAGAAGGAAAAAAAAGTCAAATAACAGGTGGTTTAATAAAACATTGCTCTTTTATTATACTCCAGATTTTTGGTATTCATATTTATACTTATTTATATATTCATATAGGCTTTTGTACAATTGAACCCTAAACAAGAACAAGAAGAAAAAAAGAAGAAGAGAAAGACAAACGTTCAACCATTTCTCTACAGAAGGCACCGCGTGTGGAAGAAGACACCGTTGGATAGAACCCATTCACATTTTTGTGTAATTTTCAAGAAGTTATAACAGGTTGGATTCACACGTTTTGAGGATATTGTCAGTCACAAATGTCCCCGATAACTTTAAAGGAGATTGAGACATAATTGATAATCCTATGTTTTACAATATCTACTTTATTTGCCCTAAACATTTGACCCAACCATATTTTTATTGATAGGGAGAACCTCAAGCAACCCTGCGCAGACACGGGAAGAGCATGCAAACTTCACTCAGCAAGGCCCTGTGCCAACCGGGACTAGAACCTTCTTGCTAACCACTCAGCCGCTCGCTTCCAAAATGCAGTAATATGTCAAGGCTAAGCTGTCGTATTATAGCTTGGAATACTTGTTTGCAATTCTGTTTGATTCTCTGATCTGTTATTGGCGAATCTACAACTTTGCAAAGTCTTCCGAGACGACTGCTGTTGTGATTTAGGCCTTCACACAAATATATTGAATCGAAGTGAAATAATCTCGCTATTTCTCGTGTTGGTCTGCAGGCTCTCGCCGGGATACGCCCTGAAATATTAACCAAAAACAGATCAAAATCCTGCTTTAAAAGAAAAACCGTTCCAGCTCCGTGTTTGATCTAATTCAGAATGACGTTGCGTGAATCCAACCTATTACGGACTTAAAAAAACAGAGGAAAATAATAATAAAGACAGAGAGATGAACGCTCGGAGATCAGAACCCAGAATGTGCCATGTTACAGCTTTCTTCATAGTGCATAAAACTAGCTTTATTTAAAAATGTCCTTCTGTCAAAAAACGTGCATCTTCAAACACACAATTTTTGGCTTAAATTTGCAAAATATAACATGTTTTTGCAACACATTTGGTCTTCAACATAAGGTATATTTTTAGAGTGACAAATTTGACTTTTGTGTGACTTAGGGACACAAAATACACAATATTTTGAATAATTTTTCACATGTTTTTTTTAACCACTAGTGACAAATATTATGGTATTTAAATGAGTAGAGTATGTGCAATCCTGCTTTACACACCGTAAGTCTAAAGGTTTTGGACCCAGGACTTTCACATGGGGTCTAATGCAGCCGGGAAGAGCATAGTTTGTATAATTATTTCACAAAAAGTCTTGAAATCAGCCAAAAACAACATGTTGTGGATGCACGTCCTTCCAGAGCGCGTACACATAAAGCCGTACCACAGTTTCAGTTCCAGTCATTTGTATTGTTCGGTTCACTTTGGCATCAGATGAGAAACAACACGAGTATTACAATGTCTCGATATAACATATTTTACACAATAACACCGTACACAGTTTTCAATCTGTGGAATGCTTTCAACTTTCAAAAAAAACCTGACATTTTTGCAGAGAATTGGTCTTAATTGATGAATGCATATGATTTGTTTTGTTTTGTTATTATCTGCAGTGAATTAGATTTTGTGAATAGCAGTGACATAGAGAAAGACAGATAGAGAAGAGAGACAGAGAGAGTGAAAAGAGAGAGAGCAGAGAGAGAGAGACCAGAGAGAAAGGCCAGCAAGAGAGACTAGAAGAGAGAGACCAGGGAGAGAGAGAGAGAGAGACCAGAGAGAGAGACCAGAGAGAAAGGCCAGAGAGACTAGAATAGAGACAGAGAGAAAAGAGAGATCAGAGAGAAAGGCCAGAGAGAAGGGCCTGAGGGAGACAAGAAGAGAGACCAGAGTGAAAAGAGAGAGACCAGAGAGAGAGAGAAAAAGAGAGAACAGAGTGAGACCAGAGAGAGACCATGGTTACATGCTACATGGTTTGTAAGCATTTGAAATTAGTTTGTCCGAATCTTGTCTATTTTTGCAAATGAACGATTCCTTTATTATAGCATTAGAAGAAACGACCATCATCCAAAATCCAAAAAAGCCGATAAATCCCGACATTTAAAATGAACAAAATGTATGGATAAATTTAAAGTTGGAAGCATTTCAGAGAGTCAAACACACACATGTATAAAAACCGTCATGATGTTGAAGAACAAGCACATAGCTGCACGGATGATGAGCGGTGTTACGTTCAAAGAGGCACTTCTGCTCCAAAAGGCACGCGCCGGGAGTCCGCGCAGACGTAACATGTGCTTTTGCAACCATCGCTTCCAGTTCGTTTCGTAAAAAAGGCAAAAGTGACCAAAAAAACGCCGCAGAGTTCTGGCAGTGCTCCAGTCCGCTCCGTTCAATCAGCAAACGTGGATTCAAATGTCATATTTGTCAGTAACAGCACAATATTCACTGTTTTTTTTCTTTTGCTGGTGTTTAGAGTCTGGGTTTAAATAGTTTTTTTTGGCAGGTACAGTAGTTTGGTAATATGTCTTTGATCAGGGACAAACACTCATTCAAAAGATACAAAATAATTTAGTTTTGAACTGCTGATCGCAATGGCAACAGTCGATCCACACACCCACAGGTATGACGGAAACATTCGATTTTCTACTTCAAAAATCACAACCAGTAGTGCCATTTCAGTAACTTAAAGCTGGGGTACCTAGGTTTCAAACCGCAAACAATTAAAAGAAGTTTTAAAACAAAAAATACGTCACTTGTTCCTTGCTCAACAAACAAACAAATCACTAGTTTTGATATCTTTCTTGCCTCTGTCGCATCTTTAAATCAGCATTTTCAGTCAGAAAAGTGAAAAAGAGAGGACCACCTATCAGCTCTCAGCCCCTATAGCGTCAAATAGTGACTCACAGGCACAAATGTTAATGTGTTTTCTAATAGCATTTAAAAAAAACAGCCAGTTGTGGTGTGGTTTTTTCACAACATTATACTTTTTGCAAGATTAGTTCTGTTCTTGACCAATACATGTTTAAGAATCGAAGAATTAAGTACCCCAGCTTTAATTCGGTCCCTGTTTTTTCGGGTTAAGTCTCCACACTCTTAGGACATTTATCACCCACGCACAGCTGAGTAGGAGTATTGCAAAGTCCATTTCTTTTTACTCACTCAATGCGGTCCAGTCTGGTGTGGTTTCAGAGGCTTTACTCACGCAGTCACAGCTGACCACAACAAAGTCCAGAGAGACTCTAATAAAAAAAAAATAAAAAGAAAGGCAGAACTTTTATGTCCTCTCTCCTCAGCTGCCCATGGGTTTGTAGGAGCCGTCGGGAAGCTGCCTGAAGATCCCCCTCAGCGTGTCCAGCTCCCGGGTGAGATGCTCCACTCTCCTCCGCAGCCGCTCGTTGTCCGTGGACAGCTCCACCACCTTGTGCTGCGTCTCCAAATTACGCATCTTGGCCTTGTCCCTGCTTTTACGCACGGCCACGTTGTTCCTCTCGCGCCTCAGCCTGTACTCCGGGCTGCTCTTGTCCACATTCTTCTTGCTCTTGCGCTCGGACAGCATCTTCTGGCTGTGGTGGTGGTGCTGCTGGTGGTGGTGGATGTGGTGAGCGTGGAGCGGGCTCGGGACCGGGGTCGGGGGAGGCGTGGGGTGGCCCGGCTGGAGGTGCATGGTGGTTTGCGCGCAGTGAGCGATCTGGTACTGGAGATGAGGCATTTGCTGCGACTGTTGGGGCTGCTGCTGCGCGTACTGCTGGTGGTACGCGGGCTGCATGGCGTGGCTCAGCTCGTCCTCATCCCGCGGCTCTTGTTTAATTGCAACCGGTCTGTTTCGTGGTTCGTAGATCGGCTCTAACTTGGAGTCCATGTATCCAGACATATAGATCTGCTGCTGCTGCTGCTGTTGCTGCTGCTGCTGCTGAGCTGAACCACACTGGACCTGCTCATACTCCCCATTCATCGCTTTCAGCTTGTCCTGCCTCGAGTTGTGGTGGAACAAGTCTGCCAAAAAGTCGTCGTTGAACGCCGACGGGTCTATGTACGCGCTCAGATCGATAGACGTCTCGTGATCGCCAATGTCTCCGCCGAATTCGGAGTTTTGGTGCTGCTGCTGCTGCTGTTGCGTGTGGTGGCTGTGCGGAGGGTGAAGCCCGTGCGTCAGGCTGCTCATCAGGGGCCGCGGCGCCACCTCGTACAGGTTTGACAGCTCCATGAGAGGACGGGGAGCGAGGACCTAGACCCGGGCGTGCATGACCGAGAGCGCCCGCGGGTGTGTGGTGGAATCCAAACGGGTGCGTACAAAAAAGTTCCCCGCTGGACTTCACTTTCGGGAAGTTTCAGAGCTGGTGCTGCGTGTGAGAGCAGTGGGAGGTGGAAGGCTTGTGGATCCCTCCTGCTCAGAGTAAACTGTGAGCTGTCAACGTACGTTTATATAGAAGCGGGAAGGGGAGGGGCGCGGAGACTTGGATTTAACTTGTTCTGCACAGACACATTTCCTACAGAGCAACACGAAGCCTTTACGGCCTGGATTAATGCACGGCACATGTAGGATTCACTATGATTTAGTGTCTAATGTGAAGCTTTTTAGACTCGATTATGCAAAAAAAATTAGGCCTTGGAATTACAGTGTGTGCAAACAACATTCATTTGGAGCCCGCAAATATTGTGAGGGAGAGAGGAATACTGAAATCATGGAGAGAAATATACGAAAGAAAAATGTACAGATTAGAGACTTTAGAGCATTTCGGGAGCACAGGGACTGGCCTCCTGCTGGTGCTAAGAGTCAGGACTAAACATGGGGGACATGCAGCGTTTTCGATTCATGCAGGAAAAATCTTGCTGTAACTCCTGACATATTGTACCTTAACTCTTTTTGATGTGCTGTGATTATTTATGATTTTTAAGGCCTTGTTTGTACTATTATTAATCATAAGAATACAAATGTTAGAGGACAATACCAAGACTGTAGGATACAAGCATTTTAACAAGTTTGAACCAAGTTGTGAGGAACTGGGGGTAGTGTAAACCTATAGGAAATAACACAATTGTATTTCTCATTTCATCATCTCTCGGCCCAAAGCGTCAAATAGTGAGTCGCGGGGCTCTTTTTGTCCTGTTCTTTTTATAATCGCATGCAGCGTTCTGATTGGTTCGTTTCGATTTGGCTATGAACGTAAAAGTCAGGAACCCAATCTTAATTTTTGTCTTTGTTTTGAGTCACAATAATATCTTGTTTTTATTCCCCTTTACATTATGAAGGTATTTTGACATAAGAATGATATATTATGTGTTATGTGTTTTGCACCTGTGATCTACAATAACGTATTTACAATTCTGTGACTATTGAAATGGGCAATTCAAACATGGGTGCAATAACAAACACAAGTCCATTCTCGCCATCCATTCTATATTGCATCTGAATGTCTTTCATATTTGCGCACGCGTCAAACATGTATCGCGCGTAAAAATAACCACTGCAGGATTCTTCACCAACTCAAATCCTCCACGGTCTATAACCTGCACAGAGACGTATTCAGGGCGAAAATTAACCTTTGCTCCCTCTGTTGGACTTGTGCCAATCAGATAAATACGCGCGTATCAGTGAAGCAGCCTCCATAAACGCCAGACTCCAGCGCCTGAGCTGGATTAGTTGGGACAAGAGCGCTATCTCTTGTTTTACCTGCTCTGACACGACTCCGAGGGGTGAACTTGATCCGTGGAGATAATAAAAGGTTAGGGGGGGAGAGGACAGGGGGGCGGGGTGTGAGGGACCCCAGCTGAGAGCAGGGGTTCACGTCAGGCCTTCGGGGTAGATCAGGGATAAGACCCGAGAGCGTGAGGAGGAGAGGCGGCGGCATCTGTGGACTGGTGCGCCCTCTATTGGGAATAGAGAGAATGAGTTTTATCTAGCCAAATTATCAGTTTTTTAAAAGAATGAGTCCTAGTGTTTTTGAGCCACTATAAAAAATATAGACATATTTTAAAGCTGGGGGTATGTAACTTTATCCTCCATGAATAATACATACAGAATAATGGAAATCGGACCAGAACATGCTGTATTCATTGTATTAAATGTGTTATTGTTGTTTACATCCTGAGAAAGAGCCCTGTGAGTCACTATTTTACGCTTTAGTCTGAGTGAGGGTGCTCTCTCTTTTTAACGAGAGACCAGAGAGGCCAGAGAGAGAGACAAAGAGGCCAAAGAGAGAGCAGACAGAGGTCAGAGAGGGAGCTGGATCTGCAGCCTCAGTCCTAGATTTACAGCCTCAGTCCTGGATCTACAGCCTCTGTCCTAGATCCACAGCCTCAGTCCTAGATCCACAGCCTCAGTCCTAGATCTACAGCCTCAGTCCTAGATCCACAGCCTCAGTCCTAGATCTACAGCCTCAGTCCTGGATCTACAGCCTCAGTCCATGGAAGTGTTTCCCCCTTGATCCAGGAAATGTATGAACCTATATGGACAAATTTCTATTTCCCCTTCTGCATTATTCACATTGCTTCGCCGGGGTCTACTCGCCAAATCATAACCATATTCTCATTCTTGCAGATACTGTCTTCAGAGTCTAATGTGATTTTTGTGTACTAACAGATTTTATACCAACCAAACTATACAAGTCTAACACTGCCTTTTGTCAGTGTGTCCCTCTGTCGTTGAAGCTGGTTCTTTCCATTGAGATGTTATTTATTTTTGGCATTAATTCAACTCACAACATTCCAGAAAAGCATTGTCATGTTCTTAGCTTGCCGTGGATTCTCCAGAAAAGCGATGCAGCTCTCACATAGTTTTTGGTTCTGGTAAAGCTACTGTACGTCAGAGAAAAGACTAGATTGCGTTCATGTTGTAGATTTCTTTTTCAGTTGTGGAGCAGGTGCCAATGCAACTCTATGGGTAAAAGATCATTTTTATAGTAATGTTGAAAAGTAAAAGTGCACATTATTTCCCATATAACTATTTGCCATATTATTCCCACGTCTAAAAGTCCTTTCTTGGACAACATCAGAGAGAGAGACCAGAGAGAGTCCAAAGAGAGACGAAAGAAAGAGAGAGACTAAAGAAGTGAGAGAGACTGAAGAGAGACCAGGGAGAGACTACAAAAGGAGAGACCAGAGAGACTATGAAGGAGAGACCAGAGAGATACTAAAGAAGGAGAGACCAGAGAGAGAGATTAAAGAGAAACCAGAGAGAGACTAAAGAAAGAGATACCAGAGAGACTAAAGAAAGAGAGACCAGAGAGAGACTAAAGACAGAGAGACCAGTGAGTGACCTAACAAAGATACCAGAGAGAGACCCGTGAGAGAGAGACCAGAGAGAGAGAGACACTTTGTGTGCTTCTAGAGCTGGTGTGTGGGTCTGTCGTGACTCAGCAAGGCGTGTGCACATTGACCTTTGTCTGATACTAAAGCAAACACAACTCCGCCGATCGCTCACATGACGCGACAAACTCATCCATCAAACCACGCACACACAATCCTCAAATCGTTTCACAAGTTCGTTGTTTACCGCGCACTGATCCACATGTGTTTTGAACCTGTCTCTATGGACTTATCAGCGGCTGCCTCATCACCATGTAAGGGACATCAGGGAAGTCATAGGGGTTCTGTTGTCTGGAGGGATCCCAAACCTTTCAGAGAGCGAGAGAGACCAGAGGCCAGAAAGAGAGCCCAGAGAGAGAAGCCAGAGAAAAACCAGAGCAGGAGACCAGAGAAAGATCAGAGAAAGACCAGAGAAGGAGACCAGAGAAAGACCAGAGAAAGACCAGGATAAGACCAGAAAAAGACCAGAGAGAGACCAGAGAAAGACCAGAGAGAAACCAGAAAGAGACCCCAGTCACAAACTATACAGATAATAATTATTTAATTTGTCAACGCCATAAATAAAATACATTGTTTGTCCCAACTGTTGGTCTTTATATAGATGGAAAACTCTAAGACCGCTAGCTCAATACTGATACAGCCCAATAGGGAAGTGCTCATGGGATTAAAAATTACCACAAGTTGCCGTATTGAATTACATTGGAAAGTAAACTCCTCTAACTCAGGAACTGTTTCTGTCACACTCAGTACTTTGATCTTAAAATATTGTGAAATCCTAAATCATGGCTCAAATTATGTACAGATATTAGCCATATAACGATTAATCAATCAGATGCCTTCATTCTCATAAATTCCAGCGTGCACTGTGGTGATGTCACACTCGGAAGTCCACTCCTAACATACAGTCCAAGGGCAGTGATGATGCGGAACATGTATTAACATTTGTGGACAGTGGTCATCCCGCTCCATGTGCATGTTTTTGTTGCATTTCCTGTGTTCGGACTGTTTAATTCTCTGATCTGTGGTTGGTGATCTAAAAACTGTACAAAATCCTCCAAGACGATGGCTGTTGTCATTTTGGACTAACACAAATACATTGAATTGAATCTAACGTTGACTCTTCTCTGTCCCTGCTGAAGAAAAGCATCCCCACACAAATATATGTATTGTATTTGAACAGATGTGCATTAAGGTTTGGAAATTAGACCCCATCAGATATAAGGAGAGAATATCATAGAGATTGTAGGTGTGCGAACCCTCCCGGAATTTTTACCCTGTTGCTGGAGACCCCTCTTGTGTTGATCCTGGAAGTTGAGCCGATAACATTCTCCACTGAAGAGGTGGTGACGGGGAGGAGGAGGCTTGCTGCATGACTGAGAGGCTCTATTTAAATGCAGCCTGACGTAACGGCGATGAGCTCAGGCATATGTGCGCAGCAGAGGGAGTCTCCGAATCATTTTAGCTGAATTATGACACAAAATCAGTAGTAATTTCCTTTTCAGTTTTACCAATTTAAACTAGACTTCTTGTACTCAATTGTATTTGTGATACATGAGAAGGCTGCTAGATAGATGGATAGATAGAAACTTTATTGATCCTGTAGGGTACACATCCATCCATCCACACAAACAAAACAAATAAAATGGAAAATTCTAACAATAGTAATAATAAGCACCGGCACTTCTAGCCACAGCAGCAGAGGTGGTGTAGCCGCTTGGTTCAGACCATTTTCTCTGGTCCAAAGTAAAATGCTGAATGCTAATAAAAAAGTTAGCATTCCACCCAGTGGATTTTTGCCTGATCTGCTTGTTTTTGTACCATGAATCATCCCCGCTCTAGTTTGGACCAGTGCAAAACCATGAACACTGTACTACAACAACATCTCAGATAGAAAAATAAAATAATTATAACTATTGTAAAACACAAAACAACGACTGTTTCAGAGCTACTTAGGAGCTATCTCTCTAATACCAGCCTCTAATTGCATCATCCTCACCCACATTGATAGCAGTTTTAATTTAGGTATATATTTTGTGTATTATAAAGACTCTAGACCTATAACTATCTAATATACTTAATGTTACGGTTAGACTATTCTAGAACACACAAAAGATTCCAGTTCGATATCTGTAGTATAGCCTCTTACGCATGGGTAAGTCGTGCGTGTATGAACTCATCCAACATCACCCACTATTACATAAATACAACCCAAATCCTGGCCCTCTTCCCATTGGCTTTCAGAGACGTCCATCAGTCCAGACATTGCGTCACTCTTCTCATTCCTGACACGTGATTGGCCCTTTTCTCAGCACCGTCCCGCCTCCCGCTCTGTGATTGGCTACGCGTAGACATTGCCGTACATGGACAGGGCGATTTCGCAATCCAGTCCTTGCTATGTTCCAAACAAAAACATCTCCGAGCGGCTACAGACGGATTTAATCGAAAAAATACCCACAATAACATCTCCACGCTGGCGGATGGTTGACGCTTTCACCGCTTAGTCAAGGTAAATTATGTTTAAAAGCCAGATTGGAGGTTAAAAAACAAGAGAACGCGGCGTTTTGGGTAGCTTAGCGCGCGGTGCTAACGATCTGGCTAGCTATTACGCCTAGTTCATAGGAGTCAGAAAGTGAAAATATCGCTTGCGTTGGGTATAAATGTGGCTCAATCAGACTGCCAACGCGGTTACAAGTGTGATTCTATTGTGAGAATGGATTAACAACCTGTGTGGATTGTGAGTATGATCAAAAGTTACGAAACTGCCCCGGAAATTGGACGATTAGCGACTTGGCACGACTTAGTCCACATTACAGGCTGGGGTTTTCGGGGTCAGATGTTGAAAAGTCAACGTGAAAAGTGTGGTTTTTGCTTAGTCCCGCATGACTCCGGAGTTCCCACCTGCTATAAGCACAAAGAAGAGAGCCAGAGCCGCGATGATGCAACTCCAGGCAACATGTATTTCTCCTCCTCCACTCTTCCCCGGATGACGGCCGCCTGGATACGCACGGGCCAATCCACAGGCGACCCGCTAATTGATTGACTGCGGAACCTTCCGCAGTCAACCATTGGTTTTGTATTTCTTTATTCCGTCATTTTTTTTGACACGTTTCACAGCTTTCACATTTTCAACAATTTCCACAAGTTATACATCAAAACGTTCCACATGTTTGGGAGATTATTGCTATTACTTTTGGGACTTCAGCGATTTCCGGTTTTTCCGCAATCGGACAAAAATCTGCATTGAGAATTCTGCAATGCATTTTAATAGGCCCATGCATTTTAATAGGACTTCAGCTCTTTCAGACATTTCTACAGTTTCAATGATTCAACAGTTTCAAGGATTCAACAGTTTCAAGGATTTCAGCAGTTTCAAGATTTCAAGAGTTTCAAGGACTTCAACAGTTTCAAGGACTTCAGCAGTTTCAAGGACTTCAGCAGTTTCAAGGACTTCAGCAGTTTCAAGGACTTCAGCAGTTTCAAGGACTTCAGTGTAATCATGCAACCTAATAGGGGTTTTTTCCATGTAAACCAGTATAATGCAACTTAATAGGGGTTTTTACATGTAAACCAGTATAATGCAACTTAATAGGGTTTTTTCCATGTAAACCAGTATAATGCAACTTAATAGGGTTTTTTCCATGTAAACCAGTACAATGCAAATTAATAGGGATTTTTCCATGTAAACCAGTATAATGCAACTTAATGGGGATTTTTCCATGTAAACCAGTATAATGCAACTTAATGGGGATTTTTCCATGTAAACCAGTATTATGCAACTTAATAGGGATTTTTCCATGTAAACCAGTATAATGCAACTTAATAGGGATTTTTCCATGTAAACCAGTATAATGCAACTTAATGGGGATTTTTCCATGTAAACCAGTATTATGCAACTTAATAGGGGTTTTTACATGTAAACCAGTATAATGGAACTTAATAGGGGTTTTTACATGTAAACCAGTATAATGCAACTTAATAGGGATTTTTACATGTAAACCAGTATAATGCAACTTAATAGGGATTTTTCCATGTAAACCAGTATAATGCAACTTAATAGGGTTTTTTACATGTAAACCAGTATAATGCAACTTAATAGGGATTTTTCCATGTAAACCAGTATAATGCAACTTAATAGGGTTTTTTACATGTAAACCAGTATAATGCAACTTAATAGGGGTTTTTACATGTAAACCAGTATAATGGAACTTAATAGGGGTTTTTACATGAAAACCAGTATAAAGGATAACAGTTTAAAGGATATCAGGAGCTTCAAATACTTCAGGAGTTTCAAAGATGTTTAAAGTATTTTAACAGTTTCAAGGATTTCAAGGATTTTTCAGCTAAATTCCACATTAGATCTGTTCCGCAGTCAATCGCAATGGCTTCAGCCATTGCAACGGTTTCTAGTTGGCCGTGTGGAGTGCGTAAGCCAATTAACGCACGGAGATGGGTGTGTGGGACCCGGGGTTTGATGAGTGATGGATGGATTTGGGTCAGGGAGAAGATAAGATGAGAGAACATGTTTTTATATTTCCCTCAGTGGGGAAATTTTGGTTTTGCAGCACACATACAAGACCAAAAAAATAAATAATAACAATTATAAACCGCTTTGTGACTCTGGTCTGTGAAAGGCGGTATATAAATTAAGATTACTTACTTACTTACTTACTTACAGTGGTAAGAGCACACAACATATACAGTGAAAAGTAGCTGCGAATGCTTCATAATGAGAGCAGAAGCAGCATTATGTGTCAAAGGTGTTAGACATAATTTGGGATGAGCAGCTGGGGGAGCTCAGGGCCACAGAGAACGTGCATGTTGTAAGAGCAGGCTCAAGACACACCTTTTTACAGAAGCTTTAAATTCATATTTATATTATTATATTTTACCTTTTTATATTTATTCAATTTACCTTTGTACATTTACACATCGTTTTATACTTAAATATTTAACTTTTAGTATCTACAGTGTTCCCCCTGGACCAACTGGGAGCAATGGTCAGCTGTAGGGCTCTGGCTCTTGGACCTAGTGGAGGTTTGGAGACTCAGCTTCATCTCTCCTCTGGGTCCTGTGGGGTCCCATGAGGCTGCAGGCAGCTTGCTGCTCTGGGCGCAGACGGCTCCTCAGATTGCGCTTCCTCTGCTGGGTTCACTGGTACCCGTGCACGCTTTGAAGCTTCCGCACGTTCACCACATACCTGCACCCAGGTGTTTCATGTATGTGGTTTTCTTTCATTGTGGCACTACTTTACCAACTATCATATTCATAATACATCATGTGAGCCTTTTTAAGGGTTTGAGTGCACCCGTAATATTGGAACGCCCCTGTGGGCACACACAAAATTTAGGGCAGGGGTACAAATTAAAAACTAGGGTGAGAATTGGGACGGGGCTATAGTTTACCTTTTTTTTACTACCTACGTGATGGTGTGCACCATTTCGCACAGCCACACTTAGCCACACTCTTTACACGTGTATAAACAGGGCAACAGTAGCTCAGTTGGTAGAGCATTGGCCTTTGAGCCAGAGGGTCGTGGGTTCGAGCCCGACCTTCACCATCGACTCCCACTGTCTGCTGTCGTTGTGTCCTTGGCAAGACACTTAACCTCTGGGAACACCTGCCACAGTGGGGCGGCACATTCTGTCAGTGTGCCCCAGGGCAGTTGTGGCTACAGTAGTAGTTTATCACCACCGTGTATGGAGTGAAAGAATAGCCCTAACCCAAAAGAAGAGTGTCCAAAAAAGCGCTATATAAAAGTGATGCATTATTATTATTATTAACAATACACCCACAAACTGTACACGGCAAGGCAAGTTTTGTACACATGTATAAACAACACGCACACAAACTATATTTATAGAGAACAATACAAACACACACTGTACACACTACCTGAGGTAGCTGAGTTTAACCTGTGTGAAATGCACCATCAGAAAATAGAGATAAGGCTCTGTTTGCCTTTCACTTTATGCTTTTATAGTTCATTTGAAATGTGTCCTCCCTGTAAGTTTGCTTGTTCTCCCTGTGCTTGTTCCTTGTGTATCAGCCTCTAATGTATTTTAACCTGGAGCTTGTGCTGCAGGTTTTTTGCGGTTGTTATAAGTTTGTATCGTGCTGAAGGAATCTCATTCTTCAGGAACTGCTGCATTTATTGTCAGTTAATTTTGCCCTTAGGGATCTTTATACGCTGGCCACTCCCCCAGTTGTTAAAAGCAGTCATTAACCCTTTGATGCGGTGTAAATGCTGTTCTTCTGTGGTATACTTACTGTGATTTGATCTCGAACACTTAATTCAATTGTGTCTAGAAGCTGATGACGCGGGTTGATGTTTCAAAACGACTCGTCGTTTAACCTGCCTCTTTAGTCTTGAGCTCATATTTTTGCCAGCAATACTCTACTACTCTACTCTACTCTATTTGGCCCCTCTCTACCCTTTTTACCTGATACCAGATACTTCTTTAGTCCCTCTTGGCCCGGTTTCTATCTAGGCCGAGCTGGTACTATAGTGTTCCAACTGACAAATGAATGGAATTTATGTTGCTAGAACATAGCCACAACAAAGCCTAGAATACAGTACCAGATATTGAAGTGTAATGGAAACGCAGCCATGTAGAGTAGAGTCTACAGGGCTTTAGATAGCCGTAAAACCTAACTGTTTTAAAGACTGTTGCTCACATTTATTTATTTATTTAATATGGACATAACAATAACATTGGACGAACCAGATGCATTGCTGTAAGTGTTATAGCACAGGTGCTAATTTTCAACACTCGTCCACAGGGGGCTTTTAAATTACAGAAGATAGAATACATTTAAAATAATTACAATACAATTTACATGCGAGAACAAGTCTGTCTGGATCTTAACCACTGTTTGAGCTCTCTGCTGAAGATGGTCATGTAAGTCTGTAGTTTTAGTCTGGTGGGGAGAGAGTTCCACAGTTTAACCCTCCTAAAGGAGAAGCTGGATTGTCCAAAAGATGTTCTGAGCTTTGGGAGCACACAGTCCCCACTGACTCAGGCTGACATGTGGTCCATGTGAAGGTTATAACTGTGGCACAGGGACAGTACTTTGCATAATGACAGTGTAACAGTCGTGAAACAAGAGCAAAGTTGGCAATGATGTGTGGACATCCCCATAGTGTGAGACTTAATGCGGGAAAGGCCGATTTGAACATTTAGCTAGATAGAAACCTGTCATTGTGACCTTGGGCAAGACACTTCATCCACATTAGAATGAGTCTGGTGTGTGTGAACGGTTGGTGGTCGTCGAAGGGGCTGATGGCACATACTGGTTGCTTGCTTTTGTTATTGTGCCCCTGGGCAGCAGTGGCTACGGCAGTAGTTTATCACCATTTTTTTATGGAGTGAAAGAATAATGACATGTGAGTGTCATTATTTTTGTGTCCAAAAAGCACTATATACATCCGATGCATTATTATCATATGGTCATTTGTTAGCATGGGCATATGCAAACAAACACGTTGCTAAGGCAAGCTGGAGTGTCCCCTGCAAATGAAGTTATCCGCCGATGGAGGAGGCATAGTTCAGGGGTCCTATCATCACGCCATGAAACAGACAATGGGACAGTGGGTGAATAGTAATGAACAGACTACAGCTGAAGTCATAAGGATGACAGATAAAGTAGGAAGAGAAGATAGTGCTCAAGTTACCATACTTTTCCAAGCAAAGGGACTCCATACGCATATATATACAATCAGATAAGGCATTAAAATACTAAATAATCACAGTATATTAACTGTTTTTAACCTGGAATATAATACATCCATGGTTTGTGCTTGTGTCCAGGCGCAGGGGACCAGAGCAGAGTCCTCTCCCAAGCTCCAGAGCAGAGTCCTGTCCCCAGCACCAGAGCAGAGTCCTGTCCCCAGCACCAGAGCAGAGTCCTGTCCCCAGCACCAGAGCAGGTCTCCGGTCACAGATCTTTCCTTGAAGTCCGCACAGCCCAATGAGCCGGCACCAGCAGCAGCAAAAACTCTCCTCTTCTGACCACAACGGCGTGAGCGTCATCCAGAGCCAGCCGCACTCCTCCTCTTTACAACAGGTACACAAGCTGAGGCCCAGGGACATATTTGTCTTAGACAGGAAAAATACTTTGACTCTAGACTTGGCCTCAGTATTGTAAAAGGCACACACAGTCATATATCAGTGTACGCAGACAGGCAAGGCAGGTTAAATCACACAGCTGGAATCACCAATGAGAGCTGGTTTCACACCTGCAGCTGTGGGTCAGTCGATTTGACTGCTCCAACTAGGCAGGAGAACAACAGACTCCACCCATTTCCTCGGTCTGAGTTCTTCAAAATGGTATTACCACCAAGTGGATTATATATCGCCGCCCAGCCCTAGTTGCAATGTGATTTATATAATTTATTTTTTAGCAAAAACACCAAGTGCCATAGGGGGACATGGGGCGGCTGTGGCTGTCAAGTCCTAAACTGTTGTTCTCCTACATGGCCTAGAATTAAATCTGGTGTGTGCGTGAATAGTTGGTGGTGGGAGGGGCTGATAGCAGATACCGGTTGCCTCGCTTCAGTGTACAATAGTAGGATATCAGCACTGTGTGTGGAGTGACTGAATAAGTGTCCAACAAAGCAATCTATAAAACCAATTTATTATTATTATTATTATTATCATCACAAAGATTACGAAAAGAAAATGGATAAAGTAAGTAAACCCTGAGGGAGAGGCTTGGGGCTGGCAAACAGAGGACTGAGAGGAGAGCGATAGAGGGCACCTATATGTAACTCAAACATGCACAACTCAAACTGAAAAGAGTTTTGTGTAAATGACAATATGTAGGGATGGGCGATATGGCTGAAAACTATATCACAATATAAGTAATTCATATCGGTCGATAACTATATATATTGTTTATTTTTTTAAACGTAAATAAATACATTTGTCGTGTCGGCACGTGTTAGCAGCCTTGTTTACAGTCACGGGGGAATGAGGCTGGAGCCAAATGTTCACAAGCAGTCTCTCCCACTTTAGTCCTGGTTTAATCCTGGTTTAGCTCCAGTTTTGGCTGTTTTCGAGTGTCCTGTGTCCCCGTGACGGCTCCGGAAAGTTAATCTCTTGCTTTTGCCGAATGCATCGAGTCTCTGTACCCACTGCTACTCCCGCCGCACATGCTGTTCCTCGCACGGACGTGCATAACCATTGACACGGCACTGAAACACGTTCTTTAGATCCATGGCTATTATAATAGATCCATGATCCATGGACGCTACGCATGGTGCGGTTGTTTTTTTGCTTTTCCCAGAAAGTTTTGCGGTTTGTAGTCGGCTGTGATAGGTCGAGAAGCCTTTGCCTACATCCCCCAGAATGCTGTGCGCTTCTGACTCTGCTTTACTTCCTGTGTTTTACGGACTGAAGTGAAACTATCAAAGTTCTATCGACCCAGTTTTCTATTGATATCGAACACGTGTCTATCACAATATATATCGTTATCCTTTTATCGCCCAGCCCTAACAATTTGTAATATTTTCCCTTGACCACGGAGCTCAGCATAGCTATGATCAGGTTTTTGGCATCAAACCAACAATTAGAATTCCCAAGAAATGAGTCATGATAAAAGCACATTCTCACTGTCTGACACAGATGTACCGTTCACAAGCAGTCGATGAGGGACAGGATTCTTTCAGTGAACGAGCAGCCACAAACTCTGGAGGAATACTTTAACTTACAGCAGTGTGCCCTGTTTCCACTGGCCCTACTTGGCCCCATTCTACGCTACTCTCCTGATTGGGAGCGTTTTGACAGGCCCTGTTTAACCGGTACCAGGTCCTTTAGTCCCTCTTGGCCCTGGTTCTATCGAGGCCGGGCTGGTACTAAAGTGTTCTAACTGACATTGATTGGCGCCGCTAGAGTGTTGCTGAAAGCCATTGTTAACAAGGAATATCCCTGTGTACTGGTTTGTTGTGGGTAGGTTGTTAGCATATGGTACCTGCACATTTTTGAAACCAGGTCCCAAAGTGGTTACATTTGAAACCAGGTACGTGTCTCCATGTTCACACCGAACTTTTTCAACACGATGACATGACCGCTGCAGGTCTGCGCTCAGTCTGTGTCCTGTACTGATGACATCATCAGTCTGTGTCCTGTTCTGACCTGAAATATGACGTTTACTGCAGGATCCTCCGCTGCCGGAGTGTTCCAGAAAAATGTTTCTCTTTATTTTAAAGGCAGCTCTTGAATATAAGCCACAGGTTGTCATGTTGTAATGTATAGCAGATAGATGACTGTTCTAACTGGTCTTTAAATCTTAATGATAAGGTGTTTAACAGCTTAACTGTTAGATTTCATGACTCATTCACCAGTCTATTTTAATCATAAACCAGTGCCCTAAAACCAGCCCATCGCTACATAAGCCATAGGGTTTAAAGAACTAGAAAAAAGTTGTGGCTCATAGTGCGGAAAATACAGACAAAACTAGATACAAAAACCGTACAAGACTACACTGAACATAACTGACGTCTCTCTTCTTTACCGCAGGTGCCCAAACTGGTCCCTGCGAACCCGTCAGCACCTGGAGGAAAGGCTTTGGCCCCGAGCAAGATGAAGAAGTCCCAGGCTGACAAGGACAGCGATGAGTACCGCCAGCGGAGAGAGCGGAACAACTTGGCGGTAAAGAAGAGTCGCCAGCGGAGCAAGCAGAAGGCCATGGACACGCAGCAGCGCGTCAACGAGCTGAAGGAGGAGAACGAGCGGCTGGAGGCCAAGATCAAACTGCTGAGCAAAGAACTGAGCGTACTCAAAGACCTTTTCCTGGAGCACGCGCACAATCTGGCCGACAACGTGCAGCCGCCAAACGTAGACGGCACCAGCCCCGCGGCCGGAGCTCCCAACACGCAGTGAGAGGCGCATCAGGACTAGACTGTTCCCTCTCCACTGCTCTTCAGGGTCTCTGACTGTAACGCCGGCAAATACACTCAAGTTTCCCTAACGTGTCAAATATAGTGTGGGGGGTAGCATCATGCTGTGGGCTTTTGGTTCACGTCGGAATCAAATAACGCAGTCTGCACAACGTCACGGAACTGTGTCGACGCAAGCGTGAGATGACTGGACCAGGGTTTGGGTCTTAAACATCTCCTAAAACACAGCCCAGGTGTGAATGCACCCGAAGACCAAGGGGAAGTCCGCCGTCAGAGCCTTTTGAGTGATTTTAAAAGTTTGTAAATATTGTTACACATGATTAGTCGGTTTGGAATAAGTTCTGGCTGCAACAACGCATCAGATAAGAGTATATGTCACGCAATTTGTAATGTTCATTTTATTATGTGGATGTAACCCTGAAAAGAGATTCTGTAGCGATGACAAATCAGAATTGGAAATGGGCAGATATAGCTGGAGCAACAGCACTTTAAATTGTTTGCTGCTAATCCTCAACATGGGCTGATGCTGTGAATCTTAAAGAAAGATTTTTGACTTTACACTGGTTCCTGGTTTATCGCGGGGGTGATGTGTTCTAAAATAGCCAGCAATAAATGAAATCCTTTAAGTAGCAGCTGTAGGTCAGAGCGCTGCTGCAGCTGGCAAAATCTGTGCGTACACTGTAAAATACAACTGCAGAAGACACAAGGAGACCTGGATCAGACCCTAGACCAGACCTGGACAAGACGAACCCAAGATTCAAGACTAAGACTGAGGGCTACAGGAAGACCAAAGTAGTCCTCTGAGCTAATCCCCGCGGTCCACACAAGTCATAAAAGTTTTCTTCTGACTTTATATATATATAAAGGGGTTAAAAGTTGAAATCATTTTCATTTTAAAGGGTGCCTAAATTTGCCTAATTTGGGATACTGTAGTATACACGAGAAGCTTGCTGAAACCAAGCCCGGTGATCCAAGATGGCGCCCTATTCAAATGAAAAGATTGTGCTCAGTAGCGCATGGGACTTCACGGGCGCTGACATTTTAGCAGAACTCGCCTATATTTGGGCATTGTCTGGTCCTCCTGGTTCTGCGCAGTGGACGAGCTCCCATGATGCCTAGCGCCAAATACGCGTGTGTGGCTCTCATGCACGTGCACAGAGGGGCTCCGCTGCGCTTTGACCAATCAGAGCAGCTGTAGAGCGGAGTCAGAGCGGGAAGGAAATGAGCAGAGTTTGTAGCAGTAAAATGTTGATTTAAAGAAGAAAAAGTTTAGGATGACAAGTACATAGGGCTGGGCGATATGGCAAAAAAAAAAATCTCCGATGTTTTCACACCAAATCCGATTTTCGATTTTAATCAATTTATTTTTTTCTATTTAAAAACAAACTACAACTGACAAAGAAATAGATTGTCCTTTATGCAGTTCAATCTAAATCCCCATGGAGCATAAGTGTAACAGGAATTAAGCCTTAAAACATGCTTGTAAACGAGATGGCTCTGTCATTGTAAACAGTGAAAATGTAGCTTAACAGTTTTATAATAACTTCACTTACAATGACACTATGCACCTTCAAAATAACTTAAATCACACAAACAAGGCCCATCGCAAATATATCAATCCTATTAAACACATGCATTATTTAAATGAAATATCACATTTTTAAAACTGATTACTCAAAATAGAAATGTTGTAACAGACAGTCTTTTCCAAAAGCCTCCTCGGGTTTTCATGCTTGTTCTTTCAACTGTGCCTGAGTAACTGTGCTGTAGTACAACGCTCGGTCCAGCTGGTGGCGCTAATACTAACTTCAGTGACTCCCGCATTGTGCGAGCTTCCTGTTTACATTCTGATGCTGTAGCTAACAGCTACTGTAGCAGCTACTGTAGCTAGCAGCTACTGTAGCTAACAGCTACTGTAGCAGCTACTGTAGCTAACTTTGGAATAACGAGCGTGAGAGAGCGTGAAAGATGTGGCGTACAAACATAACGACCGGAGCCTGCGTGCGTGCGTGTGTGTGTGTGTTCTGGCGATTTAAATAAAGTCTGATTCTTGAACGTTTGAAGTGTTATTGCAACAGCACCAACTGTGAGAGCGAGCATCAGGCCAGAGGGAGACTGTTAGCATTAGGTTAGCTTCAAAATGACTGCTCAACACCATAGACCCGCGGTTAGCGCGTTAGCGCTGTAGTTCTGCGCTGGAGAAAATAAAAATCAAATTTTTAAAAAAAGAAATCGCCCTAAACGTAAAACTCGAATTAATGATTAAAATCGATTAATCGCCCAGCCCTACAAGTACACTAAAATCCCCACAAAATCGAATCTTCATGAAAGCTGTAGGTTCTCTGTCAGGTTCTCAGTCAGTTGAGGTCGAGCTGGTTTAGTTTACATTGAGATCTATGGGGAAAATTTCTTGGTAGCCCACGTGAATTTAGTCTGCAGTACCACAGCGCCCCCTGTGCCCATGGGTGGGACAGCTATATGCTAGTAATACCCTATCCAGATATTATTATAGATCCATGGCTGAAACACACAGACATTTGGGAAACCGCAGAGCTGCAAATTTTAACCCACGATAAAGTGAGAGACCAGTTTACTCCATTTACAGCAGCAACATTGGCCTCATTTTTTATTTGTCGACATAAACTAAGAGTTCTGAGAAGGTGTGTCATTGGTTGCAGTCTGAAATTATACCTCGACCTTGAGTCTGATCATCTATTTTGAATTTATTTATGCTACTTACTTAAAAATCTTTCTTAAAACCAAATGATCCCATCTTCCTGGACTTTGTATGTTGGAAAAAGTAAATGTGCTTTCTCTTGTTTTTTTCTTTTTGTCCATCAAGCTGAGATGTTCCACAAGTTTTTGGCCGAATCTGATGGTCAAGGGACAAAGAACGATAAAGACTTCCAACAGTTCCTCTTTTTGGACAAATCCGTCTGTTTCGTGTGAACTTTCTAGAACTGTCTGTCTGTTGAAAGGGTTAAGACACTAAGGAATGGGGCGTCTGGTATTTAAGAAGCTTTTATTGTCACGGCCATTGAATCACAAACTGTTTAAACATGTCTTTTTATACCAAACTCTGCAGAGTATAAATCGTGTGCTTCCTACCGACGTGTGTTTTGTAATGCGGGGCTGGTGTCGAGATGATTTTGAATGACTTCTTTGCCTGATGTTTGTCACAATTTGGATTCATTGAGATTAAAAGCTGTTAAAAGAGACTGTTGTATGGTGTATTTCTCTTTTTCACTGCAAAAATATGAGGGAGATATTGCTTAAATTGATAGATAGGTAGATAGATACTTTATTACTCCCCCGTAGGAGAAATTCAGGTGTCCATTAGCAGCAAAAATTTGAAATAAAATGTATCATTCTAAAAAGCTAACAATAGTAATAATCAGCAACAGAACTTCAGGTCACAGCAGCAGAGGTGGAGAAGCCGCTTGGTTCAGACCATGAATCCTCTCCGCTCTGGTCCAGTGTAAAACCATGAACACTCCATCCATCCATTTTCTTCCCCTTAATCCATTTCTGGGTTGGAGGGGTGGCAGTCAGAGCTGAGATCTTACGGTGGGGGCTTCAGGCAAAATTGGGTTAAGTGTCTTGCCCAAGGACACAATAACAGTAGTCATCAGTGTGAGTCATGAATTAAGTAATGAGGTGGGCTCGAACCCACGACCTTCAGGTACAAAGGCCAATGCTCTACCAACTGAGCCACTGTACCATGAACACTGTACTGCACAAAAGCACAAAATAACAACTGTTTCAGAGTTACTCAGGACTTGCAGCCGTTTTCCAGCGCATTCAAAAGTTTAAAAAAATATATATATTGAGGGAGTTTTATAATAATTAAGTACACTCTTGACTGTCTTAAACCAAGATTTTCCAATTGGACTCACCCGTTCATTTCTCATTCCAAGAAAGACATTCCTTGTATCTTTTGTAAAACAAGATCATTTTGCTTTGTCCCATTGGCAAATCTGGTTTAAAGGCAGTCAATATGTGCTCAGATTAAGATACATTTTACCAAATTTAAGCAATTTTGACTTATTTTTCATCATTTTTTTTTTTGAAACGTTGGCCTTCCTGGTCACACATTTTGGGTCTAAACATAGCCTGTACATAGATGGACAATGCTAACCCACTAGCTCTATGAAGGCCAATAGGGAAGTGCTCATGGACAAAGTTTTGCTCCAACTTTGGCCCTATTGACTTACATGTAAAAGTGAACTCCTAGCTCGTTTGTGTCATACTCACCATTTTGGACTTAAAAAATCAATGAAGTGAAAAAATTGTGACTGACAAAAACGTTACTGAGCAAAAGCAGTTTACTTTTGCATGTAATTAAAAACCTTGTCCATGAGCACTTCCCCTCTTTGGCTTTGGCTGGCAGGTAAGCATTGTCCATCGAGAGTCACTGGGGTCTAGACAGATACCGTCCATGATATAAATGCATTGAACACTCCCACATTATTTCAATACATCTTTATTTCCAGCAAAGATAACGTTTGTTTTGGCCCCGAACCAATCCTCGCTGCTTTCCTTATTGTAGCTTGACTTGGTGATAAATGGACAATTCTCACTCCCAAAACTCCCAATTCAATTCTATTTATGTATGTATTGCCCTAGCCTGGCCTTATCCATCCGTAAACCGGGGTCCATTATCGTTTCCCTACATGTACTTAGAAATGTACATGTACTTAAAAATGAAATGAGTAACATGGAATGGTAAGACCAGGCTAGTATTGCCCTAAATCACAACAGCAGTCGTCTTGAAGGACTTCACAAAGTTGTGGCTTCACCAACGACAGATCAGAGAATCAAACAAATCTAACAGAGGAAATACAATAGCAACAATTCATACAGTAGGAGCATACGTCCTTATGCCTAGCGTACATCGGACTGGCAACTGATTATATCCGTCGCACGAAAACGGGCAACTCCCAGTAGCAGACCAGTCTCGGGAATAACAGCGCGTACATCGACAGCAACAGGCCTCAACTACAGTGTGTTTTCTGGCATAAACTGTTGCGGGCTCGCAATACACGCAATACACACACGTTGTCGGAGCGCACACAACAGATGATATCTCCGAAACTGAGGACAACTAGTTGCCGAAAAGTAGAACACGGGTAACTGACTGAAACTGGAGACCGACTGTTTATCTCCAGTTGTAAGAGCGCGCACATCGACCGATTTCGGCAACTGATCATCTCCATCATCTCCTCTCAGTTGCCAAAAGTCACCTTGCAACTAGTTGTCCCCAGTTTCTCTGTCGATGTACGCTAGGCTTTAAAGATATTGATAAATGTATAAATATATATATCCCCCGACCCAGAAATGGATTAAAGGGTAGCTGATGGATGGATGGATGGATAGTTGTATGTGAACATCTGATACATAGAAAAGTCCGTGGTTCACTTCTTGGTTCTGATTGATGACAACATTCTTTGGATGTGGATTTTACGACACAGTTTGAGTGTTTTAGTTTTGAAAGTGAGGTACACCAGCTTTAAAATTTGCTTGTGCACTTATTTTTTCCCCATTTGGAACGTTGTCCTCTGCCTTTGACCCCTCCTGAAATGCCACTAGGGCCTGTGTCAGGAGCAGTGGTCCAGATGTTGATGCGTGGCTTGGTCAGGACCAGAGATGGAGGATATACAGTACCAGTAGTTCATGTTTTAGTGGTATGGGAAACCGGAGCACCTGGTGGAAACCGGAGCCGACATGGGGAGAACATGCAAACTCCACACAGAATGACCCTGTTTCCGACTGGGATTCAAACCCAGGACCTTCTTGGCATTGGTCTCCGCTCCTTATAGATCAGTGGCTCTATGAGTTTGATTCTCTGATCTCTGTTGGTGAATCGACAGCTTTGGAAAGTCCTCTGAGATAACGACTGTTGTGATTTACGACTATACGAGAATAAATTGAATAGAAATTGAATCTACGTGAGTCCTGTTCGCTCGTTCTGTTGGACTTCCTCCTGTTGCTCCCAAGGCTGTTTCCTCTTTGCTCGGTTTGTGTAAAACTGGAGTGGCAGGTTTAACGCATGGGGCTGTTCTGTCGTGGGGCGTCCCGACCTGGAAGCGGAGGCAGAGAGTGTGAGTTTGGAAACGTTTGACCCACAAGGAGAGAACTCAATACTTTGGGTCAAACAACAGCCCTGTTCTCCTCGGCACATGTTTGGATTACGCTCTGGTTGAACCTGACACTTTAGGACGGAGTCAGCTCTGGAACCGTTAAGTGGATTTGGACCGGACCAGTCACAGTGACGTAAGGAGGAGGGAAAATGGGCAGAAGACATATTAGAAATGGTCTTTTTTTCGACTTGGTTTTGTGTACAAAGGTGTCTTTAGACTCTCTTTTAAAAAAAAACTTTCAATGAAGGAGCTGCTCTGGAGTACAGAGGTGAAGTATTCCACAGTTTGGGAAACAGCAACAGAAAAACTTTCACAAAGTCCCATGTCTTCTTTGTCAGCACATATCAACTATAGTCTCTCTCTCTCTGGTCTCTCTCTGGTCTCTTTCTGGTGCCTCTCTGGTCTCTTTTTCTCTGGTTCCTCTCTTTGGTTTCTCTCTGACCTCTCTGTCAGAGGACTTCACAAAACAGAATAAAACAGTTCAAGCACATAGATAAAAACACACAGAATTGTGGACAATTGGTCCATAAGGGGCGACTACAGTGCCCATGAATGTTTATAGAAGTCCAAAAATGTTGTTGAATGTCTAGTGTCCTTAGACCCTGCATTGGCAAGGAAAAACCCAGTGGGGGAACATTGAGAAACCTCAGAGAGACCCACATTGAGGCAAGGTCCCCCAGACGGACGGGCTGTAGATCCAGCCCAAGGCCTGAGGCCAGGTGCTGCAGGACTGAGGCGGCTCCCAGGCAAGGATGGGGGCCCACAAGTCCGGACCGGGAAGACAGGCGACAGGGGTAGAGGGAGTAGGCCGGGATCTCTCTCTGGTTTCTCTCTGGTCTCTCTCTGGTCACTCTCTGACCAGTATAAAAGACTCTCAGACATGAAAATTATAAGGCGGCTTTGTGAATCTAATCACTATCAAATACTGATCTGGGAAAACTTTTCTTTTAAGGAATGTATTTTCAAATGTTGCATCTTTCCCACTGAGTTCATTCGACTCCTGTCCAGAGTCCCCAAACATCTTGTGAGTAATGCAATCCTTGTTTTGCCTTTGTTTGGGCGGGGCAGGTGTGAGTGGGCGGGGTCAGACGGCTGGACAGGCAGGAGCAGAGCTGAGGCTGTAGCCACATCATCTACTTAAGCCGTGTTTAAATCGTTAGCTGCTCCTCATTAGCCACCTCATTACGGCGGATCGGGACACGCCGGAGGCAGCCGCAGCAGCTCATGTTGTCAGACGCTGCTTAAGCGTGGGGCGTGAGACCTGGATGTTGACCCACTGTTGGTGTCTGTCTGGCTCTTGTTTCTTGTTTATATATTTACACACAGCAGAACGAGACGAGCGTTGACATGTTTGTGTTTTCTGAGGTTTTATGTGTTCTCTGACACTGCAAAAAAATCTTTTCCATTCAAAGTATTTGTGTATCGCCCTAAATCACAGCAACAGAGTTGCCTCAGAGGAAACAATATCAAAAACATTCACATGAGACTTTGACATTATAAATAATCACAGTACATTAAAAAGAGTCAAGATGCAAACCTTCAGTTGTTGCAGATTAACTGTTTCTAACTTGGAATCGAACTTTATCAGAGAAGAGTTGCAGTAGAAGCCTGTCTCACATTTTGTGATTTTTAGATTTTAGCTGCATAAATCTGAAAGGCTGCCTCCCCATGCTTAGTCCTGACTTAAGTCCCAGCAGGAGGCCAGTCCCTGTGCTCCTCAGAGTCCCAGCAAGAGGCCAGTCCCTGTGGTCCTCAGAGTCCCAGCAAGAGGCCAGTCCCTGTGGTCCTCAGAGTCCCAGCAGGAGGCCAGTCCCTGTGCTCCTCAGAGTCCCAGCAGGAGGCCAGTCCCTGTGCTCCTCAGAGTCCCAGCAAGAGGCCAGTCCCTGTGCTCCTCAGAGTCCCAGCAAGAGGCCAGTCCCTGTGGTCCTCAGAGTCCCAGCAGGAGGCCAGTCCCTGTTCTCCTCACAGTCCCTAACATGTCACAGATGTACTTTGGCACGAGGCCATGGAGAGACTAGTACCGCAGCCTTAAACACATGGGCGATATTAGACGCAGAGGAAACATGTTTAATCCTGCTCTATTATCCACATCCACACATTGGCTCATCACACAAAGCCGAGTAGATCCTGATACAAACATGCGCCGTCCCTGTGATCCTGTCCAGCTCTGGTTAGGAGTGAATAATCCCCTGTCTCTGAAGCATCGCTCTCACAGCTCGTTTGTGAATGGACCCTCAGCGCAACTCGGAGATAAGATGAAGATTGAACGGAGTCTCAGGAATACTCCCCGATGGACCTGCAACCTCCTGCAGAGAACACAGAACACAACATGGTGGAAAAAACAACGTTAAGTGTAGCGTACTGTACTGTATTAGACAGATGTGGCCTCATAGTTTCCTCTCAGACAGCACTCCTCCCTCATGAAGGAGTCAGTCCATGTCCACGCCGTGTTTGGACATTTCTTTCCGGTAAAATGTAAGTGGGAGAGTTGGATCAGAGCTGTGTGGTGTTATCACAGACCCACGAGTCCATTTAACAAGTGAAGTGACAGATTCCACCCATAAACATCCATGTATTCAGCCAATACGTTGGGGTACGTGCAGTAACTTTCAAAAAATGTAATTCTATGTGTTTGTGTGTATGCGGCTCTAAATCACAGCAGCTGTCGCCTCGGAGAACTTTGCAAAGCTGTGGATTTGCAAACAACAGAACAGAGAAATTAAAATATATAGAGAGAAATATTGAACAGCAGCAACTACGTATCTACAGTGAAAAAGGTAAGTGAGTGAGTAATCATTATTTATAGAGCGCATTTTACACACCAAGGTTGAGACAAGGTTTTCATTGCTCAGAGTTCAGATACTGTATGTGTCCATTCACTCCAAAGCCCCCGACCAAAATCCATGGGCACGTTTTAGTGGTAAGGAAAACCAGAGTTTAACCGGAACAGACACGGGGAGACCATGCAACATGTACACAGAAAGGCCTGGAGTGGGACTCGAACCCAGGACCTTCTTTCTGTGAAACACAAGCCACAGTTGCACCCCAAAATGTTATGAAAAATAAGTAAAACATTGCTTGAATTTGGCAAAATGTACTTTAATTTGAGCATATTTTGACAGCCCGGAAACAAAATTTGCCAATGGGACAAGCACAATGACCTGCATGGACATGAGGAGAACATGCAAATGAAAGGCCCGGTCTGGTTCCAGGGATTACAGAGAAATGAGCTCTAAACTAAGACTTATCTGACTTATGACATTTGCAAAGATGATTTATTGTAGCTGCCCTCCACCACAATGTTAAACTATAGGCTCTTTACAGTGTTGTGATGTCACATGAATGCTCCAGTGCGTGTAATGAAAGTTTATGAGGAGATGTCACATGACCTCCCATCTGAGAACTTCACACTTTAACTACTGCATGCTTGTAAAGGAAGAGCCATATGACACTACTTCCTTCTTCTGCGCAAAATGAACTTCAGGAATTTGAAACACGCAAAAGTCTGAAACTGAAAAATAATAATATAATGAATTCCCACTTCCTGATTCTGCATTTTCCCTTTTAACAAATACAAATAAAACAGTTGTAGAAACAGTGAGTCCTTTGTCCTAGCCTCAGTCCTGTGTGAGTCGTCATTTGACTCTTTGGATTTATTGAGGGTTGTCTAGTTTTCTGAAGCTGATCTAAAGGTGTGACAGATACCAGAAATACATGCAAGTGAGAGACCAGAGAGAGACCAGAGAGAGACCAGAGAGACCAGAGAGAGACCAGAGAGAGACCAGAGAGACCAGAGAGAGACCAGAGAGAGACCAGAGAGAGACCAGAGAGACCAGAGAGAGACCAGAGAGAGACCAGAGAGACCAGAGAGACCAGAGAGAGACCAGAGAGAGACCAGAGAGACCAGAGAGAGACCAGAGAGAGAGACCAGAGAGAGACCAGAGAGTAACCAGAGAAACCAGATAGACCAAATAAACCAGAGAGAGACCAGAACGACCAGAGAGAGACAAGCTAGAAGTGAGATAAACCTGAGAGAGACCAGAAAAAAATATTATAAAGACAGAGACAAAAAGAATACATGCACGTGAAAACTATTGACATGGATTTTATTTCCCAGTTATATTTTGGTCATTTCAAACTCACACTCAGGTATTGAACTCCAGGTATCTGCTTGTGCGCCCATAAAGCTCTGATCATCCAACCGAGGCCCTAATCGTAAATGATTGACCCTCTGACATCATCCTCAAAAGCGCGATCTGAGGTCATTAGCTTTTGGGGAGTGATTCATTTGGAAGCCTCCCACAGAGAACCTGTCTGTCCTCTCTCCGCTCTGTGCTATAATTATCCAATTGAACACGTCAGCCTCTAAAAATACACCTCCACACGCTTTTTAAAAATGCCATCCATCAAACCCAGATTAGAAAAGAGAGAGATTAGGTTTAAGCCCAAAATGAACACGCGTGAAGTCACAGGTTTACATAAAGTCTGTCTTATGGGTCATTATGACTGAAGGTGAGAGAATGTATGGGTAACGCTATAGTACTTATATACTTCTGTGAGAGCCCCATTTCCATTCATTTCATTTATTTATTTTTATCTCAGAGGACTTTTCAAAGTTGTGGATTCGTCAACAACAGATCAGAGAATCAAGCAGTTTAAACACAGGTAATGCAGCAAAACCAAACACATAGGGTGAGGGTGAGGTCTTGGTCCATAGGAGGCGGGATGACCACTGTCCAGAAATGAGAACAAATGTCCTGGAGCATCGCCGTCCTAACAGAAACCAAATGGGTAAAAAAATGTACAAAGGACAAAAAGTGTATTACAGAAAAGAAAACAACATCAACTGCTGTCTCAAAAAAAGCAAACTGTCTGAAAAAAAAACAAAAAAAAAAGTGCCGAAATTAGACCAAATAAAGGCAAAGTCACAACAAGCGTCCCTCTAGAACAGAGTCCAAGTCACTCCTCTGGGACATGCCCATGGATCTATAATAATAACTGGATAGGGTATTACTAGCTTATGGCTGTCCCACCACCGGGCACAGTGGGCAGCCGTGTGGTTACCAGCCGGTACTGGTAAAAAGTCCCATAGAACTCAATGTAAACTAAAACAGCTCGACCTCAGCTGACAAAGAACCGTTTGAGGGGATTTTAAGTGTCACTTTTTTCTTGTCAAATCCTTTGGTTTTCTATAAACTACATTTTAGGACGTGACCAAAGCACTCCAGAGAGAGTGGACGTGGGGGGATGCCACACACACACACACATACACACACACACACACAAACACACACACATGTACACACACACACATGCACAAATACACACAGAGACACAAACACACACCAATATAAAAAGGGAGCAAGATGAAGGCCAAGACAGACAGACAAACCCTGTTGAATACATAACCCCTGAGGTATTATTCATATTATTCGCAGATGTCATAAAGTTAAAGAAGCCTCACATAACTCACAGCCGCTATTTCTCATCTGCAGCTTTTTACAGCCGGGGCGAGCACGGACTACATCAGGAAAAGTAACATGATTCTGAGATGGGACGAGGCCTTGACAAGATTTTACTGCGCCGTCGTCAAAAGAACACATTTGTGAGATAAAATGACTTACTACTAAAGATGTTTACATAAAGTTAAAGCTCAAAGCATTAAAACTATTCCCCATCCGTCCCCAGCACCTGTCACTCCCAATCTGAACCTTTACGAACACCGAGATGGAGCTCACGCAGGTCAGCCGTAAAAATGCAGACCGGCAGCCATGTCTTCTTCTTCCCACGATGCTTTGCTGCAGATGGGGAAGGCATGAGAACATTATAAACTTCCAAACATTAAAATGAGCAATGGCCTCTTCGTCCGCGGCCAACGTGCACCTCCTCCCAGAGTCTGGCACGGAGCGATCGCACACATCTGGAAACGAGAGTTCACCGGAGTCTCGGAGATTTCCCCCAAAAAACTCAGCTGGAAATGTGCCTATCTTTGAACACGGCGAAGAAGAGGAGGGTCCGATCCCAGCTGGTGTCTGTACGGTGGCAATATTAGAAAGATTAGAGGGAGAGAGAGAGAGAGAGAGAGAGAGAGGGAGATAGATAGATAGATTGATACATAGAGAGATAGAGAGGAAAAGAGAGAGCAGCGAGAGATAAAGAGAGAGAGATATATACTGTATAGATAAATACATGGATAAATAGAGAGACAGAGAGAGGGAGATAGATAGATAGATGGATTGGTAAATAAATAGAGGATAGAGATAGAGAAAGAGATAGATAGATAGATAGATAGATAGATAGATAGATAGATAGATAGATAGATAGATAGATAGATAGATAGATAGGTAAAGCAAGGAGCAGGAAGCAGGGGAGGGAGCCAGACACCGCGAGGGGAAGAGGACGGTTTTTTAGCCTATTTTAGCCTCTGGTTTTAGCTTAGGTTTTTATTGTTTTTATTTTTAATTTTGTTTTTAATTTGCTTTTAATCCTGCAGTGGTCTCCTGTTAAACCCGGCTCCAAAGAACCTGTTTTTACACTTCTGACACATTCATTGCTACATTTAAGAAACAAAAAAAAACATGGATGTAGCTGTCAGACTGTACAACAAGTCACTCAATTGCACCAGCATTGTGTATGTTTTACATCTAACGTCTCATGCAGCGTGGGACCACTCCAACTACATCATATAACTGCTGTAACATGACACTTAGCTTTAGTTCTTTTCACTGTCTCTTGTCTCTCTCTCTCCGGTCTGTCCCTTTCTCTGGTCTCTATCACTCTCTTGTCTTTCTCTTGTCCATCTCGGGTCCCTCTCTCTCCTGTCTCTCTCTCTTGTGCTTTTCTCTGGTCTCGCTTTCTCTTGTCCGTATCTCTGGCTCTGGTCTCTCTCTCTTTCTGGTCTCCCTCTCTCTCTCGTGTCCCTATTTCGGGTGTCACTTTCTCTCTCTCTCTCTCTCTCTGGCCTCTCTCTCCCTGGCCTCTCTCTCTGGCCTCTCTCTCTCTGGCCTCTCTCTCCCTGGCCTCTCTCTCTGGCCTCTCTCTCTCCCTGGCCTCTCTCTCTCTGGCCTCTCTCTCTCTGGCCTCTCTCTCCCTGGCCTCTCTCTCTGGCCTCTCTCTCTCCCTGGCCTCTCTCTCTCTGGCCTCTCTCTCTCTGGCCTCTCTCTCTCTGGCCTCTCTCTCCCTGGCCTATCTCTCTGGCCTCTCTCTCTGGCCTCTCTCTCTCCCTGGCCTCTCTCCCTGGCCTCTCTCTCTGGCCTCTCTCCCTGGCCTCTCTCCCTGGCCTCTCTCCCTGGCCTCTCTCTCTGGCCTCTCTCTCTGGCCTCTCTCTCTCCCTGGCCTCTCTCTCTGGCCTCTCTCTCTGGCCTCTCTCTCTCCCTGGCCTCTCTCCCTGGCCTCTCTCTCTGGCCTCTCTCTCTCCCTGGCCTCTCTCTCTCTGGCCCTCTCTCTCTCCCTGGCCTCTCTCTCTCTGGCCTCTCTCTCTGGCCTCTCTCTCTGGCCTCTCTCTCTCCCTGGCCTCTCTCCCTGGCCTCTCTCTCTGGCCTCTCTCTCTCCCTGGCCTCTCTCTCTCTCTGGCCTCTCTCTCTGGCCTCTCTCTCTGGCCTCTCTCTCTCCCTGGCCTCTCTCTCCCTGGCCTCTCTCTCCCTGGCCTCTCTCTCTCTCCCTGGCCTCTCTCTCCCTGGCCTCTCTCTCTCCCTGGCCTCTCTCTCTCCGGCCTCTCTCGCTCTGCCGTTGTAGCCTCTCTCTCTCTCACTTTCGCTTCTCAGCAAGAAGGTCCTGTTCAAATCCCAGTCAGAACAGGGTCTTTCTGAGTGGAGTTTGTGGTTTTTTCCTGTGTAGGTTTCCTCTGGGTGCTCCGGTTTCCCCTACCACTAAAAACATGTACATCTATTGAATGGATGGTGTTGGGTTGATTTCTGAACATTGTAAAGTGCTGAGGGTGACCTTGGTCTGTAAAATGTGCTATATAAATAAACATTACTTACTTCCTTACTTACTTACTCTCCTGGTGTGGCCTCTCTCATCGTCTCTCTCACTCTGCCGATGTGGGCTCTTTCTCTCTCCCTTTAACCTATCTCTCTCTATTCCTCTAACCTCTCTCTCTCTTTCTCCCTCTCTCCTGGTGTGGCCTTTTTCTCTCACTCTCCCGGTGTAGCCTCTCTCTCTCTCTTTCACTGGCCTCTCTCTCTCCTGGTGTGACCTCTCGCTCTCTCTCTCTCTCTCTCTTTCACTGGCCTCTCTCTCTCTCCTGGTGTGACCTCTCTCTCTTTCTCTCTCTCTCTCCCTCTCTCCCTCTGTCCCTCCCTCTCCCCGTCTAACATCTCTCCCTCTCTCTCCCTCTCAATCTCTCTCTCCCTCTCACTCTCACTCTCTCTCTCCCTCTCTCTCTCTCCCTCTAAAATCTCTCTCTCTCTCTCTCCCTCTCTCCCTCTCTATAACCCTCCCTCCCACTCTCTCTCTCCCTCTCTTTCTCTCACTCTCTCCCGTTGTGTCCTCTCTCTCTCTCCCTCTTGCCGTTCTCTCTCTCTCTCTCTCTCCTACTCTCCCGTTGTGGCGTCTCTCTCCCTCTAACCTCCCTCTCTCCTTCTACCCTCTCTCTCTCTCTCTCTGACCTCTCTCACTCTCTCTCCCTCTCTCTAACCCTACCTCCCTCTCTCCTTCTCTCTCTCTCCCTCTCTCCCTCCCTCCCTCCCTCCCTCTCTCCCGGTGTGGCTCTGGTCCTCACATCTGACTCCGCTGAACGTTCAGGTCTGGAGCAGATTAACGCAGAGCTCAGGATTTACACCGATCTGTGCGGCGGCCGATCGAAACCAGATGTGACCAATCACAGGGCGGCTCCTCACGCAGCGAAGCCTCCAGGACAAACACGGGGCAGAGGGGAGGCCAGGGCAACAAGTTAGCAAAAGTATCATTAGCATTCTCGTTGTTTTTAGCTCCATTTAATGTATTTGATATGGACACACCAGTAACATCGGACAGACCAGGTGCACTGCTGTCATAGTCACATGTTACATAGACACTTAATTAAAGTCGGGTACCTGACTTTTCTTTTGCCTTGTTAGCATAAACATCAGAAGTTTATTTGTATTGCACAATCCATACACAAAGCAACGCAAAGTAAACAAAACAATCACACAAGAAAATAAAATCATAAATGATCCATAACCTGGATTTTAACGTTGCCAGAGAGGAACCCTGTCTCACATTTTCAGGAAGACTACTCCAGATTTTAGTTGCATTAATCTGAAATGCTGCCTCCCCATGTTTAGTCCTGACTTTAGTCCAGTTTCTTCAGGTACATCGTCTGAAGAAACTACATATTTTTGTGAAAGAAAGAGCCCTATTTATAATATATAGTCTCTCTCTGGTCTCTCTCTGGTCTCTCTCTGGTCTCTCTCTGGTCTCTTTCTAGTGTCTCTCTCTGGCCTCTCTCTGGTCTCTCTCTGGTCTCTCTCTGGTCTCTTTCTAGTGTCTCTCTCTGGTCTCTCTCTGGTCTCTCTCTGGTCTCTCTCTGGCCTCTCTCTGGTCTCTCTCTGGTCTCTCTCTGGTCTCTCTCTGGTCTCTCTCTGGTCTCTCTCTGGCCTCTCTCTGGTCTCTCTCTGGTCTCTCTCTAGTCTCTCTCTCTCTGGCATATCTTTGGCCTCTCTCTGGTATCTTTTTGAAAACAGTAGACGGGGCTGGATTGCTTCTTGGATGTAAAAATGAAATAAGGAAAAAAGCTCTTCAGTGGAGGGACCAATGTTGAAAGTTCAGACATAAGACTGAGGCACTCAAAAGTTACAAAAATCTTTTAAAGCTTTTATTTCACATGGCAAAAGAGGTTAAAATATGCCCATGCGTTTCAACCTTCTGGCCTTCTTTCGGTGCCTCAGTCTTCTGTCTGAGCTCTCTGGTATCTAGTCTGGTAGCTAGTCTTTCTCTGCCTGGTCTCTCCTGTCTCTCTCTGGCCTCTCTCTGGTCTCTCTCTGGTCTCTCTCTGGTCTCTCTCTGGTCTCTCTCTGGCCTCTCTCTGGCCTCTCTCTGGCCTCTCTCTGGTCTGTCTCTAGTCTCTCTCTAGTCCCTCTGGTCTCTCTGGTCTTCTGTTCCTTCGCTGCATGTATACTCTAACATCATTTAGCTGCATGACACTTTCATTTCTGGAGAATATTGAGAATAATAAAAATTTTCTATTGGCAAAATGCAACAAATATTGGCTTATGGTTTGGAGAAGCTTAAAACTGGACCAATCCCTTCATATTTTATATCACTTCCTGAACGCTCTGCTTCTCTCTATCTCAAAACTCAACTTTGAGCTCTGTATAAACTTTATTTCCCGACATTGCTGCAGTGATACATACATATGCCACAGTTTACAAGCCGAAATAACGCATGATATCGGAGATTTAGGATGAACTTTGCCCGTAAATAACCGCATCTCTGTCAGCACTTGCGCAGTGACAGTCTGGGGACACATAAAGGGGGACTGCGGTGGTTTGGGGGTCTTCCCTGAAAAACCTCAGCCCAGATAGGAGCTCCTCTGCTGGCTGTGGATGGTGGTAAATCACGGAGGAGAGCCGGGGGGGGGGGGAATTGGCTTTGCTTCTGTCTCTGGGGACGCGATCTCTGCCCTCCGAACGGCCTTTTACACTTTTCCTGTTTTCTCCGTCACCGTGGTTATTGTCAGATGTAGTTGGCTGTGAAATATCGGAGCGGATTTGTGCGTCCAAACACCTCGCAGCCATGATAAGATTTAGAGTTCAGAGATTTCAAAACACAATGGAGACATTCAAGGACTCAGTCAAGCAGGCCAGAAATGTTTAGTGATAAATACATTTGGATCCACAGTGATGATTTACTCACTCTTTTTTGGAAAATCATCTGTATTTTTATATTGTCATTACACCAGTTGTAATAGACACATCAACCACTCAGTTGTCCAGCCTCAGTCCTGGATCTACAGCCTCAGTCCTGGATCTACAGCCTCAGTCCTGGATCTACAGCCTCAGTCTTGGATCTACAGCCTCAGTCCTGGATCTACAGCCTCAGTCCTGGATCTACAGCCTCAGTCCTGGATCTACAGCCTCAGTCTTGGATCTACAGCCTCAGTCCTGGATCTTGCCAAACGACCATGGAGACGCCACGACCACGCCAGCACAGGCGAGTGAATGACACATGTTTAACACACCATGCAACGCTTCCAAGTGTGCACCCTGAAGACGCGTTCACGCACGCTACATGTCACAAACACAGTCCCTAGCAGTAGTCAATGAATGGGCTTGGCCGTTGCGCGCAGCCACCATGGCACCGGGCGCGCGCATCTTCACATGCGCTCCGTGGGACAGCGTGCTCAGGGACGGGCTCACCCCGTCACATACAGCCTCAGTCTTGGATCTACAGCCTGGGTCCTGGATCAACAGCCTCAGTCCTGGATCTACAGCCTCAGTCCTGGATCTACAGCCTCAGTCCTGGATCTACAGCCTCAGTCCTGGATCAACAGCCACAGCCCCAGATCTACAGCCTCATCCCAAACAGATGCCTGAGCCACCTCAACTGGCTCCTCTTTATGTTGAGTAGCAGCGTCTCTACTCCGAGCTCCCCCTGTATGACAAATCTCTATGGGATGTGGTACCGCTTGCATTCGCGGTCTCGTCCTTTTGGTCATTTGAAGAAAAAGTAGCGCAGATTTGTGCTGGCGTGACATTATATTTTAGATCGAGTTTTGATGAAACAAGGAAGAGAATGTGTTTCGGGTCTCAGATTGTGACCAATCACAGCGGACCACTGGCCCCCACTTTTGTGAGAAATCTACAGGTCCGTTAGCATTGACGGCTGAGTTAGCACAACAAGCGGCGGAGCTGACCTGAAGCTTCCGCGTCTGCGTCACCGGTTTCTGCTTACTCAGCGAAACAGCAATCCAAAAGAAAGTCCTGTTCCTCCGCGCTTCCCGGTTCTATCGTTCTATGGTCACGCCATCCACGTACAAATCCATATCCATGTATTATCCATATTGAGAGACACTAGCTCCGTCCCAACAGTGGGTGTGTGTGGGGGCGATAGCTTCGTGGGTGCGGGGAGGGGAGCAGAAAGAGAGAGGCCAGCGGGTCCGCGGCTTCAAAATCCCAAAGTCAGTTAGTGCAGCTTTAAATGTTAAATAGAGAGCTCTGACTACAGACGCTGCTCCCTCTTCACCACAACAGTCCGACCCGCACTAGCCTGAGAGACATGACCTCCTCAAAGTAAAATCCTTCCTCAATTATTCAGAATATTGTCGTTTATGATCCACATTCTGAGTAAAGTGATTGTTGATCTCCGCAGCGTCAGTGCGATGCGACTGTTTCATTTTTGAGTCACATTATTCATGTTCCTCTAACTCTCTGCACATGTTCATCACATCAGGGTTCATTCTGGGGATAATTTGATGTTTTGAACCAGTTTCGCTGTCAAAACATTTCAGCTGTAAACAGGATCAGAGACAGGAAGAAGCAATATCTTACGTTTTCACTGATAATAAATGTTTAGAAAAACGCTTTGATTGTGTTCATTTTGAAAACATGAACTTGATGCGATCAGATGAGTCACATTTCTGGTCTCTCTTTTCTATTTGTTCTCTCTATCTCTGGTCTCTCGGTGGTCTCACTCTGGTCTCTCTCTGGTCCATCTCTCGGGTATCTTTTTTCTCGCTCTCCGGTCTCTAGCTCTCTCTATTTTCTCATTCTGATCTCTCTCTTTTCTCTCTCTCTCTGGTCTGACTCTATTCTCTCTCTCTCTCTCTCTCTGATCTCTCTCTGGTCTCTCTGTGGTATCTCTCAGGTCCCTCTCTATTTTTTTCTTTCTCTCTTTGGTGTCTCTCTGGTCTCTCTCTGGTCTCTCTCTCTTTGATCTCTCTTTGATCTCTCTTTGATCTCTCGCTGATCTCTCGCTGATCTCTCTCTGGTCTTTCTCTGGTCTCTCTCTGGTCTCTCTCTGGTCTCTCTCTGGTCTCTCTTTGGTCTCTCTCTGGTCTCTCTCTGGTCTCTCTTTGGTCTCTCTCTAGTCGCTCTCTGGTCTCTCTCTGGTCTCTCTTTGGTCTCTCTCTGGTCTCTCTCTGGTCTTTCTCTGATCTCTCTCTGGTCTCTCTCTGGTCTTTCTCTGATCTCTCTCTGGTCTCTCTCTGGTCTTTCTCTGATCTACCTTTGATCTCTCTCTGGTCTCTCTCCAGCCAGAATCCCATCTGACCTCTGAAGCTGTGAACAGGGCCTGGTTAGTACTGTGATGGGAGACCTCTGGGAACACCAGGTGCCACAGTGACCCGCATTGTGTCCTTGAGCAAGACACTTCACCCACATTGCCCTAGTATGAAGCGGATGTGTGAACGGTTGGTGGTGGTTGGAGGGGCTGATGCCACAGACAGGGTTGCCCCGCTTCTGTCAGAGTGCCCCAGGACAGCTGTGGCTACAGTGGTGAATAATGACATGTGAAGCGTCTTTGACTATCCAGAGAAGCACTATATGAAACTCATACCTTATTATTATTAATATAAATGTGTTTGTTAGTATTAGATAGCAATATGGCCTACGTGCAGGACTCTACAAGGACTCTGATTATTTTGACTACGATGTGACTGTCTCTGTGTGACACGTACGTCTTTCGATGTGTGACGTGATAATGACTATATAAACTGTACTGACTCCATTTTGTCTGAGAGAAGGAAACAATGGAAACCACTGGAACTTGAGAGAAACTTAAATAAACTTCCAGAGTTTGGCGCACCACGATCCGTCTCTGTCTGCTTCATCCCTGACATGTTCATGAAATGTTGTTTTTACATTATCTTCTTATTTTTTAAATCCAAATTATGACATATTCAGTATACAGGTAGGTATATGTACCTGTATATGGGTGCTCCATTGCTTGCTCACGACTGCGAGAAGTCTGACGTGGGGGGGGGGTGTTGGTCGTATGCAGATGTGGGGCATTGTTTGTTGCTTCCTCTGTCCTGTATGCATATGTTTGACTGTGTACATGTTAATAAATCTATATGCATATGATGGTGTGTCTTGTTGACCAAAAACAAGTTACAGTCTGTCCGAGGTCAGATCTGTCCTCAGAGAGACCGAGCGCTGTGCTCTTTGAAGACACTTCTCCTTCGACTGGGCAACAAGTAAAAACAATGCCTGAATTATGTCTGTTTGTGTCTACGATTTAGTCCAGGTTCAGCATTAACATAATGTTATTGTAGCCTGGTCTTACCACACCATCATACAGATTTAGTTTCGCACTAAGGTCTGGATTTGCTCCATTGAACTCTGTTAACAGGTGGGAGGTGTTAACTCCTTTTGTGGATTGAAACGATTGGATCTGAGTTTTCCGTGACGTATGTAACATGCCCGAGTGAGTCACTAGCATTTAGCAATTAGCCTAGCTTTAGCCATCTCCTTTAACACTAACAGAGCAGGGAGTAGTGCCATAAAATCTTTGCCAGCAAAAACATTTGCTTAACACCTTACTCCGGCTTCAATGTCTTGATATTTGGAGCCAAACCAGAACGGATTAGTTTACAATCGCATTCGGCGCCAATGAAAAACTACAACCAACAAATTCACCAGCAAACCCTTGACGTCACCGACACCCACCTACGACACCTGCCTCCGAGGCTCGCTGATTGGTCGGATGGGATTACAGCCGAGGTAACCGCAGCCACAGGGACCAGACCCAGATGAGCATGTAGGAAATAATCATTGACCGGAGTTTACGGATGGCTAAGGCCTGGCTAATGCTATTGTTATTATTGAAAATGTCTGAATGCTAATGCTAATAACCTTGTTTCTCTGTTCCGCATTCTGTCGTCTGATCATGATAAGACGTTGGCAGAACTTTTTACTTTTATAACTTGATTGATTGGAACGTGGGATCCTGTGTCTGCCCGACTGTCAGAGATAAGTCTGATGTCTTTATTAAATCAAATATTTCTGTTGGATTTGAGGCTTTGGTGAAACTCGTCCGGTTTGTTTTTATCTCATGATTCATGGTTCTGAGCAGATGAAACCTAATGATACATGGATTAAGCGTTAGTGCTTTTGATCGATGTTTGAGCGGAGAACCACAAACACAAAAACACATTTATTAAACTCAAACTGCTCACTTCAGAGGAGTCATGTCTCTGGAACGCCTGAGGCCGAGTTTCAGGAGAGAATAGTTGAGTTTGTTTGGTGAATTACAAAAAAAGTGCTTTTTTTAGATAGATATAAGAAAACATGCATTGACAGCATCACACAAATAATAATTACAAATAAATACATTTATTTTGAAAAGACAATACAAAAAAGGTTCAAGACATCTACACAGATTGATAATGTATTTATTATTTACTTATTTTATTATTATTTATTTTATTTTATAAAACTGGGGCGACAGTAGCTCAGTTGGTAGAGCACTGGCCTTTGGGCCTGAAGACCTACTTCATGACTCCCACTGGTGTCTGCTGTCGTTGTGTCCTTGGGCAAGACACTTAACCCCACTTTGCCTGAAGCTCCCACTGAAAGATCTCAGCTCCTGTGGTCTCACAACCTGCAGGTGGACCAGTGAGGGGCTGGTGCTAAGTGTACTGGGTGCAGCTCTGACTGCCACCCCCCGACCCAGAAATGGATTAAGGGGAAGAATTTGGATGGATGGATGGATATTTCATTTTATTTTATTTTATTTTATTAATATTATTTATTATTTATTTTTACTCAAGAAAGAGGGGAGCTGTTGTACATGTAGCTGTAGGGAAAACCAGAGGTCTATCTATGAAGAAGGAGAACATGCCAATCCCCTAAGAACTTCCATGAACATTAATGAACATTGGTCATCTGCCTCTTATGGACCAATGGCTCTATATATATATATATATATATATATATATATATATATATATATATATATATATATATATATATATATATATATATTTTTTTTTATCACTGCATTTCCTGGGTTCAAAGCCTTTCCTGCGATCAGACTGTGATTTTCGGACCTGTGTTTGCGAATTGACAACTTCGTAAAGTCCTCCGCGATATCGACTCAATGCACAAATACATTGAATGGATTTGAATTGATTCCGAAAGGCCCTGTCTGCAGAGAGAGAGAGAATCGAACCCAGGACCTTACTGAGAGGAGAGACTGCTGACTGCCAGACCTCACAGGAGCCGATCAGCGTCATGATTGGTCAGTAAATAAACATGGGGAGGTAGCGTTTCAGATTCATGCAGCTACAATCTTCCTGAAAATGTGAGACAGGCTTCTACTACATAGAATTCTATCAAAATTAGTTTTAGAAGCAACAAATAATTAAATCTCAGGTTGGCATTTCTTCAGTCTTCTAATGCACTGTGATTATGGATGATCTCAATGTTTCTTTTCTGCTTTTTGTTTTTTTGAGCACTTTGACGGGTCGTGTGTATGAACAGTGCTATACAGATAAACCTTTGCCAAAAAACGCACTCCTTCTTTTTTCCCGATCCGGCAACAAAGCAGGGTCAGTATCAGTGATCTGCACCTCCTTCTCTCTCTGCATTCATCTCTCTCTCTCTGGTCTCTCTCTTTTCTCTCTCTCTCTGTCTCTCTTCTCTCTCTCTGGTCTCTATCTCTCTAGTCTCTCTCTCTCTCTAGTCTCGCTCTCTCTAGTCTCTCTCTCTGGTCTCTCTCTCTCTCTCTAGTCTCTCTCTCTGGTCTCTCTCTCTAGTCTCGCTCTCTCTAGTCTCTCTCTCTGGTCTCTCTCTCTCTCTCTAGTCTCTCTCTCTGGTCTCTCTCTCTAGTCTCTCTCTCTCTAGTCTTGCTCTCGCTAGTTTTTCTCTCTCTGGTCTCTCTCTCTAGTCTCTCTCTCTCTCTAGTCTTGCTCTCGCTAGTTTCTCTCTCTGGTCTCTCTCTCTAGTCTCTCTCTCTCTCTAGTCTCGCTCTCTAGTCTCTCTCTGATCTCTTGCGTGCTCTCTCGCTGGTCTCGCTCTCTCTCTGTGTTCTCTCTCTCTCTGGTGTCTCTCTCTCTCTGGTCTCTCTCTGTTCTCTTGCTCTCTGGTCTCTCTCTCTGTTCTCTCGCTCTCTGGTCTCTCTCTCTCTGTCTCTCTCTCTCTCTCTGGTCTCTCTCTCTCTCTCTCTCTTTCTCTCTGGTCTCTCTCTGTTCTCTCACTCTCTGGTCTCTCTCTCTCTGGCTCTCTCTCTCTCTCTCTCTCTCTCTCTCTCTCTCTCTCTCTCTGGGGTCTCTCTCTGGTCTCTCTCTGGTCTCTCTCTCCTCTCCGGTCCCTGAACATTCCCAGGCCCTGAGCTCACGGTCTTGTTTATGACTTGTGAAAGCTGGAATAGATCTTCAGCGTTGGCTGCATCTCGCTCCGGTTCTCGATGACGTCCCCATACCTCCGTGCGCAGAGGCCGAGGCGTGAGCGAGAGAGAGCGCAATTCGGTTTGTGCTGATTTACTCCGACAGCCCCAGCCTTGTCAATCACAGCCTCCTGATTGGTTGCAGACGTTTGGAGAGGGTTTGGAGGCAGCAGATGGAGCAGCAGCACCTTGTTTGAACCGCAAGGGGAACGTAAAGACAGAGGTTTGGACTGAGGCCACGACCACAGCAGGACACAGAATACTTCACTCTGTCAAGGAAGAGGATCCAATACATATTTAAACTGGACATATTACCTTCTCGCTCTGGTCTTGCTTATCTCACTCTCTGGTCTCTCTCTGGTCCCTCTCTCTCCTACCTCTCTCTCTCTCTCTCTGGTCTCTCCCTGGTCTCTTTCCCTGACCTCTCTCTCTGGTCTCTCTCTTATCTCACTTACTGTATCTCTCACTCTTTATCTCTCTCTTTGGTGTCTCTCTGGTCTCACTCTGGTCCCTCTCTCTGGTCTCTCTCTGGTCTCTTCTTCCTCTCTCTCTTTGGTTTCTCTCTGGTCTCACTCTGGTCCCTCTCTCTGGTCGCTTTCTGGTCTTTCTCTGGTCTATCATGTCTCTCTATGGTCTCTCTCTGGTTCCTCTCTCTGGTACCTCTCTCGCGTCCCTCTCTAGCCTCTCTCTGGTCTCTTTATGGCCTCTCTCTGGTCCCTCTCTGGTCTCTCTCTGACCTCCCTGGTCCTTGTGGAGACCATGTGGCGTCATCAATCATCGTTGCTATATCGACCTCATGCTTGTGTGTCTGTGGTCAGTGTTTGACCAGAGCAAACAGCACAGAGATGACCTGACCTGCATTCAGACCCACACACACACACACACGCACACACACACACACACACACACACACCGCATGAGGTCCAGTATGGGTGAAGCTGGACTGCATTTGTGTGTGCAAAATATACGAACATTGGAGCAAATGAATCCATGCACAGCAGAGATGGAACCAAACCACTAGAATTGCACACACTATATCACTTTGCACACGCAGTTTAACCCTTTAATGATTTCCATTTTGTAGATTACCTTTTGAGTCACTGTATCTACTTTAAGCTTGGAACTGAAATCTACCTCTTTGGGGCATTTGACTTGGTTTTAGGCACTTTTACCATCAAACTGCATCATGATTAAGGCCAATAATAAATAAACTAGGGGTTAAAAAAACCAAAAGAACTGAGCAGCACCAAATTCACAAAGCACCAGTCTCACTGATCCTCCTGCAGGTGGTGGTTCCACAGGGCAGCCATCTCCTTTAACAAAGATAGGGCCCCAGAGAGAGGGGAGCATCAGTACATGCTGTTAGTGGCAGGGGAAACCAGAGGAAACATCTGCAAACACAGGGAGAACATGCAAACACCACTCAGAAAGGCCCTGTTTGCAGGTGGAATCAAACCCCCTGTTGCTGAGAAGCGAGAGTGCTAACCACTCAGCCGACTGAGTGTAAACTAACCTCTGACCACCTGTTATCTGTAAGAAAACATCTATGTGAACCCATTACCCCCTGATTGAATCACCCCTCCCCCCTCCTCCTCCTCCTCCTCCCCCCTCCCCCCTCTCTCTCCCTTCCTCCCCACAGTGCGGTTAAGTTCATATTGTTTGATTTGAACGATCGCTCTTGACTTTACTGGAATTTGTGGAAATAAAACCAAATCCCAGCCATTGAATTCAACAGAAACATTCTAGTTTGTTTGTAACGTCTAGTGCCTGTGTCTGCAACCTTTAGCTCGGGAGATACCAGTAGCTCTCCACCCTCTTCAATGTAGCTCCCCAAAGGACAACTGCCTGAGTAAATATAAAAATGATTATGATAGGTTAATAGATCAGATTAGATTAGATTCATCTTTATAGTCATTACAAAGTCAGAACAATGCAACAAAATGCATATTAGCATCTAACCAGTAAAGTGCTATAGCCCAAGTAGAGGGTAATGTTTAAAAAGACAGTGGTGATGATCCCGGACACTCAACATTCATGGACATTGGTCGTCTGCCTGATGGACCAAAAGCTCTGTGTTTTTTATTGTTGCATTTCTTTAGTTTGAACTCTAATCTGTGTTGGTGGATTCAATGGTTTTGATACTGTTGTGATTTAGGGCTATACAAGAATTCTTTAAAGTGAATATAAAAACTTATTATACAGCTCCATTGATTTGAATGTAATTTCAAAACAGTCTACCGATCATTATTTCTTGATAACGGACTTTATATACTGTATGTGTTTTATTTGCAGTCATTAAATTAACCTTTCAGCATTCATAACAGTGGACTGAAGTTTATTTTGTGTGTTCAGTTGGCATAAAGCAGGACATAATTGGACAATAAGTACCTTCAGGGCAGAAGCAGCCGGTTGGCCCTGACGGTGTAACAGGCCGTTTTAAACCCCCTGGCCAGTTTACACCCCGGGGTTAAAATAGCCTAGGCCAGAATACACCCCGGGGTTTATTCTGGCCTAGGCTATTTTAACCCCCTTTAGGCCAGATTAACCCCCCTCTTGTTTCATCTAATAATAATAAAATATACGTTATTGAATATATTGTCAAAACTTCAAAATGATTTAAAATCATTTAGAAGTATAGTTTGTTAATTAATTCCTGCAGCCCGAATAAGTATGATTGCTTTTCACACTTTGCTTGTGATGGGTAGATCCATCACAAGCAAAGTGTGAAAAGCAATCACACTTATTCGGGTACTTCTCACATGTTTCATGTGATAACTCATCTTATGGGGTTTTCACACCGGATAATTCTGCGTCGACTTTCAATGCAGAGTCAATGGTGACATGTATGTGCATCTCGGGATGCACGCACGGACTGTGCGGCAGAGGTGCAAATATTGCTGAGCGTTTCCGTGGGACGCACGTGCAGCGACCTATCAGAGAGCCGCAAAGTGGTCACAGGGACATTAGTGGTCTGAGCGAGCAGACTGAACATACTGTAAACAGCCAAAACAGGAGCTACACCAGGAGCTACACCAGGACTAAACCAGGACTGAACCAGGACTAAACCAGGGTTGACAATGGGGGACATAGTTCTTGTGAACATATTATTTTTTATGCTCCCGTGACTTTATGCAACTGCTTCGAGCGTGTTCGCCGATGCGGAAGTACCGTTTAATAATGAAATTAACTTATGGCGCACATCCGTGAACACATACTACTGTTTTATAAAGTCACCTCCGTGAACACATACTGCTGTTATATAAAGTAAATTGCTTCGAAACACTGCATCGGAGCGTGTATCAAAACAACCGGTCATGTGACAAACGTGTCAGTGTCTCGGACTCCTCAGCCGCTGCTTCACTGCTGCACTGCTTCACTGCTTCACTGCTTCACTGCTTCACTGCTTCACTGCTTCACTGCATATCAATGGTGTCGGTGTTGAAGAGTTTCTTTGGCTTGATGTGTTTCCTGACTTCTCATTTGATCATGGAAGAGTTACATCTCGCTTTCTCGGTGTGACTGCTGATGCGTCAACTGTTGTTTTTGAATAAAAAACCTGTGATGTACGCACAGAGTGCAGTTCTTTTTTTTCTGAAAATTGTTTTATATTTAAATATAATTGTATTAATTATAAGGATTTCTTAAAAATGGGCATTTTATTGTTATTATATAAAATGAAAGGGGGGGTTAATCTGGCCTATGGAGGGTTAAAATAGCCTAGGCCAGTTTATACCCCGGGGTTTATTCTGGCCTAGGCTACTTTAACCCCGGGTATATTCTGGCGGGGGGTTAAACCGGCCTGCTACACCGGTACTTTTCCGATAATGACCTGCGTTCTATACATTATCCCTTACATACATGTGAGACAGTACAAACCTCAATGGATAGTGCATGTGGTGCATGTGCCACCATGAGGACCGAAATATTAGCAGAACTCGCCTATATTTGGGCATCAGCTGGTCCTCTCGGTTCTGAGCAGTGGACGTGCTCCCAGGATGCTTTGGGCCAAATATGTGTGTGTGGCTCTCATGCACGTGCACAGAGGGGCTCGGCGGCGCTCTGACCAAGAGCAGCTGTAGAGCGGGAAACGATCGAGCAGAGTTTGTGGCACTAAAGTGTGCCACAAACGAAAGCAGTAGAAAACCGAAGGATTTAAGAAAAAACAAGTTCAGGATTACAAGGGACACTAAAATCCTCACAAAATCCGACCTTTATGAAAGCTGTAGGTTCTCTGGGTGGCCCATGTGAATTATCTGGTTTAGTCTGCAGTACCGCGAGAATCCCCCGAGCACGTGGGTCCTACAGCTCCAAGCTAGTAATAATCTATCCAGTTATTATAATAGATCCATGATAAAACACTACATACCAAAAAATTATACAGTCCCAATTCGGCAAAATTGATTAAAAAACATGTTTACGGTCTGAAAACTAGATTTGCCAAAAGATACAATAGACGTTACATTTGTTAAGTTTTTTCTGGGAATAACACTAAAGCTGCTTGTTCCATTGGTTTATGAATGTCAAAATGTTTTTAAATCACATTAAAAACGACTTCCAACAATCCAACATTAATTCAATGTAGCACAACAATTTGTCCAAAAGTCGTAGCTCTCTGCCAGAGTTGTCCTGACAACAGTAGCTCTCCAAGGGAAAGGTTGACTCCTGGTTTAGTGTTTTTATGTCATCTCTGGTTTATACTGAGGACTTCTGCCACAGAGAGCCACACGGTGGCTGAGTGGTTAGCACTCTCGCTTCTCAGCACGGAATACAGGTCGAACAGGGCCTTCTGAGTGTTGTTTGCATGTTCTTCCTGTGTCTGCATAGGTTTCCTCCAGGTGTTTCAGTTTTCTCCAGGTGCTCCGGTTTCCCCTACCACTAAAAACATGTACAATGCATCTGAATTTTTTCCGTGTGTGGAGAAAATTGAACAAAATTTGAACTCTGATATAGTGAAGCGCTATATAAATAAATATGACTTACTTAGAGTGTGTCAATGTTGGCTGAGTGGATAGCACTCTCGCCTCTCAGCAAGAAGGTCCTGGGTTCGAATGCCGGTCGGACCAGGGCCTTTCTGAGTGGAGTTTGCATGTTCTCCCCTACCACTAAAAATATGTCCAATAGTTCTGGCATGCGCCTCCTATACTGGCGACCCCGCTCCCATCTCTGTGTGGAGCGAGAGGAGAAGTGCCCAAAAAATAACAATTGTAAACCGCTTTGAGACTCAGATGTGCAGTGAAAAGGCGGTATATAAATAAAGATTACTTACTTACTTACAAATGGCAAATAAAGTGATCTCTACAGAGTTCAGCTTCGTTCTGGAGCAAACAGGACTCAGGCTCCAGCTCCCGGCCCCGGTGAGGCAGAGAGCCAGACCAGAGAGCCAGTTCCACTTTGACCTCAGACTGAAAGCGTTCGGGCAAATACGTAACATAAACATGACAGTGGTTGTTGGTATTTGTCTTTGGATTTGAATAATGATGAATTGAGTTTGTGTCTGAACCATGTTCCAAAGGTCAGTCTCCTTCAGATAAGACGGGGTCGAGCGTCTGGGACAAAGACTAATCTGTATAACGCTCCTTGTAAATAGAATGCTCCTGTTTCATTCATTCACACTGTAATTCAGAAACACTGCAGCTCGAGTCAGGACTAGAACCAGGAAGTACCATCACATTAGTCCCGGTCTCAGGTCTCTGCACTGGCTCCTGTGGCTCAGAGAATAGACTGAACCAACTCGGACTCTGAGGAGCACAGGGACTGGCCTCCTGCTGCGAAAACGAGGAGCACAGGGACTGGCCTCCTGCTGGGACTCTGAGGAGCACAGGGACTCTCTCTCCCTCTCTCTTTCCTTAGTTCTCTCTCTCCCCCTCCTTTCCTCTTTTTCCTCTCTCTTTCTTCTCCTTTCCTTTTTTTCTCTCTCTCTCATCAGATCTATCTCTGCTCTCTCTCTCTCCTTCCCCCTCTCTCTCAGCTTTCTCTCTCCCTGTTTTTCTCTCTCTCTCATCAGTTCTCTCTCTTTTCCTCTCTATGCGCTCTCTCTTCTCCTTCCCTCCTTTACTCATCAGATCTCTCTCTGCTCTCTCCCTCTCTTTATCTGTCTTCAGTTTTCTCTCTCTCTTTCCCTCTCTGCTCACCACTCTCTCCCCCCTCTCTCTCCTTATCTCTCTCATCAGATCTCTCTCTTTCTCTCTCTCTCTCTCTCTCCCCTCTCTCTCCCTAGCTCTCTCATCACTTCTCTCCCTCTCCCTGTCTCTCTCTCATCTGTTCTCTCTCTCCCTATCTCTCATCACTTCTCTCTCTCTCTCTCAACCCTCTCTCTCTCCCTATCTCAAACATGAGTTCTCTTTCTCTCTCCACCCCTCTCTCTCTCCCTAGCTCTCTCACCAGTTCTCTCCCCAGTTCTCTCCCTCTCCCTCTCTCTCTCATCAGTTCTCTCCCTCTCTCTGTCTCTCTCTCATCAGTTCTCTCCCTCTCTCCCTGTCTCTCTCTCATCAGTTCTCCCCCCCTCTCTCCCTCTCCCTGTCTCTCTCTCAGTTCATCCCCAGTGCACATGTTCTACCTGTTGGCAGCCGCAGCCTCAGTCCTTCCAGGCCACAGTCTGTGAGTTATGACCGAGTTAAACGCGACACAGAAAAGTGGATCCACAAACTGAAACAATTACCTCCTCAGACATAACTCATCTGTCGTTCTGTCGTTCTTTCGCTCTGTCGTTCTGTCGTTCTGTCGTTCTTTCGCTCTGTCGTTCTGTCGTTCTGTCGTTCTGTCGTTCTTTCACTCTGTCGTTCTGTTGTTCTGTCGTTCTGTCGTTCTTTCGCTCTGTCGTTCTGTCGTTCTGTCGTTCTTTCACTCTGTCGTTCTGTTGTTCTGTCGTTCTGTTGTTCTTTCGCTCTGTCGTTCTGTCGTTCTGTCGTTCTTTCGCTCTGTCGTTCTGTCGTTCTTTCACTCTGTCGTTCTGTTGTTCTGTCGTTCTGTTGTTCTGTCGTTCTGTCGTGAGGAAAAGAGAATATTTAGGAAAGTAAAGACCACTGCAGCTCGACCTACGCTGCAAAAATATAAGGTCATCATTTATTTTCTCATTCCAAGGGAGATATTTCTGTATCTTTTTAAAACAAGATAATTTTTCTTTCTCCCTTTGGCAAATATTGTTTTAAGGAAGTCTAAATGTGATGATATTAAGATACATTTTGTACATTTTGAGCCGTTTTGTACTTATTTCTCATCACTTTTTGCAGTGTGAGGTGCTGGGCGTATTCATCCTGCTCCCGTGTGTCCAGTTCTGTCTCAATTTGAACAGAATGCAGTAGCTTTTGTCGGGATAATTAAATAAGAAGCTCTGTATAGATCCGCTGCTCCTTCACAATGACAAATGAGTCCTTATATTTGGGGGAGGTGTTTATGTTTTGCTTTGGTTTGATCAGACGGGAAACGTTTAGGTGATCTTGAATATTTTTGTGTAATTGTGGAAACTAAAAGGTGGACTTGGAAGTGGACCATGTTCCTCAACGTTGAATAGATAACATTATTAAACATCGTAAAGTGAAAATTGGACATTTTTTATTTTTGCAGTATTTTCAAATTAATAGAATATTATTGCTATTAATAGATAGGTAAATGGATGGATGGATGAATGGATGGATGGATGGATAGATATAGATAGATAGATAGACAATTGCCAGAAAGATAGACTTACCAGGATAACAGAACATCTATGTGCAACACCTTTGAAGCTAAGCAGTGCAGGGCTTGGTTAGTACTGTGATGGGAGACCTCTGGAAATACCAGGGTTAACAGTGCCAAATTTAGTAGTGCCAAACTTCTTATTATTAAGGGGGTTGTATAACTCAGATCAGAAATGGCACGATGGATAAAATAACTTCTGTCGACGGCCGACATCACCTGTCTGAGAATCAGCCAATCAGAACGAGCTTCTCAGAGCAGCCAAAACAAACAGGGATTGTAGTGAATGCTGCTTCTCTCAGGGTTTTAAAACTGCACAGCTCCAAACGAAACATTAAGAGATGAATGGATCCACATGGAAAGAAAGAGAGAGTCAAGTCCAAATCTCTGGTCCAGGAGTCCAAGTCAAGTCCAGGTCTCTGAGAGTAAATGTGTTCACAATCTAAGATACTTCCCTTCGTGGCTGTTATCGGGTGAACATTATTTGTTCAGATTAAGAATATTCCACCCAAAATAGTTTATTTAGAGTTTGGAAAGAAAAGCATGTTTTTAAATGTATTTTTTGACAAATATACAAAGCACAAAATGCCTTAGGGTTAGGGTTAGGGTTAGGGGGGTTAGTCCTGTCTCATCGAAACCTCCTGCTTCCGATGCTGTCAGATATCTGAAGCTGAGCAGAGCAGGGCCTAGTTAGAACTGTGATGGGAGACCTTTGGGAACTCCAGGTGCCGCCATAGACTGTAAATATTAACGGACGTAGTCACGCCTATCTCCGCCCGTTCAAACTAATGGGCCAAAAATGTTACTCTACTGGAGCTATCCAAAATGGCCGCGAGTGGTCCCTCCTACAAGAAAATTGTGAAAAAATGCATCTGCGCATGCGTCAGCTGGCGAGAGCTCCATTCATTTAAACGAGTGCCTTCAAAAATTCACATCGATTAAAACGTGGTCCAAAAAAAATCCACCCCCCTCAGCATTGACACACATGTGGAACGGAGCTTTGGGCCAAGAGCCAACTTTTGGACCATCCTGTAAAGACGTTTTTGAGAGGTAAGAAGATGCTATATGTTAGCATTGGCCAATTCTTATTCCGGGTCCACCCCCATCGGCCCGGGGTGGTATTGCAAGCATGTCAGCGCACGTCATTTTGGCCACTTTTGAGCTGGGATCCGCCCCCACTTGGTGCCACAAGTGGGGCGTCTGCAGCTGTAAAATACCAGACTTTTGCTACAGCTTTCACAAAGGAGGATTATTGAAGATTTTAGTGTCCCTTGTCATCCTGAACTTTACATTTTAGCATGTGATACTACTGTACATGTGAGCATGTGGTACTACAGTACATGTTAGCATGTGATACTTCTGTACATGTTAGCATGTGATACTACTGTACATGTGAGCATGTGGTACTACAGTACATGTTAGCATGTGATACTACTGTACATGTGAGCATGTGATACTACTGTACATGTGAGCATGTGATACTACTGTACATGTGAGCATGTGATACTACTGTACATGTGAGCATGTGATACTACTGTACATGTTAGCATGTGATACTATTGTACATGTGAGCATGTGATACTACTGTACATGTGAGCATGTGATACTACTGTACATGTGAGCATGTGATACTACTGTACATGTTAGCATGTGATACTATTGTACATGTGAGCATGTGATACTACTGTACATGTGAGCATGTGATACTACTGTACATGTTAGCATGTGATACTACTGTACATGTTAGCATGTGGTACTACAGTACATGTGAGCATGTGGTACTACTGTACATGTGAGCATGTGATACTACTGTACATGTTAGCATGTGATACTATTGTACATGTGAGCATGTGATACTATTGTACATGTGAGCATGTGATACTACTGTACATGTGAGCATGTGATACTACTGTACATGTTAGCATGTGATACTACTGTACATGTGAGCATGTGATACTACTGTACATGTGAGCATGTGATACTACTGTACATGTTAGCATGTGATACTATTGTACATGTGAGCATGTGATACTATTGTACATGTGAGCATGTGATACTACTGTACATGTGAGCATGTGATACTACTGTACATGTGAGCATGTGGTACTACTGTACATGTGAGCATGTGATACTACTGTACATGTGAGCATGTGATACTACTGTACATGTGAGCATGTGATACTACTGTACATGTGAGCATGTGATACTACTGTACATGTTAGCATGTGATACTATTGTACATGTGAGCATGTGATACTACTGTACATGTGAGCATGTGATACTACTGTACATGTGAGCATGTGGTACTACAGTACATGTGAGCATGTGATACTATTGTACATGTGAGCATGTGATACTACTGTACATGTGAGCATGTGGTACTACAGTACATGTTAGCATGTGATACTACTGTACATGTGAGCATGTGATACTACTGTACATGTGAGCATGTGATACTACTGTACATGTGAGCATGTGATACTACTGTACATGTTAGCATGTGATACTATTGTACATGTGAGCATGTGATACTACTGTACATGTTAGCATGTGATACTATTGTACATGTGAGCATGTGATACTACTGTACATGTTAGCATGTGATACTACTGTACATGTGAGCATGTGGTACTACAGTACATGTGAGCATGTGGTACTACTGTACATGTTAGCATGTGATACTACTGTACATGTGAGCATGTGATACTACTGTACATGTGAGCATGTGATACTACTGTACATGTTAGCATGTGATACTATTGTACATGTGAGCATGTGATACTACTGTACATGTTAGCATGTGATACTACTGTACATGTTAGCAGCATGTGATACTACTGTACATGTTAGCATGTGATACTACTGTACATGTGAGCATGTGATACTACTGTACATGTTAGCATGTGATACTACTGTACATGTGAGCATGTGATACTACTGTACATGTTAGCATGTGATACTACTGTACCTGTTAGCATGTGATACTACTGTACATGTTAGCATGTGATACTACTGTACCTGTTAGCAGCACGAACTACATGTGGCTAAAAAAAAAATGAAGTGACAAAATGACTTTAGTCCTGGAGCTGGATGAGGCCTTGTGGGGACAGGTGCAGCAGAAACTCGGCCCCATCATCAGAGGCAGCAGTGACTGATTTATGTGTGAGTGATATAAACACTGGAACATTACGGTGATGAGTTACGAGCTGAGATGGACTGACAGCGGTGACAAGGGGTGGAGCCAGTTAACTGTAGACACGTGGAGACTTTAGTGCGTGTAATTAAAACAGTGGGTCTCAGAGGAGATGAGTGAAGGATTTACACATGAACCAAACTCTTTTTGCCTCAATCATTTTGGTTTGAGGACTGACAGCTGCTTTATGTGATTTTTGGTAAATAGTTCCTATTAGGGGTGGGGTTAAATTGAGCTTTTTTCTCGATTCTTATAAAGTATTATGTTTCCAACTGCTGTTTCAAAACACTGTTGCAGGAACTATGTGTACAATCTACAGCCATCACAGCTATAGATCTTTAGAATAAAAAGCTGATCAGAGAGAGAGACAGAGACCAGAGAGCAAGACAAGAAAGAGAGACCAGAGAGAGACCAGAGAGAGATACCAGAGAGAGAAACCAGAGAGAGAGATCAGAGAGAGAAACCAGAGAGAGAGATCAGAGAGAGAAACCAGAGAGAGAGATCAGAGAGCGAGACCAGAGGGAGAGACCAAAGAGAGACCAGAGAGAGATAACAGAGAGAGAGACCGGAGAGAGAGTCCAGAGAGAGAGTCCAGAGAGAGATCAGAGAGAGAGGCCTGAGAGCGAGACCAGAGGGAGAGACCAAATAGAGACCAGAGAGAGACCAGAGAGAGAGAGACCAGAGGGAGAGACCAAATAGAGACCAGAGAGAGACCAGAGAGAGAGAGACCAGAGACAGACCTGAGAGCAAGACCAGAGAGAGAGAAGCCAGAGAGAGAAACCAGAGAGACCAGAGACAGAGACTAGAGAGGTTCTATCTCTAGTTTTCCCTTGCATGTATTTTCAGCCATGTCACATCTTTAGATCAACTTTTTCAGACAGAAAAGTAAAACGATAAATCACCCTCCCTCACGTCATCAGCTCTATGCCCAAAACGTCCAATAGTGACTCTCAAGGCTGCTTCTTGCAAGTATATGCAAAAGATAATAAAATTTGTAATGACACATCGGTACACATTTTTTCTAGAAAATCCATCTCGCTCTCCATATAAAAAACCGTCTCCATCAACCCTACTCTACTCTACCCTACCCTACCCTACTCTGGTCTCTGGTCTCTCTCTACTCTACCCTACTCTACTCTACTCTACTCTACCCTACCCTACCCTACTCTACTCTACTCTACCCTACTCTACTCTACTCTACTCTACTCTACTCTACTCTACCCTACTCTACTCTACTCTACTCTACTCTACTCTACTCTACTACCTACTCTACTCTACTCTACTCTACTCTACTCTACTCTACTCTACCCTACCCTACCCTACTCTACTCTACTCTACCCTACTCTACTCTACTCTACTCTACTCTACCTACCCTACCCTACTCTACTCTACTCTACTCTACTCTACTCTACCCTACTCTACTCTACTCTACTCTACTCTACCCTACCCTACTCTACTCTACTCTACTCTACTCTACTCTACTCTACTCTACCCTACTCTACCCTATTCTACTCTACTCTACTCTACTCTACCCTACCCTACTCTGCTCTACTCTACTCTACTCTACTCTACTCTACCCTACTCTACCCTATTCTACTCTACTCTACTCTACTCTACCCTACTCTACTCTACCCTACTCTACCCTATTCTACTCTACTCTACCCTACTCTACCCTACTCTACTCTACTCTACTCTACTCTACCCTACTCTACTCTACTCTACTCTACCCTACCCTACCCTGCTCTACTCTACCCTACCCTACACTACTCTACTCTACTCTACTCTACTCTACTCTACTCTACTCTACCCTACTCTACTCTACTCTACCCTACCCTACCCTGCTCTACTCTACTCTACCCTACTCTACTCTACTCTACTCTACTCTACCCTACTCTACTCTACTCTACTCTACTCTACCCTACCCTACTCTACTCTACTCTACCCTACTCTACTCTACTCTACTCTACTCTACTCTACTCTACTCTACCCTACTCTACTCTACTCTACTCTACTCTACTCTACCCTACCCTACTCTACTCTACTCTACTCTACTCTACTCTACCCTACTCTACCCTATTCTACTCTACTCTACTCTACTCTACCCTACTCTACTCTACCCTACTCTACCCTATTCTACTCTACTCTACTCTACCCTACTCTACCCTACTCTACTCTACTCTACTCTACTCTACCCTACTCTACTCTACTCTACTCTACCCTACCCTACCCTGCTCTACTCTACTCTACTCTACCCTACCCTACTCTACTCTACTCTACTCTACTCTACTCTACCCTACTCTACTCTACTCTACTCTACTCTACCCTACCCTACTCTACTCTACTCTACTCTACTCTACTCTACTCTACCCTACTCTACCCTATTCTACTCTACTCTACTCTACTCTACCCTACTCTACTCTACCCTACTCTACTCTACCCTACTCTACCCTATTCTACTCTACTCTACCCTACTCTACCCTACTCTACTCTACTCTACTCTACTCTACTCTACTCTACTCTACTCTACCCTACCCTACCCTACCCTACCCTACTCTATACTCTACTATGCTCTTCTCTATTCTGCTCTGGTCTACTCTACTCTACGCAATCCCTTTTTGGACACTGAATTTTTTTTCAACACTGAACTTTTAAAACATTGATTTTTTTGACACTGAATACTTTTTTGTTCTAGTTAATATTATTCAAAAGCAAAAAAGGTGTTGATAATAAAAACACAAAATTACCTTCATAATTATCACTGTATTTTATGTCTTATCCGAGCAGATTCTACCTCTTCTACTCGAGTAATCCCAGTTCTAGGTCACACCCAAGTCGTACATTTTGTCCTACCAAAAAAAAAAACACACAATTGTTTTTTTTATGTATTCCTCCTTTCCCACCGAGCATAAAGTCAATAGAACCCTTGATTTATCCTCTGTCCCGAACGTCTTCTCTGGAGCTGTCAGGTTTAGACAAACTTTGATTTTGGAGCCAAACGTTTTGCAGAGAAGCTTGACGAGGTGCGAGTCCCCGGGAGCAACTATCGCAACAAGCTGCTGCTCGCAACACATCCACTGAGAATCTCCGGTTTGAGCGTTTCAGTCGATGCTTTAGAAGGACCCTGGTTTATCGCGGGGGTGATGTGTTCTCAAACTTTCAATAAGTGAAAATCCTTGAAGTAGAATTTGTATGTTTTAAGGCTGTAAAACCCTCGCACAAACTCTTCACACTTTTTTAACCACCATTAAACCTGTTGGTTGTAGGTATGAGCGCTGTTGGTCTCTCTCCCTGGTCTCTGACTCTGGTCTCTCCCTGGTCTCTGACTCTGGTCTCTCTCTGGTCTCTCTGGTCTCTCTCTGGGCTCTCCCTGGTCTCTCTCTGGTCTCTCTCTGGTCTCTCTCTGGTCTCTCTCTGGTCTCTCTCTGGTCTCTCTCTGGTCTCTCTCTGGTCTCTCTCTGGTCTCTCTCTGGTCTCTCCCTGGTCTCTGTCTCTGGTCTCTCTCTGGTCTCTCTCTGGTCTCTCACTGGTCTCTCTCTGGTCTCTCTCTGGTCTCTCCCTGGTCTCTCTCTGGTCTCTCTCTGGTCTCTCCCGGGGGTATCTCTGGTCTCTCTCTGATCTCTCTCTCTGGTCTCTCCCTGATCTCTCTCTGGTCTCTCTCTGGTCTCTCTCTGGTCTCTCCCTGGTCTCTCTCTGGTCTCTCTCTGGTCTCTCCCTGGTCTCTCTCTGGTCTCTCTCTGGTCTCTCCCTGATCTCTCCCTGGTCTCTCCCTGGTCTCTCTCTGGTTTCTCTCTGTTTTCTCTCTGGTCTCTTCCTGGTCTCTCTCTAGTCTTTCTCGGGTCACTCTCTGTGGTCTCTTTCTGCTATCTCTCCAGTCCCTCACTCTGGTCTTTCTCTTGTCTTTCTGTTCTCTCTCTCTGGGCTCTGGTTTCTCTCTGGTCTTTTTCTGTTCTCCCTCTCTTGTATCTGCTTGTTCTATCTTTCTGTTCTCTCTCTAGTCTCTCTCTGGTCTCTCTATGGTCTCTCTCTCTTCGGTCTTTATCTTGTCTCTTTTTCTTATATTTCTGTTCTCTTTTTCTGGTCTCTATCTATTGTCTCTTTTTGTTCTTTCTCTCTGGTGTCTCTTTCTATTGTCTCTCTTTCTATCAAGATATCAAACCTGTTGGTTTTAGGTCTGGGTACTGCTGCAGCTGTCAAAAGTCGTGCGTACACTGTCAAATGCTGAGTACAGGTCTGTGACTGAAGCTGAGGCCTAATCCAGGTGTGGAGCAGAGGGAGGACTCAGTGGAGGAGAGGGTGAGCACAGAGTCTACATCCGAAGAACCACTGACCTTCTTAGCCTTTCCTTGTCATTGTTATTGATCTAAGTGGCATCAATAACATGTTAAAAAGGTGTTCAAATTGCACTTGGCCAAACCTGGAGCTGTCCTAGGTCGGACAAGGTCTATTTTAAAGAGGAGAAAAAGGGGAAAAAAGAGGAAGGCACGTTCAGACCGGATCATGCGGTGCGTCGGGTTTCAATGCAAAGTCTATGGTGACGCGCGTTTTCCTCGGGACGTTCGTGCAGCGACCAATCAGAGAGCCGCAAAGTGGTCACGGGGACATTGGTGGTCTGAGCGAGCAGACTGAAAATACTGTAAACAGCCAAAACAGGAGCTATACAAGGACTTTACGAGGACTAAACCAGGACTAAACCAGGGTTGGGGGACTGTGTGCTTGTGAAAATATGCGTTGTCATGCTCCCGTGACCTTATGCAACTGCTTCGAGTGTGTTCGCCGATGCGGAAATACTGTTTAATAATAAAAAAAAACGTATGGCGCACCTCCTTGAACACATATTACTGTTATATAAAGCCCGTGGAAAGTCTCTGTTCAAAGACACCCTGCAAAGCTGCATATTGGAGAAGATCTGTACACAAGAAGCCGCTAGCATAGCTCTGTTAGCATCAGAGCCGGCCGGCTACTTCCGGTACTTCCGGCTCGCGTCAGGACGTTCTGGTGTGAAGTCCTCTGCGTCTGAAAACTAGAGAATGTGCGTCTGGTGAGCGGGGCTTCAGCGTTTCAGTGTTGCCGGTCTGAAAGCAAAACTACTTCCCTCTCCCCTCTCTCCTGTCACCTCTCATCTTTCTTGTCCTCTCTCCTCTCCTGTCCCTCTCTGGTCTCCTCTCCCCACCCCATAGGATTAGTATTTTGCTCTCCTCTCTCTCCTCTCTGTTCTCTCCTCTCTGTTCTCTCTCCTCTCTGTTCTCTCTCTCCTCTGTTCTCTCTCCTCTCTGTTCTCTCTCTCCTCTGTTCTCTCTCCTCTCTGTTCTCTCTCCTCTGTTCTCTCTCCTCTCTGTTCTCTCTCCTCTGTTCTCTCTCCTCTCTGTTCTCTCTCTCCTCTCTGTTCTCTCTCCTCTGTTCTCTCTCCTCTCTGTTCTCTCTCTCCTCTGTTCTCTCTCCTCTCTGTTCTCTCTCTCCTCTGTTCTCTCTCCTCTCTGTTCTCTCTCCTCTGTTCTCTCTCCTCTCTGTTCTCTCTCTCCTCTGTTCTCTCTCCTCTCTGTTCTCTCTCCTCTGTTCTCTCTCCTCTCTGTTCTCTCTCCTCTGTTTCTCTCTCTCCTCTGTTCTCTCTCCTCTCTGTTCTCTCTCCTCTGTGCTCTCTCCTCTCTGTTCTCTCTCTCCTCTGTTCTCTCTCCTCTCTCTCCTCTCTGTTCTCTCTCCTCTCTGTTCTCTCTCCTCTCTGTTCTCTCTCCTCTCTGTTCTCTCTCCTCTCACTCCTCTCTGTTCTCTCCTCTGTTCTCTCTCCTCTCTGTTCTCTCTCCTCTCTGTTCTCTCTCCTCTCTGTTCTCTCTCCTCTCTGTTCTCTCTCTCCTCTCTGTTCTCTCCTCTCTGTTCTCTCCTCTCTGTTCTCTCTCCTCTCTGTTCTCTCTCCTCTCTCTCCTCTCTGTTCTCTCTCCTCTCTGTTCTCTCCTCTCTGTTCTCTCCTCTCTGTTCTCTCTCCTCTCTGTTCTCTCTCCTCTCTCTCCTCTCTGTTCTCTCTCCTCTCTCTCCTCTCTGTTCTCTCTCCTCTCTGTTCTCTCTCCTCTCTGTTCTCTCTCCTCTCTCTCCTCTCTGTTCTCTCTCCTCTCTCTCTCCTCTCTGTTCTCTCTCCTCTCTCTCCTCTCTGTTCTCTCTCCTCTCTGTTCTCTCCTCTCTGTTCTCTCCTCTCTGTTCTCTCTCCTCTCTGTTCTCTCTCCTCTCTCTCCTCTCTGTTTTCTCCTCTGTTCTCTCTCCTCTCTGTTCTCTCCTCTGTTCTCTCTCCTCTCTGTTCTCTCTCCTCTCTGTTCTCTCTCCTCTCTGTTCTCTCCTCTCTGTTCTCTCTCCTCTCTGTTCTCTCTCCTCTCTGTTCTCTCTCCTCTCTGTTCTCTCCTCTCTGTTCTCTCTCCTCTCTGTTCTCTCTCCTCTCTGTTCTCTCTCCTCTCTGTTCTCTCTCCTCTCTGTTCTCTCTCCTCTCTCTCCTCTCTGTTTTCTCCTCTGTTCTCTCTCCTCTCTGTTCTCTCCTCTGTTCTCTCTCCTCTCTGTTCTCTCTCCTCTCTGTTCTCTCTCCTCTCTGTTCTCTCCTCTCTGTTCTCTCTCCTCTCTGTTCTCTCTCCTCTCTGTTCTCTCTCCTCTCTGTTCTCTCCTCTCTGTTCTCTCTCCTCTCTGTTCTCTCTCCTCTCTGTTCTCTCTCCTCTCTGTTCTCTCTCCTCTCTGTTCTCTCCTCTCTGTTCTCTCTCCTCTCTGTGCTCTCTCCTCTCTGTTCTCTCTCCTCTCTGTTCTCTCTCACCTCTCTGTTCTCTCTCTCCTCTCTGTTCTCTCTCCTTTCTGTTCTCTCTGCTCTTAGCTGCAATTGAGAAGGCCAAGACTAAGGAGAAGTACTTATCTCATACCTTGGAAATACCACATGATCCAATTTTACTGCTAGTAATAGTTCAAAGTTAAATTCCAAAGTCTACATAGAAGCACGACACAAACCATTGTTTGTGTCGTGCTTCCAGGGTGTGTTCACACTAAAGTGTCAGTTCAAGTATCTGGACTTTAAAAGGTTCTCACTGTCATAGATTAGAAAAACAGACATATCAAAGAGATAGTGTAGATAAAATCCAAAGAAAAGATTGACAAATACATTTTTAGCTAAATTTTAAACAACCAAATCAGCCTCTCTTGATCATGATTCCACATGATCAACATTAACACAACATCTGCATTAAATAGGAATCATTAAAAAAACTATAAACATTTTAATGACCCTTGAAAAAGGTGTAACGGATGTGATGGTTTCCGTCAAAAAAAAGACGGTCTGGTTTCATATTTAATCGGTTTACTATAAGGAAGTAATACAAAATAAGAATCCAAATGTGGATCTGAAAATATGTAACAAACCTCAGTGTAGCTCATTCTGTCAAAGGCCTCACGTCCGTCACAGATAAACATCCCACTGTAGGAAACGAATGACTAATGTTTGACACAGTTATCTTTGACGCAGCTTCTATTGGACAGAGGAGGTTTTTGGATATATGAAAAACATAATATATCTTCTGATTATTAAAATGCAATTTTTGGCCTTTTGTCACACCTTTGCACCCTTCAGTGTGAACAAGGCCATATAACACTCAAAACAAACTATTTAATGATGTATTTTAACTCTGACGGCCTTTGTTCTGAAGCTCCACACACACACACAGCACACCTGCACCGCCGGCTCTGTTTTGGCTTGCGTTCTCCTGATGCTGCTGATGATAATAATAATAATAATAATAGTTGTGCTGATTGAGAGATTTACAACATGCGCAGAGGCCCATAAACGCCTCAGCTGCTGTTGTCTGAAGCCAGTGCATTCCTGACACGTTTACACTCATCTCGGAAAAACAAAAACTATGTGAGAGAGCGAGATGCCTCCTCGTGACGCTCTGTCCAATCAGCTCCTTTCACCAGATTAAAGGGGACGTGAACTGTGCTCTTTCGGGTGTCTCATTATATGATATGTTTCCAAAGATAACTTCCTTGTTGGAAATTGCTGTGTTGATTTGTGGTTGTCCCTATACAACGTTGGTAGCAGGTTTGTTTTTGTTTCATTCGAGCCAAAATGCCTAACCAAAATCAAATTCAAAGGAAATGATTGTGGAGCCTTGGCCAATGGGGATCTATAAGCTCTGTTTCCACCAGCCCTACTCTACTCTACTCTACTCGGATTGGCCCTTCTCTACTCTACTCTACTCTCCTCTACTCTACTCTACCTGGTTGTGTTTCCATTACACAGTGTAGTATCTGGGACTGTACCCTAGCGTACCGACTCACCCACAACAAACCAGTATCTGGGAAAATTCCTCAGTGACTATGGCTTCCAGCAGCATTTTGTCCAATCACTGTCATTTAGAACACTTTGGTACCAGCTTGGCCTTGATAGAACCAGGGCCAAGAGGGTCTAAAGAAGGTCCTGGTTTGTACCATGAGTATCAGGATCTGCAGACAGTGTTGATTTATTACCATTTCTAGACAGTGGCCATCCCGATCTCTGCATGTGGACGAATGGCTCCTTTGTGTCTGTTATCATTGCAGCTTTGTAAATACCTCCGAGACGACGACTGTTTTGATTTTTTGGTGATAATCAAATATCTTTTGTTGATTGTGTTTAATGCAGTGAAATAGAGCAGAGATTTGCACAAACGCAGAGTGGAGGGAGAGGATGGAAGAGTGTGGGATGACTGTATGCATGATGTAATCCGGATACTTCCTCTGACGAAACAGAAGCTCTGCAGTTACACACCATGTGTTACACACCATGTGTTACACACCATGTGTTACACACCATGTGACGGAGAAGTCCTCTGTGATCGGAGGAGGAAACATGGAGCACTTGTGTTCTGTAAGAGTTGAGAGTTTGTCATTTCTCCCAAGCTTCCTCTTTCGGCCGGCACAGGTCACCAGGGTCTGCTGTCTAAAATATATGTATTTATTGTTCTAGAACACATTAAATCAAAACAATAATATGTGTCCAGTTCACAGTAAATATCACAGGCCCAACAATATCAACCTGCTAACACTCATACTGCCCGCTGCATGAGAAGGGGCAGAATTAAATCCAGATTCTGTTTATTTGCAGCCAAACACTAAACATAGAAACAAACTGCTAAAGAACTGGACTTTTTTTTTTTTAAAGCACATGCTAAAAGCAAAGTGTGAGATCTGTAAAATGAAGCTTAAGCTCAAGTTCAACCTGGAAGACAACCTGCTACAGTTCCGTCCCATCCAGGGCCAGCCTCTCCAGCCTCAGCCAATCACACTGCTCTGCTCACCTCCCTGCCAAACTATGCCAGCGAAGTGGGCAGTTTAAAAGCAGCTACTTCAATTTCCTCATTAAGGGGAAGAAAATGGATGGAGGGCTGGATAGCCAAACATAAGAATGTGTCATAAGACACAATATAAGACACATTATACTGCCACATACTAGAGTACTGAAAGAACTTTACAACATTTATAATGAAGTAGAGCTCAAAGTGCCCCTTGGACACATCAAAGCTTTTGTCTCTTTTGAAGAAAACAAAAACTGTGTTATTGGTCTTTTCTTGTCATTATGCAGTCCCTGTCCCGTCTCCTGTAGAAAGAAACATTCTGTACAATTGTATACATTTATAGAAAAATTACATTTAACCACATTAAGCTCTATTTGACACCAAGAAACATTGCTAACTGCTGGGCCCCACGGTGGCTCAGTGGATAGCACTCTCGCCTCTCAGCAAGAAGGTCCTGAGGTGGAATTCCAATCAGACCAGGGCCTTTCTGAGTGGAGTTTGCATGTTCTCTCCGTGTCTGTGTAGGTTTCCTCCTGGTACCCCCGGTTTCCCCTACCACTAAAAACATATAGGTCTGCCATGCGCCTCCTGTACTGGCGACCCCAGTAAATTGTAAACCGCTTTGTGACACTAGTTTGCAAAAGGCGGTATATAAATAAAGATTACTACGTACTTACTGATGAATCGTAAAACAATTGTGCACTAAAACTCTCAGTAATGGACATATAAATAAAGTTTATTTGCAAAAACAGATAAGTGCAATTTACAAAAATCAACATATGCTTCTGATTTTCTCTTTAGCTTTTGTTTTGTTTTTAAATGACCAGACCTACATTAGTGGATCAGACACTTGTTCTTGATCAAAATAATTATAATTTTGTTTTACTTGTGCGCCATCTGTAGAGTAAGGTGATACAAATGTAGAACAATTTGACAAAGAATTTGGCAACTCTTCAGTTTTGTCCAAGATGTTTTGCCCTTTCAGTCAGTTTCACAAGTTATTTACATAAAACCTTGTGCAGAGACCCTCTCCTTTACGCTCGCATTATTATGATTATTTGCTTAATTTAACTCATTGACTGCCAGCCATTTTTGATGACCCGCTGGGTAATATTTTCTACCTGAAATGTTGCTGCAGTACAGTGTTCATGGTTTTACACGGGTCCAGACCAGAGCAGAGGATTCATGGTCCGAACCAAGCGGATCAGGCATAATTATTTGTGTGCTTTGAGCGTTGCACGAAGAATTCTACTCCTTTGTCCGTCCAAACAAACCAACGCAAAGCTGTAGTTTCCATCGTGTAGACACTTGAATACAAAGCGGTGTCGTTTTTGCAAATTTCTTCATAGTGTCTCTGTCTAAACAGGGCCTGGGACTCGAGCATTTAAAGCAAGGGAGTCAAACTCAAAGCCAGGGGCACACCACTCCACCCATAATCTCCAGGATCAGACTGGACTCACTTATGGTAATGGGCATAGTCATGGTATGCTCCTGCTCGGTTAGAATGAAAACCTGCAGCAGCCACTTGGCCCTTTGAGGACCGGAGCAGAAGGAATTACCTTTTAACAGACTCCGGCAAGTTTATCATCTGAGCCAATGGGAACCGTGAGCTAAGATCCTCCTTCATCAGCAACAACAAACAAATAATATGTACAAGAATTTGATTTGATGTTAAGGTGTGTGGTTTTAGAAGGGAGACCAGAGAGAGACCAAAAAGCAAGACTAGAAAAAAGATAGACTAGAGAGAGAAACCAGAGAGGGAGGGAGAGACTAGAGAGTGACCAGAGGGAGACCAGAGAGAGAGGGAGAGACTAGAGAGTGACCAGAGACCAAAGAGAGTGACCAGAGGGAGACCAGAGAGAGAGGGAGAGACTAGAGAGTGACCAGAGACCAAAGAGAGTGACCAGAGGGAGACCAGAGAGGGAGGGAGAGACTAGAGAGTGACCAGAGACCAAAGAGAGTGACCAGAGGGAGACCAGAGAGAGAGGGAGAGACTAGAGAGTGACCAGAGACCAAAGAGAGTGACCAGAGGGAGACCAGAGAGGGAGGGAGAGACTAGAGAGTGACCAGAGGGAGACCAGAGAGGGAGGGAGAGACTAGAGAGTGACCAGCAACAGCAGAGATAACCCTAGTGCTTTTATTTCAGGTGCAACTGTGAACTGGTCGCCCTTAGCCCCTACCCGTGGGCTGTGCGTGTAGTGTGTACGTGTGTTCTGTATCTTATTTGTTTTATACTGTGGAGAAAAAAATAGCCTGAAATGAATACTTACTACTGCTACAGATAAATCCAGAAGTCTCCAGTTCTATTTATAGAAGTCTTTAAAGCCCAGTGTTTTAGCAGAAAATCACTTTTGACGGGTTCTTTTCAGGGTCCGTTCCGGCGCGTCCCGTGCAGCCGCCGTGCCCTACGGTGAAACACGCTCGCAGCGGCTCTGATGATTTATTTATGCCGTGATTGACGCCTCAAAGGAAATGCTCCGCGCTTCATCAAGTCTTAAAGAGTCGCCGGGTTTCAGATCGTTTCATCACCGGCCTTTGCTTCTTACGCAATCCCGCTGCAAGCTCCAGGCAGACGGGGAGAGTGGAGTAATACTGCCGCCTGCTGGAGAAAGCTGGGACACCTCACTTTACGACCACAAACAAAAGTGAACACAGGAAATGCAATAATAAACCCATTTGAGCCATTGTTCCAAGTGGAGCGGGATGATCATTGTCCAGAATGTTAATAAATGAACTGGACCATCACTGTCCTTAGACCCTCTGCATCGGCTCGGAACTATCCTCAGTTCATAGATTGCTCAAATCTGGAACAGTCTTCCTGAAGATGTGAGACAGGCCTCCTCAATGACAATGTTTAAAGACAGTTCTGTTTAGCTGATACAACTAAGGGATTTTATATTTTTAGCTTTCTTTTTAATGTACTGTGATTATTTATGATTTTAATGCATTCTTGTTTTGTTCAGCACTTTGAGTTGCCTTGTGTATGAATTGTGCTATACAAATAAACTTGCCTTGCCTTGCCTTGCCTCAGAAATCCAGTGGTGAAAAAGTGAGAAAGCTCAGGGATGCCCATATTGAGAGAGGGATCCGCTCCCACGGACAGACTGCTGTAGACCCATCATCCAGGACTGAGGCTGTAGATCCAGAACTGAGGTTGTGTGGTGCTGGACTGAGGAGAATCCCAGGCGGGGACGGGGTGCAGCCCATAAGTCCGGGCCAGAGAGAGACGGCCCACAGGGGACAGCGGGTGAATAGCAATGATAATGAACTCAATGACACTAGTTCAATCACATGCATGTGTCTATATTTTAGTTTGTATATATTACCTCTGTCACATTTAGATCAGCTTTTTAAAAAGTGAAAAATAGAGGTCTCATTCAATCAACCAGCTCTTTAAACATCTTCTTCAATACATTGGTTGGATTTGGCTTCTATTGTTTTTTAAGATACAATAATAAAACCTTCATTCTATTCCAAAACTACTTCTCTCACACTCTCCGTCCCCCCCAGCCAGACACAGAGCCTTCAGCGGTGTTCAGCCACTCTGCCCCCCAGCTCTGGAACCCTCTCCCCCCTGACCTCCGTACCAGTCCATTACTCTCTTCCACTCTTCAAATCCAGACTCCAAACCCATCTGTTCAGACCGTCCTACCCCACCTAACACACACGCACCCACCATTCCATATTGCACCACTGTTTTTTTCTGTTGCTCCTGTTTTTTATGGTATTATTATGTCATGTACAGTGTCCTTGGGTGTTTTGAAAGGCGCTTAAAATGTATTATCATTATTATTATTAAAACTGTAAAGCATTTTTTGACCTTGGGCTGTAACATTTGCCATATAAATAAAGAGGACCACTCAACATACACAGAAATAAAAATCTCTGAACGTTTCATAATGAGAGCAAAAAGTGCATGGGTGAAATTATTTTGATGAGATATCTTTGTTAGTTTGGAGCAGAGCAGTGAGGTATTGTGGGTGAAAGGTGTCATGTGACAGTGACGTAGCGGAGGAAAATGTTATTTCTATAAAGTAGCTAAAAGAATCCCGCTCCATCCTGCTGTTCTATTACCGTAAGAGTCATCCTTCTATCACCCAGGCCCACGTAATGTGAGCAGCGTGCAAAGCTGGCCTATTCCGCAGACTGCAACAGGTGAAGGCTTTTCTTGGTCTTTGTTTGTACTATCGCAAATTTATAAAAGGTTCTGCACACCACAGTGCACCATTACATGCCCTCACTGCAAATAATACTCAGTTTGTGTGTATGGACTACAGACCCCGCCATAAAGCCTTGTCTATTTGAAGAGAGCTTTATCAAATCCTCCAGTCATTGAGTTTCCTGACTCTTATTGCCATTTGTCCTTTATACAGATGCATCATGCACTGCTGTGGGCGCCGTCCTGGGACAGAGACAAGAACAGACTGAAAAAGTAGTGTTTTATGCCAGTCATGTCTGGACGAAAGCAGAAAGGAAGTGGTCCACACTTGGGCTCTTGAGCTTGACCCGTTTGAATGGACTGTAGTTTACAAAGAAGGCCACTGTCATTTGAATGCAGATGCTTTGTGGCTCTGCCCAAAGGACCCTCTGTCTGCAGAACTCACTGTCACAGGTGCAACCCCTGATACAGACTCATCACATGTGAGTGCAGCAGTGGAGGCTCCGGCCCTATCATTGGACTTACGAGGAGTTTCACAGACTGCCTCCACCAACAGGCTCCCCGTAGAGGAGCTCAAAACGGCTCAGTAACTGGAGCCAGTTTTGTCTGAGGTGATAAACAGGCCAAGGAAGGGACACAAACCGCCTTTTTGGTGTATGGAAAACCACACCAGGAGGAAAAGGCTCTGTGGCATGAACAGAACAGACTCTCATTCATGGAGGGGCTCTTTTGTCGTTAGGTCTATAACTTTTGACATGCATCAAATTGTTGTCCCACTGGCTTATCAGAACACAATTCAGCTTGAGAGTCATCCTTCTCTCACCACGGACCCTCAGGTTACAATTATACACAGACACTCGCCCTCTCTCCCTCCCTCCCTTCCTCCCTCGCTCTCTCTCTCATAAGTTTTGTTTTCGTCAAAGTGAAAGTCGAGCAGCGGCGATGGCGCAGACAGAGCAGCTCTTCCTGTGTCCTGTGTGTTTGGATTTACTGCAGACTCCCGTCACTCTTCCCTGTGGACACAACTACTGCCAGAAGTGTGTCCAGGACCACTGGGACAATAAGGAGGAGCAGCGGCTCTACACCTGTCCTGAGTGTTGTGCGAGCTTCACCCCCAGGCCTGTGCTAAGTAAGAACATTCTGTTAGCAGCTCTACTGGAGCAGAGGGGCACAGCGCCACCTGCTGACCCTGAGGACCTCTGTGCTGACCCAGAGGACCTCTGTGGGCCTCGGGACCTCTGTGCTGACCCAGAGGACCTCTGTGCTGACCCTCAGGACCTCTGTGGGCCTCGGGACCTCTGTGCTGACCCTCAGGACCTCTGTGGGCCTCGGGACCTCTGTGCTGACCCTGAGGACCTCTGTGCTGACCCTGAGGACCTCTGTGCTGACCCTCAGGACCGCTCTGCTGACCCTGAGGACGTGTCCTGTGATGTCTGCACTGGGGCAAAGTTGAGAGCGGTCCAGTCCTGTCTGCAGTGTGTGGCCTCCTTCTGTGAGCGCCACATACAGCCTCATTATGATGTTGCAGTGTTTCGCAAACACCAGCTGGTGGCGCCATTGCACACACTCCAGGAAAACATGTGCTCTGAACACCATGAGCAGAAGAAGCTGTTCTGTCGCACTGACCAAGAGATCATCTTCTCCCTCTGCTCCATGGACCAACACAAGGGCCACGAGACCGTGTCCTCAGCCTCAGAGAGGGCCCAGAGGCAGGTCCAGCTGGAGGCCCAGAGGGACCTGCTCCTCCAGGACGTCCAGCACAAAGACAAAGAGCTGAGCTCACTCCAACAGCAGGAGCAGGACATCAGGGACTCTGCCCTCAGAGCACTGCAGCTCAGCAGGGACAGCTTCAGAGACATGATCCTTCTCCTGGAGACAAGAGCCAAAGAAGTGGAGCAGCAGATCCAGTCTGAGGAGGAGAGAGGACTGAGCCGAGTCCGAGAGATCCAAGACCAAGTGAAGCAGGAGCTGAGGGAGCTGAAGAAGATTCTCTGTGACCTGGACACACTGTCCCTCACCAAAGACCACAACAGCTTTCTACAGCTCCACACTGCACTGGCCTCACACTCACAGGGGCCAGTCCCAGTCAGAGTCCACATTGAGGCCAGGAGCCCCTTTGAGGAGAGGACCAGAGCTGTGTCCGAGCTCAGGGAGAGACTGCAGCTCACTGTGGAGGAGGGACGCACCAACATCTGTCGGGCTCAGAGTCGGGATCCTCTTCTAACGACAGAAGCCAAGACCAGAGAGGAGTTATTACAATACTCTACAGACTTCACTCTGGACACAAACACCGCTCACAGGAGTCTGGCTCTGTCTGATGGAAACAGAAGAGCAACACGGATGAGTAAACAGCAGAAGTATCTGGATCATCAGGACAGATTCAGTGGGCCTCAGGTCCTGAGCAGAGAGAGAGTGACGGGCCGCTGTTACTGGGAGGTGGAGTGGAGCTCAGAGAGTAGTGTGATTATTGCAGTTTCATACAAAGATATTCAGAGGAAAGGAGCCTCTGGTCAATGTAGATTTGGAAACAATAATAGATCCTGGGCCTTGTACTGTGGCGAAACCAAATCTTCATTTGTGTTTAACTCAGTCTGGTCCCGACTCTCAGGTCCGGTCGGGTGCAGAATTGGGGTTTTCCTGGACCACAGTGCAGGGCTCTTGTCCTTATATGATGTCTCTGCAAACATGAGGCTGATGCACAAAGTAGAGACCACCTTCTCTCAGCCACTTCACGTTGGATTCGGTTTTTATAATAATGGAGACTCTGCACTTTTCTCTAAACTTAAATAACAGTGAGTTATAGCTGGCCCCGTGAACATGCGTGGGTTTGGATCATAACCTGTATATACTGTAGGTAAAGTGCTCATGGATGAACTTTGGCTCCTTAACTTATAAAAGTAAACTCCAGCTCAGTAAGTGTAAAGTTGTAAAGTTATATATATATACAAATATATGTATATACAGTATATATATACACATGTATATTATCTTTATTGTGATCTTGTCTGATATTGTCTTTGTAAATCCAGATATGAGTCATATGAGGATTGACCAGTTAGATACCTTGATTTGCAGGTGAAAAATATAATAATGATGCCATTCTAAACTGTATAAAGACACTTTACAAATAACATTGGATCCATTGAGTTCCATGTTTGTGCCAGAAGCTCCTGACATTAGAGTGGTTGGATCTAAAGATCAACTTTATTGAAATCACAATGGAGAAATGTACATGTATCATTTGTAGAATCATTTTTACAGGGTGTGCAAATAAAGTGTGAAACTAAAGGTTAAAATAGAGTCTCTATTGTGCAAGACACATTATGTACCATGAAATGTAAAGTGGCTATAGCAGACCATAATAACAGACATAACACAACTGTTTATTATTGCTAACTCCTGATGTCAAGTATGACCCATATAAGAAGTTAAAATTAATGTTTTGGTGTGAGTTCCTTCATCTCTCACGTTATTTCACGTTTCCATATGAACTGATGAGTGTGATCCACTCTGCATCACCTGCACTTCTGCTCTTATACCACTAGAGGACGCCGTCGCTTTCTCTCCTCTCACTCGTATACAGTCAACTTTGCCAGGAAATTGTATATTACTAAGTCAGAAATATCATTATTGTCCATGTTAGTCCCTTGGCAATAAAGTCTACGTCAAGTCCTTAAAGCTGGGGTACCTAATATTTTAAATCATAAACAACCATATACCTTCCATCTACTAATAGAAATACATTATTGAGCCCAAATTTAGAGATTTATTTAAGTGAAGAGGTAAAGCAGCTTTTTCGGACTGTTTTGATGAAGCAGGAGCAGTCAGAGCTCTGTTGGACTGTTGTTGTGAATAGGGAGCAGCATCTGTAGTCCGAGCTCTATGCCCACTCCCTCACATCTGGCATGATCTTTGTAAAGAGCGAAAAGACAAGATACAAGCGGTCCACATGAGCTTCCCCAAGTGTAGCTGGGTTCTCCCTTGGAGATTGAGGGAGAAGCTCAGTCACACGGGAGGAGCTCGGAGTAGAGCCGCTGCTTCTCCACCTAGGGAGGAGCCAGTGTTCTGGAGAGGTCCCACCGGGAGGAGACCAGGGGAAGACCCAGGACACATTAAACGGACCGTGTCTCTCAGCTGGCCTGGGAACGCCTCAGGAGGAAGTGTATGTGCGGAGAGAGAACTCTGGGCGTCTCTGCAAGAGTAGAGTAGAGCCGTGCAGAGTGGAGCAAAGTAGAGTATAGCCGAGAAAAGTAGAGCAGAGTAGAGTAGAGTATAAAGTAAAGCAGAGCAGAGCAAAGTAGAATAGAGAAGAGCCAAGTAGAGCAGAATTGAGAAGAGTAGAGCAGAGAAAAGAAGAGAGAGTAGAGAGCAGAGAAACGTAGAGCAGAGTGGAGTAGAGTACACAGAAAAGTAGAGCAGAGTAGAGTAGAGCACAGAAAAGTAGAGCAGAGTAGAGTATAGAGTAAAGCAGAGCAAAGTAGAGTAGAGTAGAGTAGAGTAGAGTAGAGTAGAGTAAGGTAAGGTATAGAGCAGAGTAGAGTAGAGTAGAGTAGAGTAAGGTATAGAGCAGAGTAGAGTAGAGTAGAGTAGAGTAGAGTAAGGTAAGGTATAGAGCAGAGTAGAGTAGAGTAGAGTAGAGTAAGGTATAGAGCAGAGTAGAGTAGAGTAGAGTAGAGTAGAGTAAGGTATAGAGCAGAGTAGAGTAAGGTATAGAGCAGAGTAGAGTAAAGTAGAGCAGGGCAGAGTAGGGTTGGGCTGGTGGAAACAGGGCTTTATCATTTGTGTCCTCTAATATCTGTGAGACACTCGCTCCCTGCTGCATCAGAGCGTGGTCAGCGCTGGTTGTAGCCGCTGAGTCACTGCTGAAGCCGCGGTGTCAGGTTGAGACTCTGACCCGGTCTGTGATCTGACCTGAGATCAGCCCACGCCTCTCCGCCTTCGCCGCGCGTCTCTCACCTGACGTCACAGTGAACGAGCCACGTCAAATCACCGGTGCTCCAACAGGAAGTGAGAAAGAGTCACTCACAACATTTAAGATTCAAATAGTTTGGTTTATAGCTGTGGGTACCTAACTTTAAAACTACCTAAAAAGAACTGTCTATTACCAGTTTTCACATAATGTATGTTTGGCATCTGGCATGTCTTTCATGACGGAAAAGTAAGTAAGTAATGTTTATCTATTTACCGCATTTTATAGACCAAGGTCACCCAAAGCACTATACAATGTTCAGAAACCAGATATTTTTCCATTCACACATGGTGATGAAGCGCAACGCTGAACACACTCCCCCCATTCAACACATTCATACCTATTTTTCTAGAGGTAGGAAACCGGAGAGCACCCGGAGGAAACCTATACGCAGGCACGAGGAGAACAGGTAAACCCCAGAGAGGCAAATAGTGATTCACAGTTCAAAAGTTAATCAACTGTTTAGACAGAACAAGTAGAACACTTAAATATAGGTCCAGAGGGAGAGACCAATGTCCATGAATGTTGATAAATGTCCATACATGTTGTAGAATGTAAAGTGTGAGTGTCCTGCATCATCACAGTCCTTCTTGTTAGATAACAAACCCTCCTGCATCGGCAAGGAAAAACTCAAAAACCCAGTGGGAGAAAAGTGAGAAACCTCTGGGAGATCCACATTGAGAGAGGGATCCGGTCCACGGACGGACGGGCTGCATATGTGTTGTGTATATCAAATAAATTTGATACCCCAGCTTTATGTTACTCTGTCAAGAGCGTATGTTAGAAGTGAGTCTGACATCAACAACGCCTTAGACTTAACGGCGAAGAAGCCGGTTTGAACATAATCTAGTCAGAGACAATTTTCTTATTTGGGAATTTGTTCTGTGGCCTTAGCTTTGAGCCATAACAGGGATAGACCATGGATCTATTGGTTGCTGAGACGGTTGCTAAGGTAAGCTGAAGTTACCTCCGTGAATGAAGGCCTCTGATTGGTCAATCCATATATCAATCATATCTGGATTTACAAACACAATATCATAATATAAACACCAGATTCCCAGACAGTGCTAAACCACTGCGTTTTAAGCCCAAACTGGTGATTGTGACACAAACAGTTACTAAAGTGTAGGAGTTTACTTTTACAAAACTTTGTCCATGTGCACTTCCCTATTGGGCTTCATTGGGCTAGCAGGTTAGCATTGTCCATCTACATCCCCATTGTATTTGTAGAGTAACAAGTAACCCAGCTCTAGAGTCAAAATTAAATTGAAAATTAAAAAAAGGAATAACACTTGAGATGTTTTATTTTGACAAGCCAAAGCGGATGTGTTGGTACAGTTTCCGTCCGGCTTCACTCTCTCCCAGGTCTCTCACGGCTCTCTATGAATCCACTCCAGTCGAACCAGCCTCCCTCCACCGTGCATGCCTCTCCCTCAGCGGGCCGTCCTCTGAGCTCTGGCCGCTCTCTGGCTGCTCCTCCGCGGGCATGGCTCCTGTCACGTGTCGGGTGCAGTTCCTGGAGGATTCGGACCCTTTCGTCTGCACAAACTTCCCGGAGCCCCGCAGACCTCCCCTGGCGCACATCGAGCTGGAGCAGCCGCTGAGTGAGCAGATCGCTGGGATACACAAGCTCCTGGATGCGCCCCTCAAGGTAAGACCCGGCCCGCCCCTGGAAGCTTCGTGTGGTGAGGGCAGGTGCCACTACAAGTTCATAGGAAAGAAGACATTTATTTGTTTTAATTACTTGTTCATTATTTGACCTGAGAGAAAGACCAGAGGGAGAGAGCGAGAGAGAGAACAGAGTGAGAGAGAGACCAGAGAGAGCGAGAGACCAGAGAGCGAGAGACCAGAGAGCGAGAGACCAGAGAGCGAGAGACCAGAGAGAGAGAGACCAGAGAGAGAGAGAGAGACCAGAGAGAGAGAGACCAGAGAGAGAGAGACCAGAGAGAGAGAGACCAGAGAGAGAGAGACCAGAGAGAGAGAGACCAGAGAGAGAGAGACCAGAGAGGGAGAGATAGAACAAGACCAGAGAGGGAGAGATAGAACAAGACCAGAGAGGATAATGGAGAGACCAGAGAGAGAGAGACCAGAGAGAGAGAGACCAGAGAGAGAGAGACCAGAGAGAGAGAGACCAGAGAGAGAGAGACCAGAGAGAGACCAGAGAGAGAGAGACCAGAGAGAGAGAGACCAGAGAGAGAGAGACCAGAGAGAGACCAGAGAGAGAGAGACCAGAGAGACCAGAGAGAGAGAGAGACCAGAGAGAGAGAGAGACCAGAGAGAGAGAGAGAGAGACCAGAGAGAGAGAGAGACCAGAGAGAGAGACCAGAGAGAGAGAGAGACCAGAGAGAGAGAGAGACCAGAGAGAGAGAGAGACCAGAGAGAGAGAGAGACCAGAGAGAGAGAGAGACCAGAGAGAGAGAGACCAGAGAGAGAGACCAGAGAGAGAGACCAGAAAGAGAGAGACATCAGAGAGAGAGAGACACCAGAGAGAGAGAGACACCAGAGAGAGAGAGACACCAGAGAGAGGGAGAGACCAGAGAGAGGGAGAGACCAGAGAGAGGGAGAGACCAGAGAGAGGGAGCGACCAGAGAGAGGGAGCGACCAGAGAGAGGGAGCGACCAGAGAGAGGGAGCGAGACCAGAGAGAGGGAGCGAGACCAGAGAGAGGGAGAGAGACCAGAGAGAGGGAGAGAGACCAGAGAGAGGGAGAGACCAGAGAGAGGGAGAGACCAGAGAGAGGGAGAGACCAGAGAGAGGGAGAGACCAGAGAGAGGGAGAGACCAGAGAGAGGGAGAGACCAGAGAGAGGGAGAGACCAGAGAGAGGGAGAGACCAGAGAGAGGGAGAGACCAGAGAGAGGGAGAGACCAAGAGGGAGAGACCAAGAGGGAGAGACCAAGAGGGAGGGAGAGACCAGAGATATATATTTCAACAATATGTTGGGTGTTCCAGCTCTAACTAACCACAATGTAATTAGTACAAATTTGGCATTTTAGTTTAGTTTCCGTTTTTTGGAAATGGTTAATTGACCCGTGTTCTTAAAGTGTTATTAGCGGGAATTGTATTTCAAATGTTGGAAAAATGAAACTATAAACAAACGGCGGCCTTCCCATATCCTTGTTCTCCCTCTGGTCTCGGCTGTATTTGACAGTGTATGCACGGCTTTTGACAGCTGCAGCAGCGCTCAGACCTACAACCAACAAGTTTGATATCTCTGCGATCGCACTTCAAGAGCCGCTAGTTCAGGCGTTTAGAAACATTTATAGATAAGTGTGTGTGAGCGGTTTTTATTAATCTAAAAGATACAGCTGGGACTGGGAGGATTTCACTTATTGTGGGTTATTCATAGAACCCACAAAAAAGCAGAGACCAGTGTATACATGTTTGCTTCACCCAACCCTTTTTTTGAGCTCTGTTCTGTAGTAATATTAGGTTTTACAGGTTTTAAAATTAACATCTTGATCTTGTTCTTTCTAGTGCCAATGGAGCCTAGAATCTAGACTTTGGCATTCATCTTCTATACATTGATAACTGATACCTGGAAAACACTCCAGCCTCCAGCCCTAGGGCCAGTAGAAACACACACAATCAAAGTAGCGTAGAGTAGAGTGGGGTGGGGTAGGGTATTGTAGGGTAGGGTAGGGTAGGGTTGGGTAGGGTAGGGTAGGGTAGGCTAGGGTGGGGTAGAGCTGGTGGAAACCGGGTTTAAGCAGGTGTGTCTTGTGTTTATTCATAGCAGCAGACGTGACCAGCCCTAATGCAAAGTATGCATTTGCCTTCTTAATAAGGTCAAACACAAAGGATGATAGAAGAAGTCGACACGTTCTTATCCAGTCATAATACATTCTGTTTGGTAATCTGGCAAATTAAATCTTGGGTCCCAGATTTTCAGACTACAAAAACTATAAATAAAAATCTAAAAACAAGTAATCCTAAACTTGTTCATATGCATGTGTTTTGGCCTTTGTCACATCTTTATATGTTTTTCCGCATGTTGTGGATGGATTTGTTCATTTTTTACCACATATTTTATTGTCTATCTACAAAAGATAAGTTTAAAAATGATCACATTGTTTGTGTTCGCGTCTATCTCTTCTATGTATACTATTTGATACAATGGAGTGAATTTGAAGTGGTACATCCTGAAGTGGTCTGTTATAGTCCTGTTAGAGTAATAGGTCTTTTCATGCAGTGCACTTTTCTGATTCATAATAAAATGTTAAATTGGCGGCAGTCTCTCCTTCTTCAGCTCCACCACGACTCACCAAAAAAATTTGTTGATAATTGCGAACTACAAAAGTTGAGATTCCGGTTGGTTTACATATTCTTATGATTGGGGCAGTTTGTAAGAAATGGATACTGTAAATACACCAGATTGTACCTAATTATTGTTTGATACCTGAACACCCAAAGGAAACTGGAGCAGACTCGGGGAGAACATGCAAACTCCACACAATTCAATGTCTTTGTGTAAAGTCCTAAATCACCGGAGCAGTCGTCTCGGAGGACTTTACAAAGTTTTCGATTCACCAACAGCAGATATGAGAATCAAAGAGTTTGGACGCACCGTATGCAATGATAACAAACACATAGGAGCCAGTGGTCTATAGGGAGCGGGATGACCAATGTCCTGAAAGTTGCATAAATGTCCCCAATCATCACTGTCCTTAGACCCTCCTGCATCTGCAAGGAACCACTCAAATCACCTGTGGGAGAAATATGAGAAATCTCAGGAACGGAGAGGCTGTAGATCCAGGACTGAGGCTGTCGATCCAGGACTGAGGCTGTAGATCCAGGACTGAGGCTGTAGATCCAGGACTGAGGCTGTCGATCCAGGACTGAGGCTGTAGATCCAGGACTGAGGCTGTCGATCCAGGACTGAGGCTGAACCATGACCGCTAACTTTTAGGGCTGGGCGATTAATCGATTTTAATCATTAATTCGAGTTATACGTTTAGGGCGATTTCTTTTTTTAAAAATTCGATTTTTATTTTCTCCAGCGCAGAACTACAGCGCTAACGCGCTAACCGCGGGTCTATGGTGTTGAGCAGTTATTTTGAAGCTAACCTAATGCTAACAGTCTCCCTCTGGCCTGATGCTCGCTCTCACAGTTGGTGCTGTTGCAATAACACTTCAAACGTTCAAGAATCAGACTTTATTTAAATCGCCAGAACACACACACACACGCACGCACGCAGGCTCCGGTCGTTATGTCCGTACGCCACATCTTTCACGCTCTCTCACGCTCGTTATTCCAAAGCGCACTCCCGTGTCCGTGGCGCGCACACACTCGTGTCCCACTGAGCCGCTGCACTTTGGAAAAGACACGTCTCACACATTGCTCTGATACAAACAACGTGTTCCCCGCTGTCTGTTAGCTACAGTAGCTGCTACAGTAGCTGTTAGCTACAGTAGCTGCTACAGTAGCTGTTAGCTACAGTAGCTGCTACAGTAGCTGTTAGCTACAGTAGCTGCTACAGTAGCTGCTACAGTAGCTGTTAGCTACAGCATCAGAATGTAAACAGGAAGCTCGGACAATGCGGGAGTCACTGAAGTTAGTATTAGCGCCACCAGCTGGACCGAGTGTTGTACTACAGCACAGTTACTCAGGCACAGTTGAAAGAACAAGCATGAAAACCCGAGGAGGCTTTTGGAAAAGACTGTCTGTTACAACATTTCTATTTTGAGTAATCAGTTTTAAAAATGTGATATTTCATGTAAATAATGCATGTGTTTAATAGGATTGATATATTTGCGATGGGCCTTGTTTGTGTGATTTAAGTTATTTTGAAGGTGCATAGTGTCATTGTAAGTGAAGTTATTATAAAACTGTTAAGCTACATTTTCACTGTTTACAATGGCAGAGCCATCTCGTTTACAAGCATGTTTTAAGGCTTAATTCCTGTTACACTTATGCTCCATGGGGATTTAGATTGAACTGCATAAAGGAAAATCTATTTCTTTGTCAGTTGTAGTTTGTTTTTAAATAGAAAAAAATAAATCGATTAAAATCGAAAATCGGATTTGGTGTGAAAAAATCGGAGATTTTTTTTTTTTGCCATATCGCCCAGCCCTACTAACTTTCGTTCTTTGGACAATCTGCACTGCTGCTGTTAGAATGTCGTCTTTGAGATCATTGTCGTTGGCATCCAGGATTTGGTTTGGCAACAATCTCACGCAGTAGGAGCTGGAACCTCTTTTACCCGAGCGTTTGTTATTGTCCCGACGTGAGGTCTTGTCCGCTCCATAAATCTATTCATAACCTCAGCCTTGTCCAAGTTCAAGCCGTGAGTCATTCCGAGGCATGATGCTGGACTGGAGCAGGGCTTTCAAAAATACCCATCAAACCGCATTCCTCCGGCAGCCGCACAGACTCTCACAATGAACCCGGCAGTAATGACAGTGTATACGTCCTCGTTTAAAGCTATAGTGGGGGAAAGTTACGAGGAACAGAAGTCACACCTCTTGACACGGATACGGCGAAAACAAAAGACTTCTGTTTGGGTTTGGGATGGAGAGCTCGGGCTGTGTGCTGCCAGAAAGGGTCCCGTTTCAGAAGTTATTGTCTGGAGTTCTGGGTCTCTTTGACAGCGAGGGCATCTGCTTTATTAGTCTGTTGTGGCAAAGACTTGAGTCCTGGATATAAGCCTCAGTCCTGGGTATAAGCCTCAGTCCTGGATCTAGAGCCTCAGTCCTGGATCTAGAGCCTCAGTCCTGGATCTAGAGCCTCAGTCCTGGATCTAGAGCCTCAGTCCTGGATCTAGAGCCTCAGTCCTGGATCTAGAGCCTCAGTCCTGGATCGACAGCCTCGGTCCTGGATCTACAGCCTCGGTCCTGGATCGACAGCCTCAGTCCTTGATCGACAGCCTCAGTCCTGGATCGACAGCCTCAGTCCTGGATCGACAGCCTCAGTCCTGGATCGACAGCCTCAGTCCTGGATCTAGAGCCTCAGTCCTGGATCGCCAGCCTCAGTCCTGGATCTACAGCCTCGGTCCTGGATCGACAGCCTCAGTCCTTGATCGACAGCCTCAGTCCTGGATCGACAGCCTCAGTCCTGGATCGACAGCCTCAGTCCTGGATCGACAGCCTCAGTCCTGGATCTACAGCCTCAGTCCTGGATCGACAGCCTCAGTCCTGGATCGACAGCCTCAGTCCTGGATCGACAGCCTCAGTCCTGGATCGACAGCCTCAGTCCTGGATCGACAGCCTCAGTCCTGGATCTACAGCCTCAGTCCTGGATCGCCAGCCTCAGTCCTGGATCTACAGCCTCGGTCCTGGATCGACAGCCTCAGTCCTTGATCGACAGCCTCAGTCCTGGATCGACAGCCTCAGTCCTGGATCGACAGCCTCAGTCCTGGATCGACAGCCTCAGTCCTGGATCGACAGCCTCAGTCCTGGATCGACAGCCTCAGTCCTGGATCGACATCATCGAGTGGGTTCCTCCCTCATTTTGAACCTCCCCAAGGTTTCCCACTGAGTTTCTGAGGGTCTAAGAACAGTTTCGGCACATTTATTAACATTTCTGGACAGTGGTCATCCCGCTCCCTGGGGACCACTGGCTCCTCTGTGTTTGTTATTATTGCATTTCCTGTGTTTGAACTGTTTGAGACCTCTGAGACGAGAAGCTGTTGGCATTTAGGGCGATACAAGAATTGAATTATTGTGTGTTCATGTTTGGGACATGTGTTTCTCTGTTCTAATTATATTTTGAATCCGTCCCTGATTCTGTCATGTGAGGCCTTCTTTTTATATCATTTTTTGTTGTTGTTGTTGACAAACTGTAGATTTTCTCCGGTTTAATATTGGTCATCAGTGTAACTATGGCAGCCACTGGTTCGACCTCTTCACAGATACAATGAGAGCAGGTGCTTTGAGTGACTATCTGTTATGTAAACATTAGTGTTCGTGTGTGTCTTTGTCTTTGTGTGTGTCTGTGTGTGTGTATTGTTAGCGTGTCTCTGTGTGTGTGTCTCTGATCACTTACAGCTCCCAGGTCTATGTGCTCATTCCTCTCAATGGTCAAACTCGACAGTCTCCTGTAGCTTCAGAATCTTGTGAAGTGTTCTGTTCAAGTTAATAGTTCTTCTGCACCTGATGCCACCACCAGACATTTACATTTACAGCAACTAGTATTATTTATTTATAAATAATAGCGCACGTATTTCACACACTGAAGTTTAGTAGAGAGGGCTGGATGGAGACAAAGTATAACTTAAATTCGTGTTGACTTCACATTTGTTTAATTCCTTTTGTTTGGACCTTTCTGGTCAAATTGATACATTATAAAAATAAAAGTCTAAGTGTCGCATGTGCAGTGATCCTCTGAAAAGCCTGGAAGCATTAACTTAAAGAAAAACCACCAGTCTGTAAAAGTCCAGCTGTACGAGAGGAAGGAAAGACTTATCTACAGCTGATGTGACACGACATCCGTCCATCGCCTCATTCACTTTATCTGCTGTTTACAGACCCCACCCTGTTCCTCTGCAGGGCCCAGGGACCAGGGACCAGGCTCCTGACCTGGGCCAGAGCAGACCAGGACAGAGCATTTTAACTGCTGATATTTGAAGGATCGCTCGGTTCCATCGCTGGTTGCATCATTTCTCTGCTCTGGTGTTTCTGGAACTGGAACTTTCTGAGGTCAAATGGAACAAGCCAGTCAGAAAGACACACTTTTTACACAAAACCTGTGTGTTCCAATTTCTTTAATTATATGGGACTTTGCAATTAATGACAAAGTTTGCAAAAGTTCTTAACTACAAATTCAAGTGATTTTTTTGTTATTTTATTTAAGAATATTTAATTTTTTGTCTTGTCGGGCAGAAACATAATTTTCTTGACTTGCAAAACTTCACCATGAGCACTTCCGATTGGGCTTCATTGTGTTCGTGGGTGAGCACTGTCCATCTGTATACAGCACTGGTGTCATTCATACGGCCCGCGGGCCAGAACCGGCCCGCCAAGAGATTTGACACGGCCCGTGGCTCATTTACGTAAAATTATATATTTTTTAAATGATCCGCTCCGCGAGGCTCTGCGAGGCGCCACAGCGCCGCGCTCAGCAGCGAGTCCAGTGCATCTGTAGCTGGCTCCACCAGAGCGGTGCTGAAGGAATAACATCTTAAACTACAAGACTCGACGAAAAATACGGCACTTTGAGCGGAGAATTGAGAAGACAGAATATAAACATGTCTGGCCCTGAAGACACAGCAGTCTGTTTGTGCCCAGAGCGAGAGGTTAGTGCTGACTGTAAAGACAAGCTACATGAGTGCTAACAGCATAGCATTACCATCACAGCCGCAGAGAGAGTTGTTAAAACTCTCATACAGGCTGCAGACTGTGTCCAGAGAAACCACTCGCTTTTACCAACATGTTGCCATTGATCAGAGACTGATGTTACTGATGTCGCATATTCATTTGTGGTGTTACTGAAACTATCAGAGGAGTTTTGAGCGCTGCTGCTGGTGCTGCTGCTGGTTCTGCTGTTGTTGCTGGTGCTGTTGGACAGTGTGGACTGTAACCATAGACTGTATATATTAATAGACAGAGTCACGCCTATCTCTGCCGTTCTAACTAATGGGCCAAAAAATTTGCTCTACTGGAGCAATCCAAAATGGCCGCGAGTGGTCCCGCCCACAAGAAAATTGTGAAAAAACGCATCTGCGCATGCGTCAGCCGGCGCAGCTCCATTCATTTGAACGAGAGACTTAAAAAATTCACAGTAAGTAAACTAGAGTGGACCAAAAAAATTCACCCCCCTCAGCATTGACACACATGTGGAACGGAGCTTTGGGCCAAGAGCCAACTTTTGGTCCATCCTGTAAAGACGTTTTTGAGAGGTCTGCCAACGCTATACGTTAGCCTTGGCTAATTCTTCTTCTGGGTTCACCCCCATCGGCCCGGGGTGGTATTGCAAGCATGTCAGCGCACGTCATTTTGGCCACTTTTGAGCTGGGACCCGCCCCCACTGACTGTAACCAACGGTAAAAGCAGGTGTTGTGACAAAGCTGCAAATGGAGGTGATGATTTTTGGACATTTGACTGTATTTTACAGAGACACTGCTGCAGTTGTAAAGAATAGATCACGTTATGGAAGTTGTTGTTGTTCATTTCAACTGAATCATGGTCAGTTTGATGCTTTCTCTGTGACAATAACATAACCATGGACCTTACCACACTGAAGATGGTTAAACTGAGGTGCTGTGTTAAATTGCGTTTTTCTATCTACCTACTTTACCTTTGAGCAAGTTTTCTCTGTAATGAGCCGTTAAACAAAGCTAACATACATTTATTAATATAAATATTGTGAAATGCCATTTTCAATTTAGTAAAAATTTAGTAAAAACATTACATTATTTGCACAATGAAAAACTCACTGTCACATTTAAGTTTGTAACAGAAAACTGAGTATTGAAGGACAGTGTTTTAAAGGAAGTTTTAAATAAATGTGTTTATGTGAACAAAAAGTTGGACTTTGTACCGTTTTTGGGTATTTTTGTAGCGCATCTTCTTGTCCGGCCCATTTGAGATCCAATTAGGTTGTATGTGGCCCCCGGACCAAAATGAGTTTGACACCCCGGGTATACAGTCTCCCCCTGTTTGCATGGAACACGTTTTTTTAATGTGTTGCTCAAAGTACATTTGCCAGTGCAGGATGGAGGCACATTGGGTGATGATGGTTAAAGACACTTCTTCGGCCTTTGCTTCTCAGGGGTCTGTAGTTTAGCCCAGTTGTGCAATGCAACAGCACAGTCATGTATCGCTTGCATTTTTAGACTACTACTTCTCATTGAGTCACAGTGCTTATTAGTAAACTGATCCTTGTCTAAACAGGACTCTTCCTCCTAAACAACGATGGAGTGATTCTGTGACATGTTTAAACCTCGGCTCATGCTTCAGGAATGAGTCAAACACACAACGTTACAAATGTGTGTCAACCTCAATCGTCATAAAAAGCTGATCTGAAGACGTGACCGAGGCCAAAAACATACATGCACCTGAAAATTAGAGATAGAAGCAAAATGTTCTGAGAGCGAGAAACTAGTTGGATGGATTTTATGAGGCAAGGCAAGGCAGATTTATTTGTATAGCACAGTTCATACACAAGGCAACTCACAAAGTGCTGAACAAAACATGATTGAAGCCTTCACACGAGGTACATAAATATTCACAGTGCATCAAAAAGAGTGAAGATACAATCCTTCAGTCGTTGCAGCTAAACTGAACTGCTTTTATCTTGGATTTGAACATTGTCAGAGAAGAAGCCTGTCTCACATTTTCAGGAAGACTGATTAAGATTTTTTGCTGCATAAATCTGAAACAATGTCTCCTCATATTTAGTCCTGACCCTGGGCGCCAGCAGGAGGCCATTACCTGTGCTCCCCAGTCCTAGCAGGAGGCCTGTCCTTGTGCTCCTCAGAGTCCAATTTTTGTGATTTGAGTCAGATACCCCAGCTGTAAAGGGGACATAACTTGCATCACAGACTTTTCTCAGCTTTGGACCATGTTATAGTAGTTTTCTTTACTTACACTCAAAGCAGTTTTTAAGAAGATTCCTGTGTGTTTGTTTTTATGTTTGTGCGTTCATAACGAGATAGCTTCCCTCTTTAGCTGCACTGTATCTGGCGATCAACAGCTATCCCTCGGTGCTAACGTGGCTAACATTCAAAATCAAGCGTCTGCCCATTCAAATCCATTTCTTTTGACATTTGCTCGCATCTTGCAGGTCGCAATATTAGCGGACAAGATGCATAGCGCAGCACCATGACCAAGACCTCCAGAACAAACTTGACCTCTGCCAATACAAACCTGTTATATGCCAATACAAACATGTTATATGAATACATGTTTTATCCCAATTAAATGAGATGGATCTTAAGAATTGGGCATGTATTTATTGCTGGTTTAATGATTTGGACTGTGTTGTGCTGTGTGTGTGTGTTGCAGTTGGAGGAGTGCACGCTGCAGCTCTCTCACAGCGGGACTTACCTGGACCTGGACTCGTCTCTGTCCGAGCAGAGCGATGAACTGGAGAGCTTCTTCGAGGACGTAGAGTGAGTACTTTCAGTGTTTCCGGCGTGAGATCAGACGGCCAATTCAGGGTCATGTCTCCACACCATAGACTGTATATAGATGGACAATGTTAACCCGCTAGCTCCATGAAACCCAGTAGGGACGTTTTTATCCCACTTTTCTGGCCCAATTCTGACTAACATGTAAAAGTAAACTCTTCTAGCTCAGTAACCGTTTGTGTCACATAACAAACCAAAGGTACTAAACAGAGGATTTACCAGCTAGATTATGTTCAAGTGAACCTATACCCGTTTCTGCAAGGTTCGAATGTTTAGCACAGCCCCCCAACTTGCTCACAGGCTTCTCATTTCCCCTACGCTCTCATTCCACGGAGCCATCTAGTTTTATTCGCGATCTATATGCTAACATTAGCATTAGTGCAACTTTTTGTAAGCAGTACAACAATCACTGATGAAAAGGTACAAAAGCAACGCACTGCTAACAAAATATATAACTGAAAGATTACCACTAGTTCCACGTCCGAATGTAGTCTGAGAATAGATAGTCCAAGCATAGATAGTCCGAGGCGGTCCCGCAGGTCTCTCCCACAGTGTTGCCAACTTAGCGACTTTGTCGCTAGATTTAGCGACTTTTCAGACCCTATAGCGACTTTTTTTCAAAAAAGCGACTAGTGACAGATCTAGACAAAGCATTAAAATCATTAAATGTTGTTAATGTTGAAATTATTTTTGTACATTTGTAGTTCTAAACATATTTAGGGTGTTTTTTACTCACTTTTGTCTCTCCCACGACGATATTCCTCTCTCCTACAGCGTCCGTTATAGTTATTTGCAAATGGCCAATTATGCAAATTAGGCGATGGCGTCATTTAGCGACTTCTAGCGACTTTTGGGACAGCCAATAGCTACTTTCCTTACTGAGGAGTTGGCAACACTGCTCTCCCATAGACAAGTCTCTCCAGAGGATACAATGTAAGCTAGCTATGTTCACCCGGGCTTGATTTCTTCTTTGATCATTTTTTCGCTTTATTTCCCTCTTCTCTTCCTCACTGTTGCGTCCTTTGAGCTGTTTTGCTGTGTCTGCAATTACAGAAAGAGGAGTTATAGCCAATTCTGCTAACATGCTACTGTGTTTAGCAGCGCTGTAGAGGCTAGAGGACGCCTCCTCGGTCTGTGGAGGATAACGATCTACTCAGCACTTTTTATGTCCTGAATTCATACACAAGCTGAATCAATGAGCTCAAGTTTTCAATTAAAGTACGGATTATAATGCAACTTGGATGTAGTAATAAGCATTTTTATGAACTCATTAAAGAAAAATTGGGTATAGCATCTTTAAGCTAGGCAGCACACGGTCCTCTTTCAGGGCTCCTTTTTTGGCTGTGATGTTACCGAACCAGTCCCAGAAACAACAAGCAAACTTTCAACATTGCAGCGATAAAAGTTCGGCAGAATCTCAGAAATTCTTGGGTTTAAGACCAGCCTTGAGTCTTTTTAGTTGTTGCCAAAGAGGAAAAACTTACCGCTATGTTGCACAGACCTCTTTGTGAACAAGGGCAGAGTGCGTCACCAGAAACACTGACCTGGAATCTTCTACTTCAGAATAATTCAGAGTTCTCCTGAATCGCTCTGGGGTCCTCTGGTAAAGACTGGAACATTAATGACCGGGTGAGAGGCGGCCCATGGAAACTCAAATACTCTGGGATCAGCTCCTGTTACGGTTCCACTTACTGCACTTCAGTAATGTCAAGGGATTGCAGTAATAATAGTGTAGCATCCAATCCACTTTATTTATATAGCACATTTTCATAAAACAAAACATTAAATTAAACACAGACGACACGACGCACGCTGAGCTAAAAGCCAAAGATTCGAATTTTGTCTTGAGACTAGACTTAAAACACTCAGAGCTGTTTTATATGGAGGGGCAGAGCTAGTATAGGATATGGACCAAAACTGCCAAAATGATAAGTGATTGAATAAATTAATTAATTTCAAAATTGGAGAATAATTATCAAGATGTTACTACACAGTCTGAGATTTAAAAATATATGTATTATTATTAAATGTCTGTTTTTTGCTAAAATTGAGAAAATAGAACCCTATTATTTTCTGTCTGCATTTCTTTCTTTCTCGTGCGTATTCCAAGGGGAGGAGCTGCTTTAGATATGTTTATTATGAAAAAGACTTACTTTCAATAATACTAAAGAGTAATATGGTAAAAAATATATGTTCTTTTGAAATATAGAGTTTTGAAAAAAAGTCTTTGAACAATTGACTTCACCGTTCTGAGGAAAGAGGGGTTAAACAAACACAACAATCAGTCAGTCATGGAAAAGAAATCCCTGAAGAGTTAAGATTATCTAATGTTATCATCATTAGGATTAAGAGATTCTTCCCACAGGGTGGAAATTCCAGAAATTAATTTGAGAAGTTTTGGGTTTGTGATTGAGATATTTCCATTTTTGTTCAAAGACATTATTTTGGTTTTTCCCTAAACTTTGAACATTTTTGCTTATTTTTATCTCAGACTTAATGGTTTTCCTCCAAGACTTAAGTGCGTGTTTGTGTGTGCGTGCATGTGTGCGTGTGTGTGTGTATGTGTGTGTGTTTGTGTGTTTGTCTTTTTCCACAGAAAAGGAAAGAAGCCTGTTGTGATTCTAAGGACTCAGCTGTCGGTGCGCGTTCACTCCATCCTCGGTAAGAACTGCATTCTTCAACTCTTTCAGTTGTGTTTATGATGAGCCAAGGAAAACAGCTCGTCCTGGTCCTGCTCTCGAGTAGGCCCTAGTGTCACTCTGGTCCTGCTCTCGAGTAGGCCCTAGTGTCACTCTGGTCCTGCTCTCGAGTAGGCCCTAGTGTCACTCTGGTCCTGCTCTCGAGTAGGCCCTAGTGTCACTCTGGTCCTGCTCTCGAGTAGGCCCTAGTGTCACTCTGGTCCTGCTCTCGAGTAGGCCCTAGTGTCACTCTGGTCCTGCTCTTCAGTAGGCCCTAGTGTCACTCTGGTCCTGCTCTCGAGTAGGCCCTAGTGTCACTATGGTCCTGCTCTCGAGTAGGCCCTAGTGTCACTCTGGTCCTGCTCTCGAGTAGGCCCTAGTGTCACTCTGGTCCTGCTCTTCAGTAGGCCCTAGTGTCACTCTGGTCCTGCTCTCGAGTAGGCCCTAGTGTCACTCTGGTCCTGCTCTCGAGTAGGCCCTAGTGTCACTCTGGTCCTGCTCTCGAGTAGGCCCTAGTGTCACTCTGGTCCTGCTCTCGAGTAGGCCCTAGTGTCACTCTGGTCCTGCTCTCGAGTAGGCCCTAGTGTCACTCTGGTCCTGCTCTCGAGTAGGCCCTAGTGTCACTCTGGTCCTGCTCTCGAGTAGGCCCTAGTGTCACTCTGGTCCTGCTCTCGAGTAGGCCCTAGTGTCACTCTGGTCCTGCTCTCGAGTAGGCCCTAGTGTCACTATGGTTCTGCTCTCAAGTAGACCCTAGTGTCACTCTGGTCCTGCTCTCGAGTAGTCCCTAGTGTCACTCTGGTCCTGCTCTCGAGTAGGCCCTAGTGTCACTCTGGTCCTGCTCTCGAGTAGGCCCTAGTGTCACTCTGGTCCTGCTCTTCAGTAGGCCCTAGTGTCACTCTGGTCCTGCTCTTCAGTAGGCCCTAGTGTCACTCTGGTCCTGCTCTCGAGTAGGCCCTAGTGTCACTATGGTCCTGCTCTCGAGTAGGCCCTAGTGTCACTCTGGTCCTGCTCTCGAGTAGGCCCTAGTGTCACTCTGGTCCTGCTCTCGAGTAGGCCCTAGTGTCACTCTGGTCCTGCTCTCGAGTAGGCCCTAGTGTCACTATGGTCCTGCTCTCGAGTAGGCCCTAGTGTCACTCTGGTCCTGCTCTCGAGTAGGCCCTAGTGTCACTCTGGTCCTGCTCTCGAGTAGGCCCTAGTGTCACTATGGTCCTGCTCTCGAGTAGGCCCTAGTGTCACTATGGTCCTGCTCTCGAGTAGGCCCTAGTGTCACTATGGTTCTGCTCTCGAGTAGGCCCTAGTGTCACTATGGTTCTGCTCTCGAGTAGGCCCTAGTGTCACTCTGGTCCTGCTCTCGAGTAGGCCCTAGTGTCACTCTGGTCCTGCTCTCGAGTAGGCCCTAGTGTCACTCTGGTCCTGCTCTCGAGTAGGCCCTAGTGTCACTCTGGTCCTGCTCTCGAGTAGGCCCTAGTGTCACTCTGGTCCTGCTCTCGAGTAGGCCCTAGTGTCACTCTGGTCCTGCTCTCGAGTAGACCCTAGTGTCACTCTGGTCCTGCTCTCGAGTAGGCCCTAGTGTCACTCTGGTCCTGCTCTCGAGTAGGCCCTAGTGTCACTCTGATCCTGCTCTTTCGCAGTGTTCAAGCTGTTTCTCTCATTTTCTAACATGAAAAAATACATATTTTTGTTTTGACTTTGAAGCTGACTCTTGATGTGATCCCAGAGGAATATGTGGAAATAGTTTGCATCAGTGTTTTTAAATTGTGACGTACTTTTTTTCCTGTTGGGACTTGCTCTTATTTGGACTGTTGTCTCAAAGTATCTCTTTTATGGATTTTTGTGGACAAAAAATGCATGTATTGATCTTGCATAGACCTAATGCAAACAGAAATTATGAAGTATACTCTGCATACAGATGGACAATGTTAACCCGCTAGCTTAATGAAGCCCAATAGGGAAGTGCTCATGGACAAGGTTTTGCTCTGGCTCTCTTTGACTTGCCCTGAAAAACCTAAACCGTTTGAGTCACAATCACCATTTTGGGGTCAAAAAGCTGTGGTTTGGTGCTATTTTTGATCCTGTTTTTTTATATTGTTATTTTGTCATATGCCTTAATTTGCGGGAAAAAATCCAGCTTGCCTTAGCAACCGTCGAAGCAACACGTCTGCCCCTGTTCTGACGCAAAACTATAACCCCTTCAGAACAAATGCCCATATATGGATATTGGCTCCAGCTAGCTCGTGTTCAAATCGGCCTCTTCCGCATTAAGGCTAACTCTGAGGTAGCACTCGCTCAGTACACTTCTAATGTACAGTTTATGTAAGAAACACAACCTACTTCCTCATAGTGTTGTAGTGTATGAACCATTGGCACATCTGGGAATCTTCTCCTCGTCACAGATTACACCTTTGTTGACATGACGATCCTGCCGTCATCTTTGTCATAAACGTGTCATTACATCATCCTTACACACTTCCGTACAATGTCAACAAAGGAAAAAGGAAACACGGTCCTTATGATCAATTGTATCTGGATTGACCACAGGCAGAAAATATGAGATTGTCAAACATACAACAAAGTTAAGAATCTTCCTCATGTGAATCCTTTCATCACTGATTACTAATGCAATCTATCTGCTGGGGTTCAGATAGAATCAGGACCAACTCATTATTTTTCATATGATTCTTATTGTTGCGTCATCATCAGTTATTAATCACTCCTCACTGTCTGTGTACACTCCCAAACTGGTTAGATGACCTACTTTCACCCAATGAAAGAATAACAGATTACCATTCTTAAATTCCATGTAATATGATTCTTGGTTAGAGCCAAAGAAGTAAGGGATGTTGAGACAGGGACAATCACAGTTTTAATGTTTTGGCCAGTTTTAATATCTACCATTTAGAGACGAATGCCGTTGTGATTTTGGGCTGTATAATTATACATTGATTTTTATTTGAATTAATGTTGTTTTAAAAAAGTGCAAGTTCCAAACATGGACTGTCTATAGATGGACAATGCATTTCTCTCTGGTCTCTCTCTCTGTTCTGGACTGTAGATGCTAATGTTTATATTGTGAATTTGTGACATATACTGGATTTACAAATTCTATATAAATGAAACCTAACCAGCGTGTGTGGTTACAGACCGACGCCACTCCTGATTGGCTCTTGGTAACTCTGCTGTTGCTACTAACAGAATTGGCATGAATTTGTCTCAACTTTCCCACTCAAAAAGCCTGTTCAAGCTAGCTATAAAGGCACTTCCACATTAAATCTAACACTATGGTGATGTCACACTGTCAGTCCACTCCTAATATAAAGTCTATAGTTTCATCCATCCATCTTCTTCCCCTTTAATCCATTTCTGAGTCTTGAGGGCGGCAGTCAGAGCTGCACCCAGTTCACAGAGCACCAGCCTCTCACTGATCCTCCTGCAGGTGCTGAGTCCACAGGAGCATGGCTGCTCTGTCAGTGAGGGCATAGCCTTGATCTTTCAGCAGGAGCTTCAGGCAAAGGACACAACGACAGCAGACATCAGTGGGAGTCGGGCTCAAAGGCCAATGCTCTACCAACTGAGCCATGCACTGTCGCCCCTAGTCTATGGTTCCATATGGCCTTCCATAAGAGACAGAGGTTGCGCGTAGGTCTTTAGTTGATTATATGAGTAATAACATTGATTTAAATGCGTGGGGAGTCCAGTTAGAGTCTCTGCTCTAAATATAAAATGTTTCACTCAATTATATACATTATTTTCTTGGAACACTCTTCCTGTTGAAGTGAAAGTTTCTTATTGTTAAGAGTCCCCAGAATACATCAGAAAAGGAGTAAGAAAATTAACCTACAAAAATAATTCTATCGTAGCTTTGAGTCCTGTATCTCTTCTCCTCTTTAACCTCTATTTCTATACATTATTTTCTAGAACAACTCTTGAGATCTTATAAAGACCCAATTATTATTTACCCATTCTAATCACTGGCATGATCGTGTTCAGTTCTACAGACCAAACGAACACTTTTCCAATGTTATACTTCATCACCCATTCAATAGCAGGGCTTAAGGGTTCCCTGGTTGCCATAGTGCCCAGCCTGACTCCGCCCCCTCCTTGGCATCGTTCCCGCCTTTTCCTGTTGCACGGGGATTTCCCAGAACGCTTCCTGCTCCTATGGAAGCCCAGGCTGCATCCGAATTCCCACCAAACACTTCCCTCGTCTCCTCACTTTTTTTTTTTTGCACTGAAGAGGCATTTAAAGCAGTCTTCAAAAGTCCTACATCTCACTTGGACCAACCTGGAGCTTTCCTGTCTTAGAATTGGTCTCAACAAAGGACTAGGAGGGAAAAGGAAAGGAGGTATTTTTAAAGAATTTGAATGCAGCCCTAAACAAACGCAGCTTTGTACCAGTGTCTGGGGCCAGTCTACAGTCGCCGCAGAGGAGAACATGGAGCAAATAATACATGAAACAATACTTAGACTGTGCTTGATGCTTCTATTAACCTGTGTAGCATCTGTTTATGTGCGTTTTCAGCTGTAAGAAAATGCATATATTTTACAACGGAAAACTTGACATATTTTAAATCAGTGAGAGTGAAAGCAAAACATGTCTTTCCCACAATACTTTCCCACAATGCAGAATCACTCAATAATGTTTAATACTATTGGTCCATGCAAGATGAGAGAAATTAGAACTATTTATCTGTTATTATTTACAAAAATGAAACTCTACTAACTAATCACGATCACTTTCAAATTCTGACAGTGTTTCTTGAGGCGCCTGAGTTTCTCCAGATTATCATCAGCTCAATATAGTAATTGTTCCAGTTTGGTCTTTTTGGGTGTAAACACGAACCCACTTTAAAAACATTAGTCATTTTCCCATTTAAAATACCTAACTTTGAAACCACAAAAAAAGAACAAGTCAAAACCATGTATTTAGTTTCTGTCTTAAAACAGTTTGGCTGTAGATCCAGGACTGAGGCTGTAGATCCAGGACTGAGGCTGTAGATCCAGGACTGAGGCTGTAGATCCAGGACTGAGGCTGTAGACCCAGGACTGAGGCTGTAGACCCAGGACTGAGGCTGGAGACCCAGGACTGAGGCTGTAGACCCAGGACTGAGGCTGCAGACCCAGGACTGAGGCTGCAGACCCAAGACTGAGGCTGCAGACCCAAGACTGAGGCTGCAGACCCAGGACTGAGGCTGCAGACCCAGGACTGAGGCTGCAGACCCAGGACTGAGGCTGCAGACCCAGGACTGAGGACCTGAGGCTGTAGACCCAGGACTGAGGACTTCTGCCTTTTGCAGCTGGATAAAATATAGTTTCTGTTGTTGGATAAGCCTAGATAAACTATGTTAAAGCCTGTAGAGCAGGGGTGCTCACACTTTTTCAGCATGCGAGCTACTTATAAAATGATCAAGTCAAAATGATCTACCTACTACAAAAATGCAAAACATATATTTATTTCTAAATATATTGAGGATATTTTATATCTACAATTAGGGCTGGGCGATAAAACGATAACAATATATATCGCGATAGACATGTGTTCAATATCAATAGAGAATGGGGTCGATAGAATGTTCGATAGTTTAACTTAACTCTGTCAGGAAAAACAGGAAGAAAACACCGGAAGTAAAGCCGACTCATAAGCGCATGGCATTTTGGGGGCTTCTCGACCAATAACAGCCAAGCAGGAACCGCAAAACTTTGTGGGAAATGCGAAAACAACAACAACCGCACCATGCGTGGCGTCCATGGATCTATAGCTCGTGTTTCAATGCCGTGTCAATGGTTATGCACGTACGTGCGCGGAATAACATGTGCGGCGGCAGAGGCAGTGGACAGACCCCATGTATTCGGCGAAAGCAAGAGATTAACTTTTTCCTCGGGAAGCATGTGCGGCACAGAGAGCCGCACGGAGCGGTCACGGGGACTAGGGATGTAAATCGGTGACCGTTTAACCGGTGGTTGACCGTCACAGCGTTAACCGGTCAAAGCTGTCGGTTAAAAAAGAGAAAAGGGGGAGAGGGGAGGTCTCTTCATAACGCTATTTTAAGCCCTATTTGCACAATGTGACGAGCGGGTCCCTATCTAGCTGTGTGCGCCAATGTAACAGTAAACTCTGGGCCGACTCTCACGCTACGCGCCACATATGCACGCACACATGTACACACACACACACACACACACACACACACACACACACACACACACACACACACACACACACACACACACACACACACACACACACACACACACACACACACACACACACACACACACACACACACACACACACACACACACACACACACACACACACACACACACACACACACACACACACACACACACATTTCCCCCCCCTCCATGCACGTAACATCCACACGCATCATCTCTCCCCTCTGTTACCGCCTGCTAGTTGCACACTGGTGCGGGTCAGAACTACATTGGAGCTTATATTTACACACACATACATACATGTATTGCACACACACACATACATATACACACACACACAGACATATACACACATACATACATGTATTGTACACACACACATACCGGTCTGTCGCGCTCCTCTGTGTCACGGAGCCCAAAGCATTCTTGCAAATACACGGCTCCAGTCAAACCACATGGACCATGTTTGTGCTGCTGGTCCTTGGCATCAGCTCCACACTGATCACTTTTAAACTTTAGCGGAGACCTGCGAGACGCGGCTCGTCACTCGCTGCCCTGACCATGTGGACGAGCTGTCTTTTGCTTAAAAATGCTTTAAGCCGCAGCACAGAAGAATGGGAAGATTAAGGCCCTGTCCACACGAAGTCAAGCTCAGGCCTAAACGCAAAAATACTTTATCAATCCAGTGTATCGTCCATACGAGGCCGGCGTTTTGGGGGGGTGTAAACAAACATTTTTGAAAGTAGGTCCCAGAGTGGAAAGATTTCAAAACTCCGTATATGCCGCTCCGTGGTTACTGCCTCTCCGCAATGTATCTGAGACGCTTGCGTCATCGCCCCGCCTCTTGTTAAAGCACGCATGCGCCGCACTCAGAAAATAATGACAACAACAATGTAGCTTGTTGGTTTTGTAATCCAGTGTGACCCGAAGCAAAGGTTCGACCTCATCGTCCGTCCATACTAATGTAGTACCAGCTCGCCCACTCGCCATGTTGTCTGTTTACAAAATTCCGCGCATGCCCAGTTTCCGTCACGGAAGTTTGGGCTTGATCCCGTCATTGCGTCACAGCGCCACCAACAGGTCTGGCATAGTTTCACCGCGTTTTCAGGCGTATTGACTACATTCATATGGACGCACACATTTGTTGAGCTAACCCCGTGTTTACAGAAAAAGTTTCTGAAATTATAAGCGTTTTGTCTTCGTGTGGATATAGCCTAAAACAGCAGTTCTCTGTGCGCAAGGTGCCGAAGCTGTTGCGGGTTTTGGTGCCGCTGTCTCTGCTCTGATCCCGTAGAACGCTCAGCTGCACTTATGAAAAGTACACGGCTCGAAATGGCTGTTATTTCAAAGAACGTGGACTATTTTAAACTACGCGGTTAACCGGTTTCAACCGGTTAATGAGGCTCGGTGGTCGGTCATGAAAATTCATAGTTTTTTACATCCCTAACGGGGACACAAGACCCTCAAACAGCTAAACCAGGAGCTAAACCAGGAATAAAAAACCAGGATTAAACCAGGACTAACAACGAGGGACACAGTGTGAACATATTCCTCCAGCCTCATCGCCCCGTGACTGTAAACAAGGCTGCTAAGGTTGGTTAGCCCACACGACAAATATATTTATTTAGGTAAAAAAAAAAAAACTCTATATATATCGTTATCGACCGATATGAATGACTTATATCGTGATATAGTTTTCAGCCATATCGCCCAGCCCTATCTACAATGTATGTTGATGTACATGCAAAACCGCATGATTTATGAAATAATTTGCATTTAAGCGCCGCCTCTGGCGGTCATCCAGGATTCATAGATCCGTTCGTTCTGTAGCGGTACTTACAGTCATAGTAGAAACTCGGGGTGAAGACATATTATTATAGATCCATGGTGCAGACATATGTTTACAAGCATTGACCCCAGTCCTCAGCCCTGGTTTGATCCAGGTTTAGCTCCTGTTTTGGTTGTTTTCGAGCGTGCGTGATCACTTTGCTGCTCTCTGATGTGGAGCGAGGACGTTTGCTGCTGTGAACTGCTGCAGCAGAGAACAGTTTTTAAGGCAGTATGATCCATGCTTCAGTGATCAAAGGTCGCTCGTTTTGTTTGTTGTTGTTGTTTTGGGGGCATACTGTGGCTTGCAAAAACGCAAAACTCCAGTTATCTGTCCACACGCAAATGCATAAACAAATTTATTTTTTATTTTTAATGTAGTGCGATCTTCCAATACTACCTTTGCGATCATGATTGTCCAGACTTAGTTTTGAGTTTGTCCTGATGCTGTGGTCTGTGTGGATAATGCCTCAAAGGTGCACTAGCAACACTTTCTCACTTTCATCTTTTGCATCATCTAAAACTTTTTGGCAGTGTTAAATCTGTCTTCCTTATGATGTACGGGAGGCCTCATCTCTGGCATTCTTTAAGTCTTAGCTGTACGTATGAGTTTTATATACTGAAATTTTAAACTGTTTTATTTTATAACATAAAATAAATACAATACAATACAATATAAGGTAAAAAAAAAGAAAACAATGTCAGAAATAAATCCATTTAAAAATTAAATTTCAAATTCTGACTATGATATATTTACTATATTTTACTTTATATTTTTTACTTTTTTTTAAACATGTTTGTAAATGTGTTTGAATGTATGTCTTGGTATAGCACTTTGGGTTGCTCTGCATGTACTGTGCTTTAGAAATGAACTTGATTGAGTGACACTGGACCGGTTTGTGGAGATGCAAATGGGAATAAAATCAGTTCAAACTGGTTTTGGATTGTGATAATCTGCTACATGGAAATACTCCCTCCTGCAAAACTTTCTGTCAGGAAAAGTTAGATCCTGCTTCTTGGATGAAACACTTTCTTATTGTTTGAGTAGAAGTTGTGTATCGTTACATGCCTCAGTATGTGTCAGAAATGGGGGCCAGTATACATCTTAGAGAATATATAATGAACAGATTTACACAGATACAGTATAATAGATAAAATAACAGATATAATAGATATAATTACAGATCACACATTAACTGTAGCGGCCTTTTCAGGTCTGGTGATGTGACGTCTCTTATCAGCTGATTTTCACAGGTCCATAAAACTCCGGCCACACAGAGCAGATGAGTTTACTCCCATAGAAAGCACAACAACAACAATACTAGTGTTGTCCTCGCACTGATCCTTAGAATGTTGCGAATGGTAGAAAAACGACTTTGATCAAATGGCCGTTGGAACTTGTTTTCAGGCTCGTGTTGTTTCTCCAAAGCGTTCTCACAAATCATCTGTGCTTTGAATTGGTGCCAGTCTCTGTTTGTCCATTTATGAACAAGAAGGAAACCGGCACCAGAACAAAACTAACAAACTGTCGTCTTGTTTGCGGTATTTTTAAGTCGTCAAAGTAGAAAAGACTAATCAGCTCTAACGGTGAATACTATTTATATATTGATATTGTCTCCTTCTGCTGAGACCCCAATGTATATTTGGACTCTATGTACTATAAACATTGTATCCTCTTCAATGAGAGAGACCAGGGGGAGAGAGACCAGGGGGAGAGAGACCAGGGGGAGAGAGAGACCGTGGAAAGAGAGAGACCGTGGAAAGAGAGAGACCGTGGAAAGAGAGAGACCGTGGAAAGAGAGAGATCGTGGAAAGAGAGAGACCGTGGAAAGAGAGAGGCCAGGGAGAGAGGGAGAGAGAGAGAGGCCAGGGGAGAGAGAGAGAGAGAGAGAGGCCAGGGGGAGAGAGAGAGAGAGAGGCCAGGGGGGAGAGAGAGAGAGGCCAGGGGGAGAGAGAGAGGCCAGGGGGAGAGAGAGAGGCCAGGGGGAGAGAGAGAGATGCCAGGGAGAGAGAGAGAGGCCAGGGAGAGAGAGAGAGGCCAGGGAGAGAGAGAGAGGCCAGGGAGAGAGAGAGAGGCCAGGGGGAGAGAGGCCAGGGAGAGAGAGAGACCAGAGATTATGAGAGACCAAAGAAAGCTGATTGAGATGTGACGGAGACCAAAAATACATGCATGTGAAAACTAGGGATAGAAGTAAAGTGTTTTGAGAGAGAGGTTTGAGATTTGGCTCCTGGAGCTGGAGCCACCCACACAGCTCTGTCCTTGTGCCTCTGTGATCTCTGGCCTCAGACCGGGTTTTGTTCCTTCCTGGTTTTGTTGCCTTCGGTGACACTCTGACAGACACTGGTTGTTTTCAGCGGGACGTCCTGCAGCTGCTACTGAGCGCGCTCCGTACACATCTGCTACTGAGCCACAGACTCCTCACAACAACCAAAGAACGGCTTCCTGTGCGACCCGTGTCCTGTCTGTTCAGCTGGAGCGAAGAACAGACATGACTGTACTTTATTAAGTATTTAAGTCAATTAGTATTTTGTTAAGCCTACTTCTACTTTCAAGCCACATAAAAGGGATCCATGTTTTACAATAATGACAATTATAGTGAGTTTCGTACAGTCTTTTTGGACACTCCATGATGTCATTATTCATTACAGTGAGTAATGAATAATGCTCAGTTGGTAGAGCTTTAGCCTTTGAGCCAGAAGGTCGTGGGTTCGAGCCCACCACAAGACTTTCTCCACCGACTCCCACTGATGTCTGCTGTGGTTGTGTCCTTTGGCAAGACACTTCACCCCCATGAAAGAGACCAGTGAGGCCAGGGAGAAAGACCAGCAAGAGAGAGAACAGAAGGACCAGAAAAAGCTGATCTGTGACGGGGGAAAAAAAACCTAGTGATTGAAGAGTGAGGACCTTTTTTAACATATTGTTGAGGTTTGAGATTTTGTTTTGAATAGGTGTTTTTATTAACACATGCTGCAAAATTTATCAAATCCTGACATAATAACAAGGACTATTACAAATTAATAAATTATATATTCAGAGCTTTTGTTTTGACTATACTCTTCAAATACTATTTCTAAAGTGTGGTTCCTGCTGTTTCAGTCACTCGTCATCTCCTTGGCACTAACAGGAAATGCCACTCCAGTTGTTATCTGCCTCACTTCCTGTTTCTTCAGGACTCTTGAATATTTCCCTCGAACCAGTCGTAGCCTAGGTCATAGTTTATTGGCGCTCAGAGATTTTTGCTTACAAATACTTACAAAGATGGATGTATTTGTTTACCATAAGCTGCTCTTCTGAAGCAGTCTACTGTTGTATACTGTGGTCCTTGATTCATCGCAGGGGTGATGTGTTCTAAAAATATCCCACAATAAGTGAAATCCTTGCTACTACAGCTGTATATTAAGGCTGTTAAACCCCTCACACACACTTTACACGTTTCTTACCACCTGAACTCACGACTGCTGAAGTGAGAGAGACATCACATATCAAACCTGTTGGTTGTAGGTCTGAACGCTGTCAAAAGCCTTGCATACAGCTGCAGAGGACACTGAGGAGCAGGACTGAGGGAAAAACCAGAGAGAGGGACCAAGGAGGGACCAGAGAGTCCTGAGAGGCCGGGTCCTGACAGAGAGGTTCTGAGAGAGAGGGTCCTGAGAGTGACAGTCCTGACAGAGAGTGAATCCAGAGAGAGTCCAGAGCGAGAGAATCCCCCGAGACCAGAGCGAGAGAGTCCCCCATCCCGAGACCAGAGCGAGACACCAGCTATGTGGAGATGGTAACAGATTGAATGAGGCCAAGACCAGTTCAGAGCTATTGTTTTTGGTTATTGTCCATGCTGAGGTAGAGGCAGAGAGAGGAAGGAGGCAGTGGTCTCTCTCTCTGTAATGTCCGGGGATACACTAGAGAGCTACTTTTCTCGGACAATAAAGACAGAGAGCTACTCCTTTAAGCCGCTCTGGAAAAAATATTGTCATATTTGTTACTAGTGACAAAGTATGTGCGTTTACAATAACAATTAATGATAATGAATAATACAATCTGAAATATTATGTGTATTATTTGATTGGTTCATTTCTAAATCCTTTGGCGAGCTACCAGGAAGGGGGTAGAGAGCTACTGGTGGTTCCCGAGCTACTGGTTGGAGACCCCTGCACTACATGGACTTAAAATCATTGTTGTTCATAGGCAGCTCCTGTAAATGCTGTGATTAAAACCTCCCGTCTCCGGCTCTATCTCTGTCTCTCCACATGAACGTGAGAAGCCTTTGTGATGTGCTCAGCTTGTCGGAATCTCACGGGGGCTCAAACAGCGCTAGCATTAGCACCTTTAATCCCGTTCAGCTGTTCTAGAAACTGCGACTGGACCGCGGCCGGTGCTGGCACAGGTCATCTTCTATTTAAGGCTTGTTTGTCTGAGCACCGCGCTTTAGAACAAGACGTAAAATAAGGATGAATTATCTTGTGATCATTGTGATGGGATCTTTCCTGGTAACGACTGTATGTTAAGTAGAAAAAAACGGTTTTCTAATTTGTCTAATTCCAAGGCTAATCAACATCTATCGTCTCTCTGGTTTCTCTCTCTGGTGCCTCTCTCTGGTTTCTCTATCTGGTTTCTCTCTCAAATGTCTCTGGTCTCTTTCTCTCCCTGGTTTCACTTTTGTCTCTTTCTCTCTGGTCTTTCTCTGGTGTGTCTCTCAATGGTCTCTCTCTCAGGTCTCCTCCTGGTCTCTCTCAATGGTCTCTAGTGTCTTTCCCTCCCTGGTTTCACTTTGGTCTCTCCTCTGGTCTCTCTCTGGTTTCACTCTGGTCTCACTCTGGTCTCTTTCTGGTGTCTCTCTGGTCTTTCTCTCTGGTCTCTCTCTGGTCTCTCTCTGGTCTCTCTCTGGTCTCTCTCTGGTCTCTCTCTGGTCTCATGCCAGATGAAAGGACGTTCAGACATAAATTAATCATGGCACGTTTGTGAATCTAATCTCTATCAATTGATCTTGTAAAACAACAGGACATCTTCAACATTTATTTGAATCAATTACAATTCTAGAACTTGAACATAAACTTTTTGCGTTTATTGTGAAGTTCTTTTGTCTCAGGAATCCGGCAACCTGTCTTTCTGTGAAGACACCCAGAATAATATGTAAACCTTTGAGAATGTCGTGAGCCCAAAATCAAATGTAAATCTTTGTAATATTGTAATTTTGGTTGTTGCATCGTCCGCGTTGAGAAGTAATTATTCCAATTTTAACATAATTATCTCAACTGCCACCATTGCTACCTCTTGTCCAGGACTCCCTAGAAAAATAGTTTTATTTTTTCATTTTTTTCTGGGACTTTCCTGGTTAAATATAAGTTAATAAAAAAAGCGGTTTAATGGATCCAGGTCTCTCCGTAAACAAACGAGTAATAATCAACAGTGTTTTCACATTTTCTGGAGTCTGGAGCTGAAAGATCAAGGTTTTTGTCGTCACTGACAGAGAAGCCGTCCTCCTGTGGACTCACCACCTGCAGGAGGATCACTGAGGGGGTGGTTCTCTGTGAAATGCCCCTAACCCAGAAATGGACAGGGGAAGAAAATCTATGGATGGATGGATGTTTTCACATTTTCTGGAGTCATTCAAAAAATATGCGAGTTCAGAACTTGCACAGGCTAACTTTGCTTCATTTGACTCTCGAGTTTGCTGTGATAATTTTTGTATTTAGTATTTGTAAGTATTGAAAGACATACCTATATTAATACATACACTATCTGTCTATATCTATCTCTCAATGTGTCTTCCTCTCCATCTCTTGACTTTCTCCATCTCTATTTCTCTCTTTCTCTTATCCATCTCTCATAGCTAAATCTCTCCATCTGTTTCTATCTCTGTTTGGTTTCCCTCTACATGGAAAAAAACCCTAAACAATGTTCTCTGTTGAGTCTTAGTTAATGAAAGCAACAAACAATGTAATAAATTCAGATTAGTTCATAATTCAAAGCGTTTGATCTTTTGAGGAGTTATTTATCACGGACAAAAGCAGCTGCAGGATATTTGCATATTGGCCTGACGGATGAAGAGGCCAGAAAACAATGGATTGTGCAAAGTCGGATTGTTGCATAAGAATGATTTGTGATGAATTGTTTACAAGTACAACTTTCACACATTGAAAACATAACATTTTATGCACAATATCCAATATTACTGATTACAATATTATAATCGTACTGAATACAGTGAGGTCCACAAGTATTTGCACACCCTGCAATTTGGCAAGTTCTTCCACTAAGAAATTAGGAAGAGGTCTGAATTATTTCCACTATTAGAGACTCTAGAAATCATAAAATGTGATTTTTGTAATGATTTATGTGTATGTTACTGGGGTTCAATATTTGCCCAGAATTATTACTCTCGAAGAGCTGATAGTCCACCTTAAAAATTAGTCCACCTTTACCCCACAACTAATCACCCACCACCACTTTGAGCTCATATAAGTCACCTGTTCATCACGCAGTCAGTCAAGGTCCAACTGCGACCATGGGCAAGACCAAAGAGCTGTCAACAGAGACCAGAGACAAAGTTGTAGAGCTCCACAAAGCTGGAAAAGGCTCTGGGACATTTGGGAAGTAGCTTGGTGAGAATGTATCAACTGTTGCAGCAATAGTTAGAAAATGGTAGGGGCTAAACATGACTGTTCATCTACCTTGGACTGGGGCTTCATGTAAGATCTCTTGAGATCCATCACTCATGATAAGAGGAATCAGCTCAGAACCACAGACAGGAGCTGGTGAATGACCTGCAGAGAGCTGGGACAATTGTGTCCAAGGCTACTATCAGTAGAACACTACGGCGTAATGGTTTAAAAACATGCATCAAACGAAAGGTTCCCCTGCTTAAGGTAAAAGTCAAAATTTTGCCACGGACCATCTGAATGATCCAGAGGAGACATTGGAGAAAGCCATGGCGTCAGATGAGACCAAAATAGACATTTTTGGTATAAACTCCTCTCTTTGGGTCTGGAAGAAGGAGGATTAGTATCATTCCAAGAACATCATCCCTACAGTGAAGCATGGGGGTGGAAACATCATGCTTTTGGGGGTGCTTTTCAGCCAATGGGACAGGACGACTGCACTGTATTAAGGAGTGGATGAACAGGGCCATGTATGGTGAGATTTTGGGATTTTGGAGAGTCCTTGCCAGTCTCCACATTTAAATCCAAGAGAAAATCTTTGTAGGGAGCTGAAACTTTGTGTTGCTCGGCAACAGATCTAACGTTTTCAGTGGAGGAGTGGGCCATAATGTGTGTGGAAACTATAGGAAACGTTTGACTTGTGCAATTGCAAACAAAGGCTTCGGCACTAAATAGTAAAGCTGCACTAACTGACTTTATTTTTGTATTCATTACAAAAATTCAATCCTATATCCATGCAGTGCATTGGGATATACAGTGGGGCAAAAAAGTATTTAGTCAGCCACCGACTGTGCAAGTTCTCCCACTTAAAATAATGACAGAGGTCTGTAATTTTCATCATAGGGACACTTCAACTGTGAGTGGTACACTTCCACCATAATTTACAAAAGAATTCTTAAAAAATCCTACAATGTGAATTCCTGGATATTTTTTTCACATTCTGTCTCTCACAGTTGAAGTGTACCTATGATGAAAATTACAGACCTCTGTCATTATTTTAAGTGGGAGAACTTGCACAATCGGTGGCTGACTAAATACTTTTTTGCCCCACTGTACGTCCTTTTATAGAATAAGTAGCGCAGATTTGTGCTGGCGTGACATTTCATTTTAGATCGAGTTTTCGTGAAACAAGGAAGAGAATTTGTTTCGGGTCCAGATTGTGACCAATCACAGCGGACCACTGGCCCCCGCTTTCTTGAGAAATGCCACAGGTCTCTCGTTAGCACAGACAGTTGAGGTAAACATGCGGGGGAGGCTAACCTGAAACTTCCCGTGTCTTCGTTTCCGGTTACTGCTTACACAGCAAAAATCCATCCAAAAGAAAGTCTGGTCCTCTCCACGCTTCTCGGTTCTATCATTCTATGGTCACGCCATCCACGTTGAGACGTGAGCTCTGTATACAATTAGCATGTGAGCACAGGCTGAGGGGGAGCTGAGGGGGAGCTGAGGGAGCGTGCTCACCGCTCACATTTGAACATTTCTCACAGTCAGTTAGTGCAGTTTTAAAACTGACGTTCTCATGTGTGCAAAAACCCCAGTAACATACAAATATATGATTAAAAAAATCATAGAATGTTATTTCTGTTTTTTTCTTGTCTCCAACAGTGGAAATACAGCTATGAGGATCGTTTCAGACCTCTCCCTAATTTCCAAGTGGGAGAACTTGCAAAATTGCAGTTGGATGGATAGCTTTATTACACACTCGAATCCAGAACAAAAAATAGAAAAGTCACAACACTAGAAACCGACAACATTGAACAATAAAAGTGCCAAAATCTCTTTAGAGGAGGCAACTATACCAGTGATTCCACAGTGCGGAGGTAGAACATCACTATAAGCTCTGCTCGTCAACAAAAATCTTGTACATTGTGTTCCTTAAGTTGGCCTGCAGTCAGTTCACTTGAACCCACAAATACTTGTGGACCTCACTGTATAGTGCTTTTTTAAGATAAGATAAGATGTACTTTATTAATCTCACACAGGAGAACTGTACATGTCACGTTTGGCATGGATAGAAACATTCAAGATTGTGAAAAAAGAAAATGTGCCAACAGGACATATTATGTACAAAAAGTGGCAATAAGTGTCAATAGTAGTGCAGGTTTAATCAGTCTTCATGCAGTGACTTTAAGTGACTTGTTGTACAGTCTGACAGCGGTGGGGATAAACTTTAAAGGCCCTGCTGTAGCGCTCCTTCCTACACTGAGGGTGCCTCAGTCTTCCACTGAGAGGGCTCCTCAGCTCCTCTACAGTCCTGTGCAGTGGGTGGGAGGTGTTGTCCATGATGGAGGTGGCTTTGACTAGCACCCTCCTGTCCCTCAGCTCCTCCAGAGACCAGGGGACAGCCCAGAGTAGAGCTGGCCCACTCTTTTACCTTTTCAAACCGCATTCACATCAACAAAATACTGAAGGGAAGCAGTAAACAATGTAATCTAACTGAATAAATTCACTTAAATATTTTAGAGTAAATGGTTGCTAAGCCTTTTTTTATGGTTGCTGGTGGCTCCGGTGGTTGAGGATTGGGCTTTGGATCAGATGGTCGTGGGTTATATTACCCCACAAGACTTGTCACCTTCTCTCACTGATGTTGTCTCTGTCTCTGGGGCAGACACTCTATCCCCACCCTGCCTGAAGGCTGTGTCATTGTCCAGAACTTTCTGTTTTTAAGAAGAATTGGCTCAAAGTGTGATATAACGTCAATAATTTGTCGGAGTTTAAACAAAAGAGAAAGGAGAATTATGGATGTGTTTGTGCCAGAGCTGAGAACAAGTCCAGGTTTGTTTTTGATGAGGAACGATGTTGTAACAGGCTCTAAATCTGAAGGAAGAGGACGTGTTTATGTGCCCTTTCTAATGACACACGCTCAACAAACACACACACACACATAGATGCAGACACGCACAGACACAGAGACATACACACACATAGATGCAGACACGCACAGACGCAGAGACATACACACACATAGATGCAGACACACAGACACGCACAGACACAGAGACATACACACACAGAGAGACATACAATACACATACACACGCAGAAACATGCACATACTCAAACTTACAGTCACATACACACACTTAGACAGAGACACACACACACATCAGGAGCAGGAGCTATCACAAACCTGAGATCTGCAGAGCGTTGTGTAATAAGTGTGTTCCGTTCACTTCACTGCAGAGACACGAGTCATTAACAAACAACACATTCACAAGACCCTGTTTATAAAGTGCTGCTAATGAGAGCTGTGCTTGGACTACAGTTTGGATCTGGTTCCAGTGGGACTAAAGCCCTGTTTCCACCAGCCCTACTTGAATCTACTCCACTCTACTTGCCTCTACTTTACTTGACTCTACTCTACCTGGTTGTGTTTTTGTTACACTTTAGTGTCTGGTACCGTAGCCTAGCAACTTCCCAACAACAAAATTATTTGGTTTCCAGTAGCTCTCTGGCCAATCACTGTCAGTTAGAACACTTTCGTACCAGCTCGACCTGGATAGAACCAGGACCAAGGGGGTCTATAGAAGGACCTGGTGTAGAGTAGTACAGTCCAAGTGAGAGAGAGCACAGAGAGAGAGCAGAGTGAGACCAAAAAGAGTGAGTGAGACCAAAAAGAGTGAGTGAGACCAAAAAGAGTGAGTGAGACCAAAAAGAGTGAGTGAGACCAAAAAGAGTGAGTGAGACCAAAAAGAGTGAGTGAGACCAAAAAGAGTGAGTGAGACCAAAAAGAGTGAGTGAGACCAAAAAGAGTGAGTGAGACCAAAAAGAGTGAGTGAGACCAAAAAGAGTGAGTGAGACCAAAAAGAGTGAGTGAGACCAAAAAGAGTGAGTGAGACCAAAAAGAGTGAGTGAGACCAAAAAGAGTGAGACCAAAAAGAGTGAGACCAAAAAGAGTGAGACCAAAAAGAGTGAGACCAAAAAGAGTGAGACCAAAAAGAGTGAGACCAAAAAGAGTGAGACCAAAGTGAGAGACCAAAGTGAGAGACCAGAGTGAGAGACCAGAGTGAGAGACCAGAGTGAGAGACCAGAGTGAGAGACCAGAGTGAGAGACCAGAGTGAGAGACCAGAGTGAGAGACCAGAGTGAGAGACCAGAGTGAGAGACCAGAGTGAGAGACCAGAGTGACCAGTGAGACTATTGACTGCTGTCAAGTGACTGTAAATGCAGTTTGTTTATAGTTTTCCAAATCAAACCAGATGATTTACAGATCGTGTAAGTGAACATTGCAGATGACTTTGTTCCTTCACTGCAGACTTTGCTTCTCCGGCTCTGTTTTAATCTGTTTCTAGTTTTATCTGTCGGCTCCAAACTGGGAGGTATGCAGCGTCACAGTATTCAATGGTAAAACCCAGAGGGAGAGTTTGTACAGATGTGGATTTCAGGTTCTGTTTCCAGTGGAGCCTCCTCACGTGGAGCAGAGGAAGTGGCTCGCCTCCCGCTGCTGGAGGAAGGATGCTCCATTCACACATTTGTTAAGTTTATTTTCTTTGACGTGTGAGTTACAGCTGTGGCTCTGCAGGACCCTGTGTGGCTTCTGTGTAGACCTGTTTCCACCACTTACTACTACTACTGCTACTACTACTACTACTACCTAACCTAATCTCCAGGCCGAGCTGGTATTACAGTAGAGTAGAGTATAGAGTAGAAAGTTATTGAGGATTTTGTATATTTTCCAACTAAAGGTGATTTCAGCGACTGTATTTCACTTCAAATAATGTTAATTTTTGACCAGAGGATACTACTATCATGAGTTTTTCAACAGTCCCTTCTTTTGACACAAGTCCAACCGATAAGATTTGCTGGAGAACAGTTAAACAAAGGGGATTCTCAGAGAACATGAAGGCTGTGGCTTAATGCTAACCACACAGCACGGTTGCGGTTAGCTCTCCTGTCTCACACTCCTGGCTTTGATTCAGACAGGACCCTTCTGAGTGAAATTTGCACGTGTGGCTGTGTAGGTTTCCTCCAAGTGCTCCGGTTTCCACTACTACTACTGCCACTAAAAACATGCACAATAGTCTTCCAGCGCGGGTCCTGAAGATGATCAACTTCTCTCCTCTCCTCTCTTTCTTATCTCCTCTCCTTCCAAATAATACTAGGGCCTCAGTCAGGAACTGCACTTAGGCCCTATTATTTGGAAGGAGAGGAGATAAGAGGGGGTAGAGGAGAGGAGAGAAGGAAGATGAGAGGACAGAGAGGAGAGGAGAGGAAAGGGGGTAGAGGGGAGAGATAACAGTTCATAAAACTGTTAAATGACGTAGTTATTGTACAGATGTGTCGACCTGTGATGGAACATGTTTTGTCTGTGTGTTTTCTTGCGTACTTGTGATGCTACAGACCTCCTGCTCCTCGACACATTCCTCCCTCAGGAGATGAATCAATGAATGAAACCAAAACTAGATGGATTTTGTTGTGATTTGAAAATGAGGGACCCCGGCTTTAAATGGAGAAGTTTTCCTATTGAATCTCTCACCTCCTTCTCCCTCTGTCGCTGGCCTACGCCCTCTCCTGCCCTGATGAAGCGTTTCTGCGTTTCTCTGTGAAATATTTCAGATTTTCACAGCTCTTTGTCACCTTTTCTTCATCACAAGTCTTATGTATTTACCACTCAGAGGATGCACAGTGTTCTGTAGACCCATAGCCTTGTTTGTAGATGGGCAGTGCTAACCCGCTAGCTCAGAAGGCTAATTGAGTGCTAGAGGATGAGGCCTTGCTCCTAGTCTCTCTGGTTTCTATTAACTTGCATGTAAACGTAAACTCTAGTTCAGTAACCCACCATTTTGTGCTTAAAATCTGCTCTTTAAAAAGCTCTCTGTGATCCCAGTGCTTAAATTGCAATATTGTCTTTGTAAATATGAGCCATATAAGGATTGACCAATCAGATACCTCCATTCACACGGGAAACTCCAGCTTGCCATAGCAACCGTCATAGCAACAAGTCCATGTTACAGCACGATACTAATACTCCAGCTTGCTTATGTTCAAATCGGCCTCTTCCGCATTAAGTTTAACACTATGGTGATGTCACACTCAGTCAGCCACTCCTAATATACGCTATATGTGTAGATCTTGTTTGGGGCCAAATTAGTAAATGTAATGTATACATATACTGCTGCTGCTTCTACTACTACTATTGCTGCTGCTACACTACTACTGCTGCGACTGCTAGTACTACTAATATTACTGCTGCTCCAATACTGTTGCTACTGCTGCTTCGACGACAACTTCTACCAGCCAAGGCAAGGTTTATTTGTTTAGTATAGTTTATACACAAGGCAACCCAAAGTCCTTAACAACACAGGAAAATAATCACAACTATTGTTAGCACCACCACTACCTCAGCTCTCCTCTTTGTTGTCATGTACCAGCTTCATACTATTATGAAGCTGGTACATAGTATTATTTGTATCGCATGCTCTCATAGTCTAACATTTGACTCCTGACTTTGCCGGTGCCTGGTCTGGAGGTTTTATGGCTGAGATAAGACGTTGGATTTATGTATTTAAGATGCCTAAAATACCATTGCTAAAGATTAACTCTCAGACGTGTGTCAAAGTCTCGTTGCTATCTTTAAACGCTCTGTAGATCTGTTGGGGTAAGGTATTTGTAGACGAGTTTATGATGCTATAAGTGAGATTCTTTACTGTCCCCTACTTTTTTGAGCAGAAGTTTGTTTGTGGAGTGACAAAAGGAAAAAAAAAATAGAAAAAATAATGTGGTTGTTGCTGGTTTATGACAGGGGTGAGACTGTATAACCCTCGTGAGTCCGGAGAGTGAGTCCGGAGAGTGAGTCCGGAGAGTGAGTCCGGAGAGTGAGTCCGGAGAGTGAGTCCGGAGAGTGAGTCCGGAGAGTGAGTCCGGAGAGTGAGTCCGGAGAGTGAGTCCGGAGAGTGAGTCCGGAGAGTGAGTCCGGAGAGTGAGTCCGGAGAGTGAGTCCGGAGAGTGAGTCCGGAGAGTGAGTCCGGAGAGTGAGTCCGGAGAGTGAGTCCGGAGAGTGAGTCCGGAGAGTGAGTCCGGAGAGCAGGGAGCGAAACGTTTTCCTCCCACTTAAAGGTACGCTGTGTAATTTCTAGTGCCTCTAGCGTTGAGATCTTATATTGCAGTCTCATATATTGAGATTTGAGTACAGGTGCCTGTAGAGTTAAGGACACTTTTGCTTATACTGTTTGACAGTGCTCCTCAACTCTGTCTTTCACCAGACTGCCAAGTAAAGAATACTTTAGTTTGATAAATGACCGGATCTCTCCAAACTTCTCAGACACTTGACAGACACGTGGAGCCAACATGTAAACAAGACCGCGTTCAGACAGCAGCCCCCGACACAGAGGCTCTACTGAGTTTTACCATGGATCTTTTAGAATATATAGTTTTACAAACGCGGTGTGAAGAGAAGAGACACATGGAGGAATAAAGTCTGTGTGAGGTAAAAACTGTGGTGATCAAAGAAGCAGGAGATATACACAGGAGCAGCAGGACATGGCAAAGCTCGTGTTAGCATTAACGTTAGCCACAGCGCCCTATTTGCATCACGGTAAGAAAAACAGAACATTCACTCTCGCTGCTGATAAAGTATTCTGGCGATTGTTTTGTGGGGATTCTGTGTGTTTTATTTGATGCTTGTCCCTGTATAAGTTTAGTTGAAACTTGTGACATAGTAGTTGGACTGCGCTCGGATCTTCTTGTCAGTGTGAAAAAGTTACGTATTGTTCACGTGTGAGTCTGTTGTGTACAAACTACACAATGTACCTCCTGTTGTTAACGCTGTCTTTGTGCGTGTGGTTTGCGATGTTGACACTTTGCTGCTATGACGCTGGACTTCTGCATAATTATTTTTCTAAAAGATTGTTGTTCGGATCGTTCTTTTACAACTCTGGTCCTTCATGGTTCCTTCTTCCACATTGTGAAGGCACGGTGAAATCAATATCAGTAGCTTATGTGAAACGAAAACGCGTTTCTCGCATCCTTTTTGTCCTTATCCACCACCGGTTTTCAAGATGGCGCATTTACACGGATAGTCCTCCTCTCTCTTACACTTATAAGTACGCAAAGTAAATCCCTGTCAGACTGTACAATAAGTCACTTTAAGTCACTTGCATTAGGACTGAAGAAACCTGCACTACTATTGCCACTGTTTCTTTAATTGCCACTTATTGTACATAATATATCCTGAATGTAACATGTTTGCACACTTCTTTCTTTTGCACAATCTTGAGTGATTCTATCCATGCCAAATGTGACATGTAAATTTCTCCTGTGTGAGATCAAAAAAGTCTAGCTTATCTTGAAGTACATAGAGATATATCAAATATTAAAAAATCTCTATATTTTGGTGAATCAATAGAATTCTGATTGTGGATGGATCCTTATCTCCTCTGACATAGCTCTGTGTCTCTGCTTCCTCTGAGCTCATAATTATTCACACATTCCTGTACTTTTTTGGTGAAACACTTTTCTCATTGTGGGTCAGGACCTCGCATAGAAACAAACAGGAAATGGCTCCTTTTGTTCAGGAAACCTCCTCCTGCTCCTGCTCCTCCTCCTCCTCCTCCTATTTCTCCTCCTGCTGCTTTGTTTGACTCAAGATAACAGTGAACTTGAAACCTCTGAACACTTGTTATATTTGATGGAACAAACCCACTGAAAACAACTGTTGAGAGTGTAAAAGTCTCTGCTCCAGTCTCTGCTCCAGTCTCTGCTTCAGTCTCTGCTCCAGTCTCTGCTTCAGTCTCCGTTCCAGTCTCCGTTCCAGTCTCTGCTCCGGTCTCTGCTCCGGTCTCCGCTCCGGTCTCCGCTCCGGTCTCTCCTCCAGTCTCTCCTCCAGTCTCTGCTCCAGTCTCCGCTCCGGTCTCTCCTCCAGTCTCTCCTCCAGTCTCTGCTCCGGTCTCTGCTCCAGTCTCCGCTCCGGTCTCTCCTCCAGTCTCTCCTCCAGTCTCTCCTCCAGTCTCTCCTCCAGTCTCTGCTCCAGTCTCCGCTCCGGTTTCTGCTCCGGTCTCTGCTCCGGTCCCTGCTCCGGTCTCTGCTCCGGTCTCTGCTTCGGTCTCTCCTCCAGTCTCTCCTCCAGTCTCTCCTCCAGTCTCTGCTCCGGTCTCTGCTCCAGTCTCTCCTCCAGTCTCCGCTCCGGTTTCTGCTCCGGTCTCTGCTCCGGTCTCTGCTTCGGTCTCTCCTCCAGTCTCTCCTCCAGTCTCTCCTCCAGTCTCTCCTCCAGTCTCTCCTCCAGTCTCTCCTCCAGTCTCTCCTCCAGTCTCTCCTCCAGTCTCTCCTCCAGTCTCTGCTTCGGTCTCTGCTTCGGTCTCTCCTCCAGTCTCTCCTCCAGTCTCTCCTCCAGTCTCTCCTCCAGTCTCTCCTCCAGTCTCTCCTCCAGTCTCTCCTCCGGTCTCTGCTTCGGTCTCTGCTTCGGTCTCTGCTCCGGTCTCTGCTCCGGTCTCTGCTCCGGTCTCTGCTCCGGTCTCTGCTCCGGTCTCTGCTCCGGTCTCTGCTCCGGTCTCTGCTCCGGTCTCTGCTCCGGTCGCTCCGTCTCTGCTCCGGTCTCTGCTCCGGTCTCTGCTCCGGTCTCTGCTCCGGTCTCTCTGCTCCGGTCTCTGCTCCGGTCTCTGCTCCGGTCTCTGCTCCGGTCTCTGCTCCGGTCTCTGCTCCGGTCTCTGCTCCGGTCTCTGCTCCGGTCTCTGCTCCGGTCTCTGCTCCGGTCTCTGCTCCGGTCTCTGCTCCGGTCTCTGCTCCGGTCTCTGCTCCGGTCTCTGCTCCGGTCTCTGCTCCGGTCTCTGCTCCGGTCTCTGCTCCGGTCTCTGCTCCGGTCTCTGCTCCGGTCTCTGCTCCGGTCTCCGCTCCGGTCTCCGCTCCGGCTCTCTGCTGGTCTCTGCTCCAGTCTCTGCTCCAGTCTCTGCTCCAGTCTCTGCTCCAGTCTCTGCTCCATTCCCTGCTCCAGTCTCTGCTCCGGTCTCTTCTCCGGTCTCCGCTCCGGTCTCTGCTCCGGTCTCTGCTCCGGTCTCTGCTCCGGTCTCTGCTCCGGTCTCTGCTCCAGTCTCTGCTCCGGTCTCTGCTCCGGTCTCTGCTCCGGTCTCTGCTCCGGTCTCCGCTCCGTCTCTGCTCTCTGCTCCGGTCTCTGCTCCGGTCTCTGCTCCAGTCTCTGCTCCAGTCTCTGCTCCAGTCTCTGCTCCAGTCTCTGCTCCAGTCTCTGCTCCAGTCTCTGCTCCGGTCTCCGCTCCGGTCTCTGCTCCAGTCTCTGCTCCAGTCTCCGCTCCGGTCTCTGCTCCAGTCTCCGCTCCGGTCTCTGCTCTCTGCTCCGGTCTCTGCTCCGGTCTCTGCTCCGGTCTCTGCTCCAGTCTCCGCTCCGGTCTCTGCTCTCTGCTCCGGTCTCTGCTCCGGTCTCTGCTCCAGTCTCTGCTCCAGTCTCTGCTCCGGTCTCTGCTCCGGTCTCTGCTCCGGTCTCTGCTCCGGTCTCTGCTCCGGTCTCTGCTCCGGTCTCCGCTCCGGTCTCTGCTCTCTGCTCCGGTCTCTGCTCCGGTCTCCGCTCCGGTCTCTGCTCTCTGCTCCGGTCTCCGCTCCGGTCTCTGCTCCAGTCTCTGCTCCAGTCTCTGCTCCAGTCTCTGCTCCAGTCTCCGCTCCGGTCTCTGCTCTCTGCTCCGGTCTCTGCTCCGGTCTCTGCTCCAGTCTCTGCTCCAGTCTCTGCTCCGGTCTCTGCTCCGGTCTCTGCTCCGGTCTCTGCTCCGGTCTCTGCTCCGGTCTCTGCTCCGGTCTCCGCTCCGGTCTCTGCTCTCTGCTCCGGTCTCTGCTCCGGTCTCCGCTCCGGTCTCTGCTCTCTGCTCCGGTCTCCGCTCCGGTCTCTGCTCCAGTCTCCGGTCCAGTCTCTGCTCCAGTCTCTGCTCCAGTCTCCGCTCCGGTCTCTGCTCTCTGCTCCGGTCTCTGCTCCGGTCTCTGCTCCAGTCTCTGCTCCAGTCTCTGCTCGTCTCTGCTTCAGTCCTGGTTTCCCGCTTTGGACACAAACTCACTTCCCGTTTTCTTCTTTTTATTTTGCAGAAAAGTTGTACAACTCCCATGGCCCTGAGCTCAGGAGGTCCCTGTTCTCACTCAAGCAGTTGTTCCAGGTAACAAAAGATTTTTTGAATATGAAACATCACACTTCTGTCTCTCGGTCCTGCAAAAATACATGAAAACTACTGTCATTTATATCTTTTCTTAACCTCTTAACAACCGCCTCATTTTGGCTCGTGCACAATGGTTGGGCATACCCAAATGTCTTTGCTTATTTAAACACACATCTTACATCTCACATGCTTGTGTGATGCATCATTTTAAAGCTAGAGCCTTCTAGTTTATGTAAAAAACACTAAAATAATGTTTGTCATTCCTATTTTCCTCTGCATCCTTTGAAGTTTGGGAAAAAAACCCAATTTTTTTAGCCTCGCCTAACATTTTCAATGTCTAAAGGCCCTAAAAAAGGCATACTTCATTGTAAGTTCACAATATTCAAACCCTCTGTTCATTGTGTTGTTGACAACAACTGTCTAAAGTTTCAGACTTCTAAGTTTTATAGTTTTTATGCAGTTTCTCCTTTTCATCAAGTAGTGCACATTTGGCACAATTTGGCACAAGTGTGCCAAATATCTTTACTTACATTTAATCATCATAAAAACAATATTTTTTATTATTGGTACTTATAAGTTACTAATCTATGTGTGTTTTTCTTTTTTAAATGTCAAAGTTATTTTTTTATGAGTGTAAATTCATTGCAGCTTCGAGAGCGTCTTTTGGCTTCCATTACGCACAATTGTCCAGGCACAACATAAGACAGGACACCATTGTCCCACCCCTTGTTCGAAAGCTTTCCTCATTGGCTACAAGGACATGTCAATCGTAAATCCCGGAAGTAAAAGCAAACAAGTTGGGAGCACAACAAAGATCAGTCCTCCATGCGCAAACAGCAGCACGAGCGGTACTTGCGGGAGCTATTGCAGACCCAAAAATTGGTCTAGCTTTTCGGGAGTAGTCTCATTTGAAAGATAAGGAGCTAAGGAACACGTAGATACCAGATGTTTGGGTGAAAAACAAAGCTAAAAGTCCGTTAAAAGTGAAAGAGTAACATCTGTGCTCTTTTTTTTCGTTTTTTTCGCTAAAGATAAATGCACATTTTTGGATTATTTCTGCAGAATGGATTTTACTTTGGGAAATACAAGTGGATATAATTTTCCTTTGGACTGTTCCAGAGAGAATGATGTATTGCAAGCTGGGAGGAGAGCTGATTTATTTGTACAGCACAAGCCCAAAGGTAAAAAACTATTTCGGAATTGATTTATTTTGTGCCCACATTATGTGTTATATCTTTTGAATGCAAAGTTTGATGTAGTTTAGCTTTAAAATGATATACAGCTTTTGGGGTTTGGTGTTCAAAATACATCTGCTATTGCCAGCAGAACATTTAAAAACATAAAAACGGCCGCCGGCGCGCCGGTTGTTGCAAAGTGGTTAAAGAGAAAATACATTGAATAAATAGATAGTTCTTGCGCATTTGTCATGTCTCTTTCTTACACACTGACAGCCACAGGTTGCCGCATCAAAAGGGCACTGAACCCGCCTTGTGAGCTTGTCTTTTTGCCGAAGTGTTCTCAGTGAAGCGGTAATTCAAACACCAAACTATCATTCAAGCCGCTATTCATTTGTACGTCTGGGGAATTAGGTTAAAACACAAGAAACACGAGGGACCTTACTTTGTATGGAGCGATGTTTGGGTGACTAAAGCTCTTGGGGCTTTATTATTTTTATCCTGGGTTCTCACTGCACATCTTGACCACTCTTTAACTTTTGTGCTTTCCATTTGACCGACTACAAAAACGCTGCTGTAACCGTTTGTCGTGAAGAGTATAAATACTGCGACAGCCTCTCCCTTCCACTCATTTAAAAAAAAAAGACATTTATCCAGAACTTTTCCACCCACCTGCTCACCCACACCCGCACCAGAGACCACATCACCCCTGTCCTCAAACAACTCCATTGTCTTCCTGTCCTATACTGCATACAATATAAGGTCTTTCCTCGTCACCTGCAAGTCCCTTCATTACTCCCATCAGAACGAGTACCGAACCCTGAGGGACTCTTTTCAGAACTTCTAATCACGGCTCAAAACCCACCTGTTCAAAATTGCCTACATTTACACTCATTTACACACACTTTTTTCCTATTTGTCGTTTTGTAAAGCGTCTTTGAGTGTCCAAAAAGCACTATATAAGTAAAATGTATTATTATTATTATTATTATTATAATTATTGATTTTTAGAGTGAATGAGGTCCTTCTGTTGTGTGCAGGATGATAAAGACCTGGTCCCTGAGTTTGTGGCGTCTGAAGGTTTGACGTGTTTCATCAAAGTCGGAGCAGAAGCCGACCACAACTACCAGAACTACATCCTCAGAGGTGACAGTTACCACCTGGTTTAAAGGGACACAACAAACACATCATCACAACACTTAAAAAGAGAGACCCGAGAGAGATCCCAGAGAGAGCCCCCAAGAGAGAGCCCCCGAGAGAGAGCCCCCGAGAGAGAGCCCCCGAGAGAGAGCCCCCGAGAGAGAGCCCCCGAGAGAGAGCCCCCGAGAGAGAGCCCCCGAGAGAGAGCCCCCGAGAGAGAGCCCCCGAGAGAGAGCCCCCGAGAGAGAGCCCCCGAGAGAGAGCCCCCGAGAGAGAGCCCCCGAGAGAGATAGCCCCCGAGAGAGAGAGCCCCCGAGAGAGAGACCCCGAGAGAGAGAGACCCCGAGAGAGAGAGACCCAGAGAGAGAGAGACCCCGAGAGAGAGAGACCCCGAGAGAGAGAGACCCAGAGAGAGAGAGACCCAGAGAGAGAGAGACCCCGAGAGAGAGAGACCCCGAGAGAGAGAGACCCCGAGAGAGAGAGAGAGAGAGACCCCGAGAGAGACCCCGAGAGAGACCCCGAGAGAGAGAGACCCCGAGAGAGAGAGACCCCGAGAGAGAGAGACCCCGAGAGAGGGACCCCGAGAGAGGGACCCCGAGAGAGGGACCCCGAGAGAGGGACCCGAGAGAGAGACCTCGAGAGAGAGAGACCCCGAGAGAGAGAGACCGAGAGAGACCCCGAGAGAGAGACCCGAGAGAGTACCAGCTCGGCCTGGATAGAACCAGGGCCAAGAGGGACTAATGAAGGACCTGGTACCAGTTAAACAGGACCAGTGGAAGCACTCAAAACCGTTGTGGAGCAGGTCCCTGTGCTCCTCAGAGTCAGAGGTGGTTCATATGGCACAGATGTACACAGATGGTGGGAGGGCATGGAGAGACTTGTGCTTTAGAGCTGCTTTAGAGCTGCTTTAGAGCCGCTTTAGAGCCGCTTTAGAGCCGCTTTAGAGCTGCTTTAGAGCCGCTTTAGAGCTGCTTCCTCTCTCATCATTTGGAGCGTGTGTCGGTCCGAGTGATGGCTCCAGAGGTCCAGTGTTTGTGATATCATCAAAAGCAGATTCCCTGTGTGCTTAAATATAGCTGATGTGGAGATTACATAAGTGCAGAGCTTCTGTCCTGTGGGATCTCTGCGGCTGGAACATTTTTTCAGTTTCGTCGGTGGAAAGTGGGATTGGAGTACGACACGTTTAAGAAGCCGCAGTGCTGAGTCAGACGGGTCATTATGGGATTTTGAGAAATGCAGCCGCGTGGATCTGAAGGCCTCTCCACAGACCGGGCTGCTCTGCTCCGCTCCTGTGACAAAATGCAACACTGAGACGCAACTTTGGAATAATTCATGCTTGTCTTTTTAGTGTAGTGTAAAAAGAATTAAAGCTGATGTTACTCTTTCTAAACAACAGAAAGTGGACATTTCACACTACCTTCTTGCTCTCAAAAATTTAATTTCACATGATTTTCCTGGACTCGAGAATAACTTAAAGGGACCATATGTAAAGTTATAATGTTTGATCAAACAAAAATATTCCTCATCTGGAAGCTTCAGTCCTTTATCTAGAGCCTCAGTCCTTTATCTAGAGCCTCAGTCCTTTATCTAGAGCCTCAGTCCTTTATCTAGAGCCTCAGTCCTGGATCTAGACCCTCAGTCCTGGATCTAGAGCCTCAGTCCTGGATCTAGAGCCTCAGTCCTGGATCTAGAGCCTCAGTCCTGGATCTAGAGCCTCAGTCCTGGATCTAGAGCCTCAGTCCTGGATCTAGAGCCTCAGTCCTGGATCTATACAGCCTCAGTCCTGGATCTAGAACCTCAGTCTTGGATCTACAGCCTCAGTCCTGGATCTACAGCCTGTCCATCGGTGGGAGCGGATCCCTCTCTCACTATGGCCCTGCCTCCTGAGTTTTCTCACTTTTTCCCACTGTTTTTTTGAGTGGTTCCATGTCGATGCAGAGGGTCTAAGGACCGTGATGATCTAAGATGTTTAAGGACAATTATAAACATTTCTGGACAGTGGTCATTCCGCTGTTTATCGCATTTCCTGTCACTGGTCAAACTATACAATAACACATGTATAGCCCTATTTTATACTTATAATAGATAGGTAATGACCCAAAAGTGAATCGTTAAAAATCATGTGTTCAATTCTAAATCTTTTGGGGAGTTACCTGAAAGGGGTGTAACTGTTCTTTCTGTAGCAATAGATAAAATGTGTTATTTAAGAAACAAAACATTTGGGGAGCCAGATATGAGCCGCCAAATGCCGACGTTCTGTGCATCCTGTCCTCACAGCAGCTCCATCCTGTTCCAAAAGAATCCATGTGGTTGTAACGTCGTTAACGTTTTGATGATAACTATTGTATTGAAAACTAGAACCAGGAAGTACTGTCACATTAGTCCTGGTCTCAGGTCCCTGCACTTGCTTCTTGTGGCTCAGAGAATAGACTTTAAAGCAGCTCTGTTTGTTACAAGTCTCTCCACGGCCTCACACCAACGTACATCTGTGACATGTTAGTGCCATATGAACCAACTGGGACTCTGAGGAGCACAGGGACTGGCCTCCTGCTGGTGCCCAGAGTCAGGACTCTACATGAGGAGGTAGCATTTCAGATTTATGCTGTTATAATCTGGAAAATTCTTCTTGAAAACGTGAGACATTTTCACACTTTTCATGTATTGTGATTATTTATAATTATATAGCACTTTGAGTTGCTGTGTGTATGAACTGTGCGATATACAAATAAACCGGCTTTACCTGTGAAATGACTCATAAAGCTGATTTCTTGCTGCCTCTCCTCCCTCAGCGCTATCGCAGATCATGCTGTTTGTGGACGGGATGAACGGAGTGATCCAGCACAATGGCACCGTGCAGTGGCTCTACGCACTCACTGGAAGTCCGGTCAGTCACACACCAGAGAGAGAGACCAGAGGGAGAGACCAGAGGGAGAGACCAGAGGGAGAGACCAGAGGGAGAGACCAGAGGGAGAGACCAGAGGGAGAGACCAGAGGGAGAGACCAGAGGGAGAGACCAGAGGGAGAGACCAGAGGGAGAGACCAGAGGGAGAGACCAGAGGGAGAGAGACCAGAAGTTCTCAAGTTTTTTTTGTTATAAATATGACATATTGTTTGTCCTACAGAAAGAGTCTGTAACTAATATTCGACCATACCTTCACTATTTGACTCTTTGGGGTGAGGGTGGTCCTCTCTTTTTCACTTTTTTGTCTGAAAAAGCTGATCTGAAGATGTGACAGAAGCCAGAAATAATTGCAAGTGAAAACTATGCTTGGGATCTTAGTACATAGTTCTTGTTCTGGGTTGAAAGATCCATACTGTACCCCAGCTGTTGTGGCAGTGGCAGTGGTGGTGGTAGTGCTGTAACGATAGATCAGTTAAAAGCATGCCGGGCCTGAATTAAAAAGCTGTATGTTTAAAATTAGAGCCAATCAAAACATTAACAAAGTCTTTTCAGTCATATCTGCTTCTGATTAGATTAGAGCCAAGAAAAACAGCTCAATACTGAACAGCACTGTTACATCAGCGACTTTATGAAAACATCCAAACAGCAGATAACAGAACGCTGTCCCTCACTGAAACACACATCACCTGCTCCATGCCTTTCTCTGTGTGCCGTTGTCTCTGGTCCCTCTCTCGTCTCTGTCTCTGGTCTTTGTCTGGTCTCTCTCTCTGGTCGGTCTCGTTCTCTGGTACCTCTCTGGCCTCTCGCTTGTCTGTCTTTCTGTTCTTTCTGTCTAGTCTTCCTCTGGTCTCTCTAGTATCTCTTTATGGTCTATATCTGGCCTCTCTCACTGGTACCTCTCTCTGGTTTCTCTGTGGTCTCTATCTGGTCTCTCTCTGGTGTCGCTTTCTGTTCTCTCTCTCTAGTCTCTCTTTTTCTGGTCTCTCTCTAGTATTTCTCAATGGTCTATATCTGGCCTCTGTCACTGGTCCCTCTCTCTGGTTTCTATGTGGTCTCTGTGGTCTTTTTGGGCTCTCTCACTGGTCCCTCTCTGGTTTCTATGTGGTATCTCTGTGGTCTCTCTGCTCTCTCTCTGGTCTCTCTCTCTGGTCTCTCTCTGGTCTCTCTCCGGGGTCTCTCTCTGCTCTCACTCACTGGTCTCTCTCTCTGGTCTCTCTGTGCTCTCTCTCTCTGGTCTCTCTCTGTTCTCACTCTGTGGTCTCTCTCTGGTCTCACTCTGTGGTCTATCTTTCTGTTCTCTCTCTCTGTTGTCTCTCTCTCTGGTCTCTCTGTGGTCTCTCTCTGTGGTCTCTCTGGTCTCACTCTGTGGTCTCTCTCTGGTCTCTCTCTGGTCTCTCTGGGATCTCTCTCTGCTCTCACTCACTGGTCTCTCTCTTTGGTCTCTCTGTGCTCTCTCTCTCTGGTCTCTCTCTGTTCTCACTCTGTGGTCTCTCTCTGGTCTCACTCTGTGGTCTCTCTCTGGTCTCACTCTGTGGTCTATCTTTCTGTTCTCTCTCTCTCTGGTCTCTCTGGTCTCTCTCTGGTCTCACTCTGTGGTCTCTCTCTCTGTGGTCTCTCTCTGTGGTCTCTTTCTGGTCTCTCTCTCTGTGGTCTCTCTGTGTTCTGTCTCTGTGGTCTCTCTCTGGTCTCTCTGGTCTTTCATGACATGTATACTCAAACATTATATAAAAACTAGTATAACATATATTAATGTGGATTGTTCCAGGAATTACAAAAAAATACCTCTAAACAAACACTAATAGTTTGATTTAGGCACTTACCATAATTACTACAGTTATAGGACAGAATTTACAGCTAACCCTCCACCACAATGTGAAACTATAGTCTCTTTGGAATGTTGTGATGTCACATGAACACAACCTATTAAGCTGATGATTTGTTTTAGTTTGTTAATGTGTGTCGTAAAAAACACATATTGCAGAAAAAAGTCCTTAGTCATCCACCAGCTGCTGTACATGAGCCACAGTCAGGGACCTGGTCGTACGTTTAGACCTCAGCCTCATTATCACATGCTGTGTGCGTGTGTCTCTGTGTGTTTGTTTGTGTGTGTGTGTGTGTGTGCGTGCTGTTCAGGCCAAAGGAACAGATGACTTTGAGAGTGTTTTAATTTGGGAAGTTTCCCTTTTTGAACCATGAGTCACTGCCTCTGCTCCGGGCACAGAGTTTGTGTGTGGGCGCCCTCTGCTGGTCCTGCAGAGGGCACTGTTACAGTGCTCTTCTCTCCAGTCTCTCTGTCTGTGTGTGTGTCTCTCTCTGTGTTTGTGTGTCTCTCTCTCTTGTCTGTATGTTTGTGGTGTGTCTCTCTCGTTTGTGTGTGTCTCTCTGTGTGTGTGTGTGTCACTGTGTGCATGTGTGTGTCTCTTTTATGTCTTAATATGTGTGTGTGTGTCTCTGTGTGTCTCTCTCTCTTGTCTGTATGTTTGTGGTGTGTCTCTCTCTCTGTGTTTGTGTGTGCGTGTGTCTCTCTTGTCTGTATATTTGTGGTGTGTCTCTCTCGTTTGTGTGTGTGTGTGTGTTTGTGTGTCACTGTGTGCATGTGTGTCTCTCTTATGTCTTAATATGTGTCTGTGTGTGTGTCTCGTATATAAATGTGTGTGTGTGTGTTGTGTTCCTCTCTCGTCTGTGTATGTCTCTCTCTCTTGTCTGTATGTTTGTGGTGTGTCTCTCTCGTTTGTGTGTGTCTCTCTGTCAGTGGATGTGTGTGTGTGTCACTGTGTGCATGTGTGTGTCTCATGTCTTAATATGTGTGTGTGTCTCTCTCTTGTATATAAATGTGTGTTTGTGGCGTGTCTCTCTCGTCTCTATGTTTGTGGTATGTCTCTCGTCGGTGTGTGTGTCACTGTGTGCGTGTGTGTGTCTCTCGTCTTAATGTGTGTGTGTCTCTCTCGTATATAAATGTGTGTGTTTGTGGTGTGTCCCTCTCGTCTGTGTGTGTCTCTCTGTGTCTGTCAGTGGGTGTGTGTGTGTGTGTCACTGTGCACGTGTGTGTGTCTCTCGTCTTAATGTGTGTGTGTCTCTCTCTTGTATATAAACGTGTGTGTGTGTGTCTCTTGTATATAAACGTGTGTGTGTGTGTTTGCGCGCTTCTGGTTTTTGTTTCTTTCTGTGTCACTCTCTTGCCTGTGTGTCTCTCTGTTTCTCCCGTGTGTGCATTTGTGTGTGGCTGTGGGTGTATATCTGTTTTTGTCTGTCAGTGTGTGTCGCTCTGTCTCTGCATGGTTGCCTGGCGCCCTCTGGTGGCCGCTCTGTGACTGTCCTCTTCTGTCCTCAGTCTCGGCTCGTGGTGAAGACCGCTCTGAAGCTGCTCATCGTGTTCGTGGAGTATTCAGATCCAAACGCTGCTCTCCTGATCCGAGCCGTCAACGCGGTGGACGGCAGGAGAGGTAATTTTAAGGGCTGAAAGATGTTGGTAAAACATCTAATTATATCTGACATTTCTGGCAAACATTGCTACTGCGAGACCAGAGAGACCAGTGAGAGAGACTAGTGATATACAGTAGGTACTGAGTTTGATAGATCGAAAGACCAGAGTGGGAGAGGAGACCGGAGTGGGAGAGGAGACCGGAGTGGGAGAGGAGACCGGAGTGGGAGAGGAGACCGGAGTGGGAGAGGAGACCGGAGTGGAGGAGAGGGAGAGGAGACCGGAGTGGGAGAGGAGACCGGAGTGGGAGAGGAGACCGGAGTGGGAGAGGAGACCGGAGTGGGAGAGGAGACCGGAGTGGGAGAGGAGACCGGAGTGGAGGAGAGGAGACCGGAGTGGGAGAGGAGACCGGAGTGGGAGAGGAGACCGGAGTGGGAGAGGAGACCGGAGTGGGAGAGGAGACCGGAGTGGGAGAGGAGACCAGAGTGGGAGAGGAGACCAGAGTGGGAGAGGAGACCAGAGTGGGAGAGGAGACCAGAGTGGGAGAGGAGACCAGAGTGGGAGAGGAGACCAGAGTGGGAGAGGAGACCAGAGTGGGAGAGGAGACCAGAGTGGGAGAGGAGACCAGAGTGGGAGAGGAGACCAGATACTTGTTCCATTGACAACTCTTCCTAATAAAATCATGTCATTAGGTCCAAGTATATCCTTTTTCTCGTCTTTGACCCTTTTTGTTTGCAAAGAACTGGAGTAATTGCTGTTTTTGTGATTTGCTCATCGCAAGAAAGTCCTGGGTGGGATAGGTTTCCTCCAGGTGCTACGGTTTCCCCTACCACAGAAAACATGTACAATAGAAATGAGCCAAATTGTCCGACGTCTCGCTTCTGTCATCACTGTGTGGAGAGAATGGAAAAAATATCGGTATTCCAAAATTGTACTCCTAATGTGTTCATACATTAAATAGTGATACTTAAATACTATAACACAAGACAAAACATATGAAATCAAACGCATATTTGTGATTTAGAGGAAAACATGAAACTCGAATCTGGTTTCTTTCTTTGTTACGACAGCCTCGGCTTATCACATGTTGATTTGCCTGATCTATAATCTCATGTCCTGATAAATGTGGTATCGTCCAGTTTTAATCTGTGTTTTAGAGATTGAGAATCATAAACAAATGTGAGATTCCCCTGTGAACGGACAGATACCACCAGAGTTTTTTGTGTTGGTTTCTCTGTAGGTGAGAAGCCCTGGAGTTACATCATGGAGGTTCTGGAGGAGAGAAACGTGGCCGACACGGAGCTTCTCATGCTCACAATGACTCTGATCAACAAGGTGTAGTATCTCTGACAACTTTACAAATATATTATGCTTCTGTGGAGGTTGAAACTTGGTTCTTCTCTTCTGTATAGTATTAGTTACAGAATCAGTGCACTGGTCCCTCATTATAACACGATTCACCTTTTTCTGTTAAAAGCCATGCATATAATTTAAGATACAGCTGCAGAGGACACCGTGCTGAGGGCTACGGTAAGACCTGAGAAAGGGAGACCAGAGAGGGGAAGAGACCAGAGAGGGGAAGAGACCAGAGAGGGGAAGAGACCAGAGAGGGGAAGAGACCAGAGAGGGGAAGAGACCAGAGAGGGGAAGAGACCAGAGAGGGGAAGAGACCAGAGAGGGGAAGAGACCAGAGAGGGGAAGAGACCAGAGAGGGGAAGAGACCAGAGAGGGGAAGAGACCAGAGAGGGGAAGAGACCAGAGAGGGGAAGAGACCAGAGAGGGGAAGAGGACCAGAGAGGGGAAGAGACCAGAGAGGGGAAGAGACCAGAGAGAGGGGAAGAGACCAGAGAGGGGAAGAGACCAGAGAGGGGAAGAGACCAGAGAGGGGAAGAGACCAGAGAGGGGAAGAGACCAGAGAGGGGAAGAGACCAGAGAGGGGGGAAGAGACCAGAGAGGGGAAGAGACCAGAGAGGGGAAGAGACCAGAGAGAGGGGAAGAGACCAGAGAGGGGAAGAGACCAGAGAGGGGAAGAGACCAGAGAGGGGAAGAGACCAGAGAGGGGAAGAGACCAGAGAGGGGAAGAGACCAGAGAGGGGAAGAGACCAGAGAGGGGAAGAGACCAGAGAGGGGAAGAGACCAGAGAGGGGAAGAGACCAGAGAGGGGAAGAGACCAGAGAGGGGAAGAGACCAGAGAGGGGAAGAGACCAGAGAGGGGAAGAGACCAGAGAGGGGAAGAGACCAGAGAGGGGAAGAGACCAGAGAGGGGAAGAGACCAGAGAGGGGAAGAGACCAGAGAGGGGAAGAGACCAGAGAGGGGAAGAGACGAGAGAGAGGGATAGACAGGAGACAGGGATAGACAGGAGAGAGGGATAGACAGGAGAGAGGGACAGACCCGAGAGTGGGACAGACCCGAGAGTGGGACAGACCCGAGAGTGGGACAGACCCGAGAGTGGGACAGACCCGAGAGTGGGACAGACCCGAGAGTGGGACAGACCCGAGAGTGGGACAGACCCGAGAGTGGGACAGACCCGAGAGTGGGACAGACCCGAGAGTGGGACAGACCCGAGAGTGGGACAAAGACGCTGTAAAAAGATAAAAAAAAGGAAACACGAAAATCTGGAAAAGTGCAAAAGGTCAACAGCGGTACATTGAGCGACCACTGTACCATAGCTCAGACTTTTATAAACTTTTTCTGGTATGTGTGTAATCCCCACTTTCTGTCTCCTGTCAGACGTTAGCCGCGCTCCCAGACCAGGACTCATTCTACGATGTGACCGACAGTCTGGAGCAGCTCGGGATGGAGTCGCTTATCCACCATCACCTGAACATCAAGGCCGCAGAGCCTGACCTCAAGGCCCAGTTCACCACATACGAGGTGCGGACTTTCCAGGATCTACACGTACACACTGAGTTTACGGGACACGTGTGGCTGCATTATGGGGATCTGTAAGAACTCGGACAAAATCACATGGACAAAGAAGTACAATCTGTAGACGATAAGAGACGATATACTTTATTGATCTCACGATGGAGGAATTCAGTTTAAGACATGCAGCATACTACGCTCTTCTTTATGACAGTTATTCTGAAAAGCAGAGAGATAGATACTTTATTGATCCCCGTAGGAGAAATTCAGATGTCCAGTAGCAGCAAAAATAAAAATTAAATTGATACACATATAGGAGATATAGAGCAAACACATACAGTTTTATCAAGCCCCTGGTCTCCAAGATGTCTGCCCTGGGTCTCTGTTAGTATTGTTAGTAGGGATGGATTAAGATTCAGTTTCTTTGCCATTTGCAGTAAAACCACATTGGAATACACATTTAAAAGTCCCCACAGTGTGCACCAGACAAGTGCATAATATAAATAATTGTTACCGTGAAAAGAGTGTCGACAAAAACGGGTTCAATGACCAGAGCAAGATCAGAGGGATCGGAGAGGGAGAGAGACCGGAGAGGGAGAGAGACCGGAGAGGGAGAGAGACCGGAGAGGGAGAGTGATCGGAAAGGCAGAGAGACCGGAGAGGGAGAGTGATCGGAAAGGCAGAGAGACCGGAGAGGGAGAGTGATCGGAAAGGCAGAGAGACCGGAGAGGGAGAGTGATCGGAAAGGCAGAGAGACCGGAGGGGGAGAGTGATCGGAAAGGCAGAGTGACCGGAGGGGGAGAGTGACCGGAGGGGGAGAGTGACCGGAGGGGGAGAGTGACCGTAGAGGCAGAGAGACCATAGAGGCAGAGAGACCGTAGAGGGAGCGAGACTGGAAAGGCAGAGAAGCAGAGAGACCAGAGAGAGGGAGAGAGCAGGGGTGGAGAGAGACCAGAGTGAGCACATACAGAGTAAGTCGGACTCTATCGCTGCTTTTTTAATAACATCAATAACCATCACCTTTATACATTCTCTCTTCAGAACGCTTTGAAATACGAAGACGGCGAAATGGACGACCCTCCCCCGTGTTTCCGCAAGGAGAGACGCAAACCCACATCCAGCTCGGACCAGGACACACGCAGGAGCCGACGGGCCTCCCAAAACCTGCCGGACCTCCTCTCCCCCTCCCCCACCTTTGGAATGACGTCTCCCCGACTTCAGAATAACCACTTCACGTCTCCCAGCCCTCAACCCACCGATTCCCCCGTCGGAAATAACAACGTGTTTTCACCTACAGACTCCGCCCCCTCCCCTACTCAAAACACCACCTCCCCCATTGTAAATAACTATGTTCTCTCCCCCACGATATCCTCCCCTTCCCCCACGGAAAACCTCACCTCTCCTGTTTTGATCGACGCTCTCTCCCCTACCGTCTCCTCGCCATCGCCGACGCAGGACGTGACTAGCCCGGACTTCGGCGAGCGGTTGCCGTCTCCGACCTTGTCCTCGACCTCCTCCTCTTCAGGGAGTCCCAGGCAGAGTGGCAGACCGGTCTCGCCCCTGGTCTTGGACTCGGACCCGGCAAGTCCGACCACAACCAGCCCCGCCACGCCGCAGAGAAGGTCCCCAGCCGCGGAGCCGGAGACGAAAGGCCCCCTGAGTCCGTGAGTTTGATGGTGTTAGGTTTGGCTGATGATGTAAGGTCGTTAAAAAGGTTTCAGAAAGAACTATGATGAAAAAAAAATTCTATCAAACTAAGTAACAAGGAGCAGGTTCTAAAAACAGTTTGGTTCTATCTTTAGTCTTTCTCTCTACTCTTTCTCTGGTCTCTGTCTCTCTCTCTCTCTCTCTCTCTCTGACCTCTGTCTGGTTTCTCTCTTTGGTCTCTCTCTGGTTTCTCTGGTCTTTCTCTCTGTCTGGTCTCTCTCTCTCTGCCTGGTCTCTCTTTGGTCTCTCTCTGGTCTCTCGCTCTCTCTGGTTTCTCTGGTCTTTCTCTCTCTCTGCCTGGTCTCTCTCTGGTTTCTCTCTTTGGTCTCTCTCTGGTTTCTCTTTCTGCTCTCTCTCTCTCTGGTCCCTGTTTTCTCTCTCTGGTCGCGCTCTCTCTGGTCGGTCTCTCTCTGGTTTCTCTCTCTGGTCTCTCTCTCCCCATGTTTAGTTCTGACACTGGGTCAGTCCCTGTGCTCCTCAGAGTTGGTTCATATAACTCTAACATGTCACAGATGAATGTAACACACAGAGGTGCTTTAATGTCTGTTCTCTGAGCCACAGGAGCCAGTGCAGAGACCTGAGACCAGGACTAATGTGATGGTACTTCCTGGTTCTAGTTAAGACTCGAGCTGCAGCATCTTGAATTTACTGCAGCAGTTTCACAATAATACATTTGTTCCTGTAATGGTTTGTCCTGGCCTCTGCGTTGCCCTCCTGTGAGCGTTGATGTTCAGACTCAAAGAGAAGAGAAAACATTTTATTTGGACTCCACTTTCCTCTGAGTTCAGTCAGCAGGAATGTGTGTTTTTGTGTAGCCACATTACAGCTGCTTAAACGTTGTGTTGAACACAGTATGAATGAGTGATCCAGAGGGTTTTCTGAGAGGGCATATAAATGGAGTTCAACTTACAGAAATGTGGGATTAATATAATTCTGTCAGATTTAAGTATCAGCCAATGGACAAAAGTTAATTTGCAAAAAGCAGGAAAAAACACTCACACAGGCACAGAGAAACACATAAAACACTTTTACAAATGTGCTGGTGAATGCTTTATTCTATTCTTAAAGCTGGGGAGACTTTCAAAACACAAAAACTAGTTTCTCCTCAAGACAGGTTTTGCTTCTTCTTGACTCTTTGGGCTGAGAAGTGATCGGAGAAAAAAGACATGCATGTGATGGAAGCCATGACATGGTCTCTCTCACTCTCACTGGTCTCTCTCTCTGCTATTAGACCCGAGAGTGAGAGACCCGAGAGTGAGAGACCCGAGAGTGAGAGACCCGAGAGTGAGAGACCCGAGAGTGAGAGACCCGAGAGTGAGAGACCCGAGAGTGAGAGACCCGAGAGTGAGAGACCCTGACAGACCCGGGAGTGAGAGACCCGGGAGTGAGAGACCCGGGAGTGAGAGACCCGGGAGTGAGAGACCCGGGAGTGAGAGACCCGGGAGTGAGAGACCCGGGAGTGAGAGACCCGGGAGTGAGAGACCCGGGAGTGAGAGACCCGGGAGTGAGAGACCCGGGAGTGAGAGACCCGGGAGTGAGAGACCCGGGAGTGAGAGACCCGGGAGTGAGAGACCCGGGAGTGAGAGACCCGGGAGTGAGAGACCCGGGAGTGAGAGACCCGGGAGTGAGAGACCCGGGAGTGAGAGACCCGTGAGTGAGAGACCCGTGAGTGAGAGACCCGTGAGTGAGAGACCCGGGAGTGAGAGACCCGGGAGTGAGAGACCCGTGAGTGAGAGACCCGTGAGTGAGAGACCCGTGAGTGAGAGACCCGGGAGTGAGAGAGAGACCATGTCATGGCTCTAAAAAGGTTTTACTTCCATCTCATGTCTTTTTCCGCCGATCAGTTCTCATCCCCAAGCATCAAATAGTGACTCAAGTTGCGTACCCCAGCTTTAAACCTCCTTCTCTGTGATTGGTTGGTGTTGGTGTCTGTCTCACTCTGGGCTCCTCCTCTGTCTCTGTCCTTGTGGTGTCCTTCCACCAGGGGGCGCTCCTTCCTCAGCCACCACATGTCGGCGCTGGGTCTGGGCAGGAAGTCCCGCCTCTTCTCCAAAAGCAGCTCCATCTCCGAGGAGACGGCTGCCGCGCACAGGTCTGTCGTCGGGGTTTGCATGCTCTCCTCGTGTCTGCGTGGCTCTCCTCTGGGCTCTGCTTTGTACTGTTCACATTTCGTCACCTTTACGACCACAAAACTATTTTTGATTTTTTTTATTGAAAGACCATGACAGGGTAACGCACAACTGTGGAATAATAGTAATAATAATAATAATGTACGGGTTTTATACATTACTTTTTTTGACACTGCTTTGCATTTGCCTGGCCTGCCAGACACTCCTCCTTTCTGTTCAAAAGAAGAACCGTCTGGACACCTCTTCCTAGCCTATCATTTCACGATTTTACCCACATCGGTCCAATCACGCACCGAGAGGCGGGACTTCCTTTCACCTTTGAGTTGCTAATAACTCCTCGTATCTTTAAGTTTTTGTTACAAAATCGACAGCAGTCGTTTACATTTGCACTAGCTGACATGCCGCCATCCCTTGTTTTGTGTTTACTGAAACGGCTTGGGTGCCGCTAGTTGCTGCGTCATATCCTGTGTGCATCTAATTGGTTGATGCAGTCTGTCAACCACGCCCACCGGGAATTCGCTGAGATCAAGCTCGTTCCCAGACTATATGTCTTTGAAAAAGCATATCGTTTGGCAGGCCAGGCAAGCTTTGCATCAGAGGTCTGAAGGGTTCCGCCTTTGACCTGCAGAGGGCGACACCTATTATGTTCAGATAATACTAATTCAGTACAAATTAGTGTCATTCACTGTGGTCAAACTTACCAAAAAAATGACATCATTTTAGCTATTTCCGTTTTAGGACCTTTTTACATGAACCTGGAATTGGTGAGAGAGTTTACCATGACATTTGTTAAAGACTGGGTTATTTGAGGAGTAAGTATGAGAAATATTGTGTTGTCACCTTTGATGAATTTCTTAAAACCGGAATTACATCTGACTCTGTGACCGGGACAGGAGTGTGTGTGTGTGTGTGTGTCACTGTCTCTTTGTGTGTGTGTCTAACTTTTTATTTTGTACACGTTCTCGTCCTCTAGTCCGTCGTCCCCTGAGCCGTCGGAGCAGCAGCCTCCGCAAGAGCAGAGCAAACCCGAGAGCAAAACCAGCTTCAAGTAAGTGCAAAGCGGCCATTTTGGCTATTTTGACTATGACAATAAAGCTGGGTACCTTTCAAATCACAAAATTGAACAAACTAGTTCCTGGTTCTAAAACAGTGTTCTTCTATCACAAGTTTTCACATTCATTTATTTTTGGCCCCTGTCTCATTATTAGATGAGCTTTTTCAGACACGAAAAGGGAAAAAGAGACCAGAGAGAGAGAGATCTGAGAGAGAGAGAACAGAGAGAGAGATCTGAGAGAGACCAAAGAGACCAGAGAGAGGGAGACCAGAGAGAGGGAGACCAGAGAGAGGGAGACCAGAGAGAGGGAGACCAGAGAGAGGGAGACCAGAGAGAGGGAGACCAGAGAGAGGGAGACCAGAGAGAGGGAGACCAGAGAGAGGGAGACCAGAGAGAGGGAGACCAGAGAGAGGGAGACCAGAGAGAGGGAGACCAGAGAGAGGGAGGCCAGAGAGAGGGAGACCAGAGAGAGGGAGACCAGAGAGAGGGAGACCAGAGAGAGGGAGACCAGAGAGAGGGAGAGATCAGAGCGAGAGAGACCAGAGCGAGAGACAGAGAGAGCGACCAGATGACATGTATTTGTATAGGAAAGAATAAAATTATGTCAGAATCAGAATCATTTTTATTGCCACGTAAGTAACAAAGTTACCACTTGGAAATTGTTTTGGCAGATAGCATGCCACTTCGCCATTTGCGGCGCTGTGTGCCTCAGCTTTAAAAAAAAAAATACCGGTTCAATATTGTATACAGTATATATGGTTCTTTAAGATTTCCATGAGTTTAAAATGGTTTGCCGTAGTGGGTTTCCAGAGAGGCCTGAAGGACCAATAGAGTATAAACTCTGAGATGTTTTGCCGTCTGTAAATGTCTTTTTCATTGACTTTATACTTGAGTGTACTCTCTCCTTTCTCTGCTGATAACTGCTCTCACTCCTCTTTTCTCTGGTCACTCTGCCGTGCTCCTCTCCAGCTCTGGGGAGGACGAGCCCGAGTTCTGGTGAGTACATCCTCCGCTCCTCTGTCCTCAACCTTCACTCATGCTTCCATCCAGTCGCTATTCAACACTCCAACTCCCACAGCAGTCATTGTTACCAGCATTTAGCCATTTAACAAACTGTATTTCAAGTTATATTTAAGTGAGTTTTAAGTCAAAGTGAGTAAACATATAAAACGTTAGAATGACTGCTTTGGGAGTTCTAGTATTTTCATAATTCTGGAAATCCAAATTAGTATCTTAACCTTACAGAAAATGGCATATTCAAGGTGTCTGCAGGGTCTTAAAGGCAAAACTGAAATCAACACAAAATCATGAAAAGCTGTGTTTTGTTTAGGCCTTTCTGCACAATAGGTTATGTTCATGAGGCATCACAACATTCCAAAGAGCGTTTAGTTTAACATTATGGTGGACGGAAACTGAAAAATCTGATTCTAGTCTTAGTTCAGAGATAATTTCAATCCACATGAAACAAAAACTGTCCCAAAGTCCCACATCTTCTTTGTCAGCACATCAACTATGGTCTGCATCTGGTCTCTCTCTGGTCTCTTTCTCTCTGTTCTCTTTCTCTGATATTTTTCCGGTCTCTCTCTCTGGCCCCCTTTCTCTCCAGTCTCTCTTTGGTCTCTCTCTGGTCTCTCTCCGGTCCTTTTCTTGTCTCTCTGATCTCTCCAATCTCTCTTTGGTCTCTCTCTGGTCTCTCTCCGGTCCTTTTCTTGTCTCTCTGATCTCTCCAATCTCTCTCTGGTCTCGCTCTGGTCTCTCTCCGGTCCTTTTCTTGTCTCTCTGATCTCTCCAATCTCTCTCTGGTCTCTCTCTGGTCTCGCTCTGGTCTCTCTCCGGTCCTTTTCTTGTCTCTCTGATCTCTCCAATCTCTCTCTGGTCTCTCTCTGGTCTCGCTCTGGTCTCGCTCTGGTCTCTCTCCGGTCCTTTTCTTGTCTCTCTGATCTCTCCAATCTCTCTTTGGTCTCTCTCTCTGGTCTCTCTCCGGTCCCTCGCCGTTCTCTCTCCGGTCCCTTTCTTGTCTCTCTGATCTCTCCAATCTCTCTCTGGTCTCTCTCTGGTCTCTCTCCATGATGTTGTCCAGTACATAAGAATATAATGTCAGTTTTGTGGATCAATCACTATCAAATAATGATCTGAGAAAACCGGCCATTTTCAAAGGGTCTTACAATAATGGCTTCTTGGTTGCATGGCCTCCTGCTGAAAAACAAGTCTAGAACATGAACGCAACCTATTGTAAAGTGGGAATGATTACAACAATATGGAGGGTCGCAAAATCAAAATAATGTAATGCTTTTTATGTCTCTGGGACTGGGGATGAGAAGCTTAAGAATCTCTTACTATCTCTGGTCAATCTTATCTTGTGACAGGACATTCTCACTGATGAAGTTAATTAAGTCATTTTTGAGCAGGTTTTTGCAGATGGTGGTGGTTCCTACTTTGAGTTTTTCATTTTGAGTTGTTGATATGTCCTTTCAGCCCTGAGGAAGTCAATGTAAATCAGGACAAACCCATTTTCAAGATGTTCGAGTAAGTAAGGCTGGCCCTGGCCTGATGCATGCTGGGTTGGTGGAGTGGTGGAGGACTTCGGCTTTGTGCTGCGGATTCTGCTGTGATTGGTTTTGATAAACGTGAAACATGGGAGGAGCAACCAAGCCCCGGCCATTCAAATGAATGGTTGTGCTCAGTGGGCTTTGTGACGGCATGGGGGCTAAAAGATTAGCGGAAGTTGCCTGAAACTCGCAAAGATCTATGGGAAACTCGCCTGTATTTGGGCATCGTCTGGTCCTCCCGGTTCTGCGCAGTGGATGATCTCCCATAATGCGTTGCTCCAAACACGCGTGTGTGGGTCTCACACCAGGTCTCACGCACGTGCACAGAGGGGCTCGGCTGCGCTCTGACCAATCAGAGCAGTTCATCAGAGCGGGGGTTAGAGCGAGAGCCAGACGAGCAGAGTTTGTGGCACTAAAGTGTGGATTTAAGAAGAAAAAAAGTTCAGGATGACAAGGGACACTAAAATCCCCACAAAATCCGACCTTTATGAAAGCTGTAGGTTCTCTGTCAGCTGAGGTTGAGCTGTTTTAATATGCATTGAGTTCTATGGGGAAAATTTCTGGGTAGCTCACATGAATTCAGTCTGGTTCAGTCTGCAGTACCGTGAGAATCCCTCGAGCACATGAGTTATTCAGCTACAAGCTAGTAATACCCTATCCAGTTAATATAATAGATCCATGGGAGCAACGCTAACGTCCTGTAGTTGTGGTATATTAATAAAGACTGACTAATGATTATATTTCCAAAGTCGGCTGTAGTGCCTCCTCTAAAGTCAAATTTTGTCGTAAATATTTGAGTTTATGTCGGTGTGCATGAGTGTGACAGATCTGATGCAGTGTGTGTGTAGTTCTGTGGGTGACCATCAGGGGGAGCTGCTTACACCAAATGTTTTTCTCGTTTGAAACTTTGGATTTGATTTTAGGGTTGGGTTTTTTGCTGTGGTGAATTTAAATTTGGTGTTGGGTCTAATCTCTGAGTGAATTTTTCTGCTTGTCTCATGTTCAGAATTAAATATCCCTTTAATAAATTCTATACTTTTTGCAGAGATAACTTTCTGCGTAACCTGGCAGCGACTCAGTGGGAGAAGAGGAGGCGGAGTAAACAACGGCCTCGTGCGGCTTCGACTGATGACGTCATCACCGCGATCCCACAGAAGAGAGAGGAGCCGAGCGGTGTCCAAACAGAGGAGCACGCACAGAGTAAATGAACCACACTCACTGACCGCCATCTTTGATATATTTTCAATTCAAATTAATATATTTGTGTACAGCAACAGATCAGAGAATCAAACCGCTCGAACACAGGAAATGCAAAAACAAAAAAAACACAAGCCATTGGTCCATAGGAAGTGGGATGACCATTGTCCAGAAATGTTGATAAATGTTCCGGACTGAGGCTGTAGATCCAGGACTGAGGCTGTAGATCCAAGACTGGGGCTGTAGATCCAGGACTGAGGCTGTAGCTCCAGGACTGAGGCTGTAGCTCCAGGACTGAGGCTGTAGATCCAGGACTGAGGCTGTAGATCCAGGACTGAGGCTGTAGATCCAGATCTGAGGCTGTAGATCCAGGACTGAGGCTGTAGATCCAGGACTGAGGCTGTAGATCCAGGACTGAGGCTGTAGATCCAGGACTGAGGCTGTAGATCCAGGACTGAGGCTGTAGATCCAGGACTGAGGCTGTAGCTCCAGGACTGAGGCTGTAGATCCAGGACTGAGGCTGTAGATCCAGGACTGAGGCTGTAGATCCAGGACTGAGGCTGTCAATCCAGGACTGAGGCTCTAGCTCCAGGACTGAGGCTGTAGATCCAGGACTGAGGCTGTAGATCCAGGTCTCAGGCTTTATATCCAGGCTGTCTAGGTGTAGGTAAGAGAGGCCGGATTTTTGGCGTCCCATCATCACGCTATTAAAGAGACAATGGGACAGCGGATGAATAGCAATAAACAGACTACAGCTGAAGTCATAATGATAACAGATAACGTGGGAGAGAGGAGAGGACGTTAGAGCTGTTATCTTCTCCAGCAACGGTCTCCTTTTGTCTCCATGTCATTTGAACTGATTTGCTTCTGATGTTTCCTCCACCAACAAGAGCAACATATGAAACAAGATTGGGAATAATTTATATGTTTAATGTTGCGGTCGCAGGTCCCCCCAGAAGCGCGGGAACCAACGGACACGACTCCCACAATGAGACCGGTGAGTTTTTTGATCCACTGTAGAAGAAAAACATGTGAATCCGTTTCTGCTGTGGCTCTGGACGTCACTGTGGTGTGGTGTGTGGTTTGTTTACGCAGCTCCGATCCAGCGAGAGTTCAGTACTCTCTCTGAGGATAAGAAGTTTGTGCTGGACATGCTCTACTCCAAGTCCAGCTCGGGTCCCTCTGAGCCGGGGCCTGAGGAGGTTCCACCACAGCCAGAGAGAGGTGCGCGTGTCTCTCTCTCTCTTTCTCTGTGTTTCTATATGATTTCCTTAGTATTTTTTTGTGGTAAAGAAGAAATATGATTAAGGATGCACCAATACCACTTTTTTATAAACCTTAATTTCAGTACTTGCATATACCGAATACCGATACAAGAACTGCATTGTGTTATGTCTGGGATTTCATCAAACTAACATAACTGAAATTTTAAAATGCTTTATTTGTCATTTCAACAATAAGAAAATGTTTTAACAATTAAACATTTTAGCAATTGTTTTAAGTCAACCATGAGAGCCACTGTCATATTCCACTCGTACAAATGGAAATTGACACAGGAGTGTGGTGGTGAGTTTTCAGATGTTTGATCAAGTTGCTGGTGTTATACGTGTTTGTTTTGCCTTACACAACGTACAGTCCGCTTTACTCTTGTCACTCTCGTATACTTTTAAACACTGCCATACGGCTGACATCCCGTCGTGGCGCTAATATCAATTACAAATGTGGGTACAGGTTGTCTGCATCAGGTTTTATGATATGAGTACGAGTACAAGCCTATGATATCGACCTGATACCAGTAGCAGTATTAAACCTGCAGTTGAGACTACCTTATTTTAGAACACAAGTATTGGGCCATTTTACAAAAAGCAGGTCCAGCGCAGTTTAATGAAGCTTCCTATACTTAATTCTTACTTATTTTGTATTTTGTCTGTGTGTGTTTCATTTTCTCACGATGGAATGAATAAAGGATCTCTTCATCTCAAGGCAGAAAGAGCTATTCACATTTTTAAAAATGGCTGAATTGTTTTGTGATGTTCAGTTGTTTTGTTTAGAGAATAGACTTGTCAGTGCCATATGACCCGACTCTGACCCTGAGGAGCCTCTGCTGATGGTCTGGTCTGCTGGTTCTGTGCAGTGCGCCGGCCTGTGGTGATGGTGGTCTCCGGGGGCGACTCGGGCAGCGTGGGCCGTGTGTTGGAACGTCTCTCCAGCATCAGGCGCTCGGTGGACGGTCCCAGTGAGAGCAGCGCCTCCCGCAGGGCCGAGCTGGAAGAACTGGGTGGCTCTGCTCAGGCTGCACTGGCCCGACTGGCAGAGGAGCAACAGGTGAGTCCCAGAACACACACATTCAAGACTTTACAAACCTTTTATGTTGGGGCAGCTCATTCATTTGTTTGTTTGTTTGTACAATAGTAAATTCTGCTCACAAGGATTGGGCTGAATCAAAATGCTTACAAGCTCCCCCCACTCACAAACTCAAATACACTCAAACTTTTCATATCACGAGAAAAATAATACAGAACAAAATGATACCAAAGCACACAAAGGCACAACCACGACTACAGTCTTGGTCAAGTCTTATCTCCACAAAGCAAGTAACAAAAGGTGACTGTATAATTATTTTAGATGTACTGATGATTACTAGCTTGTTACGCTATCGCTGTAGAAGAGAAAAATACCGGAGTAACGGAGGGATAATTTCACTTCTTCAGGACCGGGGTAGGAGTTTAGAGGGGGGAGAGGACAAGAGTTTTGACAGTGAGAGAGGAGAGGAGTGAGAGTCTACTTCAACTCAATTCAATGTATTGTTGTATAGACCTAAATCACAACTGTAGTTATCTCAGCAAAGTTGTTGATTTGCAAAGTTGTTGATTTGCCAACACATGTCAAGAGAATCAAACAGTACAAACACAGGAAAAGCAACAATAAAAAAACACATAGAGCCATTGGTCCATAAGGGGCAGATGACCAATGATCATAAATGTTGATAAATGTCCCGGATCTCTCTCCCTAGACTCTCCTGCGTCGACAAGGAACCACTTGAAAACCCAGAAGGGAAAAGTGATATCTCCGGGTCTCAGTTTTCAATATTCTCTTGTTTGTGTCCACAGAGCCGCAGTCTCCGGCCTCAGTCCAGTGTGGACATGGAGAACCAGGCCAAGCGTCTGGACGGGGGTCAGACCTCTGCTCTGGGCCCAGGAGGAGGCTCCGAGGCCTGGGACCAGCTCCAGCTCTCAGCCGCCTCGCTCCGCATCAAAGACCTGGACTTCTCTGGTCTGTTTCCATTTGCTGTCTGTACTAAGTATATTTACCATGAGACTATTTAACATGTGGTTTTAGGTGACGCTGTTGCTCTTTGTAATCAGAGGTTGAGATGTTCGTTATTGAAGGATCTGCCTTCCTCCTTGGTCAATATGTTGCCATGGCACAATGAGGCTAATGTTCTCTGTAAAAAAACACAAAACAGATTATTAACATATATTTATAAACGTATGTAAGGAATGGACTGACAGTGTGACATCACCTTATTGTTAGACTTATGTGGGAAAAGGCGGTTTGACATAAGCTAGCTGGAGCCAATTTCCTTATATGGGCATGTGTTCTGACAGTGTTAGCTTTGCTCCGTTCCAAGGACAAATGTGTGTCCTTGTAATGGATGGTCCTTGTACGGATTGGTCAATCCTTAGATGGTTCGTATCACAATATAAACACTAGGATCACAGAGAGCACTAAACCACAGATTGGTTAAACAAGCTGAATGTGACACAAACGGTTACTCATGAGCATTGTCCATCTGTATACAGGCTCTGATCCCAAAACACCGTTGGTCAAATTTAGTAAAAAAGATACAAAAATAAACATATACCTCTGAGGAGCACAGGGACTGGCCTCCTGCTGGTCCCAGAGTCAGGACAGATGATGAGGCAGAGTTTCTTATGCAGCTAAAATATGGAACAGTCCTCCTAAAAATGTGAGACTTCTACTCCAAGTTAAAAACAGTTCTGTTTCGCTGCAGCAACTAAAGGATCTCCACTCACTGTGTGATTACTAGTCTAGTCGAGCTACATGTTCACGATTTTTCTCGTGGTGGTTTTTTTACAGTTAAAATAAAGTAAAATAAAATATACACTGCTGTGGATGTTATTTACTTCATAAATGTGTTTACTGTGTTAATGGACTGAGGGTGGAGTAGGATTTGGTTTTCAGTTTCAGATTTGGCAGAATCTTAATCACTGGATTCGCCCAAACCTCAAAAAATCTGGATTTGGTGCATCCCTAGCTTTTAATGTGTGGCCCGCTTCACCGCGGCTGTTTCCGCTGTTCTTTTCCGAAGGAAATAGAAAAAGAAAAGTTATGTGGCCGACAGTTATGTAGTCTGTTGTGTAGTACAACCGACTACATAACCAGAATGGACCATTTGATTTCGTAAAACCTCTCTCCAAACGTCTAAAACTAGCTAACTCTCTAGTATCCAGGTAGATTTCTATGCTGTTATGCCACCCGGTCACGTGACCGGCAATCAAACAATCATACATTCTAGGATATTGTGCCTCCTCAGATCTGCTCGACGAAGAAGACGTGGATGTTTTGGATATGGACACTTTGGATTCAACGTCAGCCTCTCGTTTGTCTGGTGTCCCTCCCCCTCCTCCTCCTCCTCCGGCCTCAGGTTCCTCTTCACAACCACCTCCTCCACCTCCTCCACCTCCTCCCCCTCCTCCTCCAGGTAGACTCTGAATTTGCCAAAAAAAACTTTCTTCCCTTTAAGCTAGTATAGTTAAATGTAAATTTTACTGAATTTTATTTAATGTATTGGTAATCTACTTACAAAACATGTTCTCTTTTGCATATACAGTACAGTTGAGTGCTGATTGGCCGAGTGAGACTGGTCCTCTCCTATCCACTTTTCTGTCTGAAAATTACCTTGCAAAAATACATGCTCGGCTCTACTTGGCTCTGCTCTACTCTGATCTACTCTACTCTACTGTATTTTACTCTGCTCTTTTCTACTCTACTCTACTATAGTCTGCATTACTCTACTCCACTCACTGGACCTGTTAAACCCGTACCAGGTCCTTCTTTAGTCTCTCTTGGCCCTGGCTCTATCCAGGCCGAGCTGGTCCTAAAGTGTTCTGAGCCGTATGTAAACACATCAGTTGGATAATACTGAGACATTGGGCAGTGATGCATTTAAGAGCACAGGGAAAAAACAAATTACGTAAACATCCTGTTTTGTGGTCACATTTGCCGACCTTTTGTTTATAATGTCTAATGTGTGATAGCAAATCTATTAATAATTACAGTTACACAGCTTGAGTAATAATCATCCTCAGGCCTCTCTTCTTCGCGGAGCACAGATGGGACCTCTTCAGACCGGTTTGATAATCTACCGACTAGAGCGCTGGTTTTGAGAGTACTCTTGTTTTCTCATGCTTTGTGAACGCACTCGTTATCTCAATATTATACAGCTCAATCACATTTGTTTTTGCGTTGTCGATTTATTGACACATGTCAGAGAATCAAAGTTAAACACAGGAAATGCAACGATAACTGCAGATGACCGATGTCCATAAATATATCCTGTCCCATATGTTCTTCCAGGTTTTGTACTTGCCCCCCCTCCTCCTCCGCCTCCTCCTCCGCCTCCTCCAGGAGCTCCCCCGGTCGCCCCTCCCCTCCCTCCACCTCCGTTCGGCGCCACATCAGGCGATGTGCCCAAGAAGAAGAAGAAGACGGTGAAGCTGTTCTGGCGAGAGCTGAAGCAGGCGGATGGCGGGCCGCAGAAGTGCCGCTTCGGTCGTGGAACAGTCTGGGCCTCCCTGGACAAGGTTACCGTGGATACCGCCAAACTGGAGCACCTTTTCGAGTCCAAGGCCAAAGAGCTGCCCATGACCAAGGTACAAGCATAGACTGTGTTTAGATGGAAAATGTTTGGCTCGAACTCGCTCTGGCTCCTTTTGACTTTCATTTATTTAGTTATTTTTTTATTTGGATCCCCGTTTGCCTCCACAAGTGGTTGCTAGTCTTCCTGTGGTTAACCCCACATAGGATCAATTCACATTACAAAATGTCAATGTAAAAGTAAACTTCTCTCCTGTAACTGGTTAGTGTCACCTCCACCATTTTGGGCTTAAAAATCTGTGGTTCAGTGCTCTCTGTGATCCTGGTGTTTATATAGTGATATTGTCTTTGTAAATCCAGATATGAGGCCTGTAAGGATTGACCAATCAGATGCCCTCATTCGCAATGGAATTTCGAGCTTGTCGTAGAAACCGTCTTAGAAACAGGTCTGCCCCATTTATCGCGCAAAGCTAATGCCCCGGAACATATACCCATTCTCTTTAGCTGACTTATTTTCAAATCGGCTTCCTCCGCGTTAAGGCTAACACTATGGTGATGTCACACTCAGTCAGTCCGCTCCTCATATACTGTCATTCAACGGTATACTATGAGCGGTTACGTTGAGTGTGACATTACCATAGTAGTTACTGAGCTTACGTAAGTCAATAGGAGCCAGAGCGAGTTGGAGCAAAACTTTGTCCATGAGCACTTCCCTATCAGGCTTCATTGAGCTAGCGGGTTAGCGTTGTCCCTTGGTATACAGTCTACGTTATGACATCCTTAAGTACCACTTCTGAATGTGTAAAATGACAAGGCGAAACCGCTGTGACATGTTTGAGAAGCTGTGGATTGGATCGTGGTTGTGACGTCCTTGTGTGAGTCCAGAAGGGACCGGAGCTGAAGAAGGCAGAGATCCTGGTGCTCGACTCGAAGAGGAGCAACGCCATAAACATCGGCATGACGGTGCTGCCGGCCACGCACATCATCAAGACCGCCATCCTCAACTTTGACGAGTTCGCCATCTCCAAAGAAGGCATCGAGGTACAGTGTGTCTGAGCGGGTTTCTCACTGCTCTGTTCACCTGCAGCTGGGCACAGAATGCAAAGACATTGATGAGTTTTTGGTGATGGGTGTGTAATAGTTGGTATTCATGTGACATCACAACGTTCCAAAGGGTCTCTTGTTTTACATTGTAGTGGAAACTGAAATATCATTCCTGGTAAATGCCAAAGGTTGGACTAAGTTGGATTTAGAGAGTTAATTTCTCTGTAATCCCTAGAACAATCCATATGAAACAAAAAATCCACATATTCATCTGCACATATCAACTCTCTGCTCACTCTCTGGTTTCTCTCTGGTCTCTGCTCACTCTCTGGTTTCTCTCTGGTCTCTGCTCACTTTCTGGTCCCTCTCTATGATCTCTGGTCTCTCTGACCTATCTCTGGTCTCTTTCTGGCCTTCGTCTGATCTCTCTCTCTCTGAGGGAGGTCTCTCTCTGGCCTCCCTCTGATCTCTCTCTCTCTGGTCTCCGGTCTCTCTCTGGTCTCTCTCTCGATCTCTCTCTCGATCTCTCTCTCGATCTCTCTCTCGATTTCTCTATCTCTTTCTCGATCTCTCTCTCGATCTTTCGATCTCCCTCTCTCTGGCCTCTGTGATCTCGCTGCTCTTTTTCTGGTCTCCCTCTGGTCTCTCTGGACTGTCCTGTATAAATCCTGGTGTAGTGTGTTCAGTTATAATGAGCTGTTTTTGACTTCTGACCGCTCTGTGTCCTGAGCAGAAGATCCTGACCATGGTCCCCACGGATGAGGAGAAGCAGATGATCCAGGAGGCGCAGCTGGCGTCTCCGGAGGTCCCTCTGGGCACCGCCGAACAGTTCCTCCTCAGCCTGGCCTCCATCAGCGCCCTGACCTCCCGCCTGCAGCTCTGGGCCTTCAAACTCAACTACGAGGCTCTGGAGAAGGTACATCCCGGTCTGTGGTGTGGGAGCACCAGAGAGAGAGGAGAGAGACCAGAAAGGAGGGGAGAGGGAGACCGGAGAGAGAGGGAGACCGGAGAGAGAGGGAGACCGGAGAGAGAAAGAGACCATTGAGAGGAAGACCACCGACCAGAGAAGGGGAGAGAGACCAGAGGAAGAGACCTTTTAAAAAGGGTTAGAAGAAGCAGACTCTTGTTAGTTCTGACACCTCTCACTCATAAACACACACACACACACACACTCCCACAAACACACCACACACACACACACCGTTTACTTTGAATTCATACTTATTGCGTTTAGGGTTCAGTGTGTATGATCATATAAACGTTGATGTCCACTAGGGGGCCATAGAATCCCTCTTTGCAGTCTGCACGTCAGGGCCCCCTGGTTCAGATCCTCACCTTGTGGTCTGTGATGTTTGCAGGAGATAGCGGAGCCTCTGTTTGACCTGAAGCTCGGAATGGAGCAGCTCTCCTCCAACCAGACGTTCAAAAGGATCCTGGCCACGCTCCTCGCCATCGGGAACTTCCTCAACAGCTCCAACGTGAGAAAAAAAAAAAAAAGTTTCACGAATCATCATGACTATTAAAGGGTTTTTTTGCTCAGACAAGCCCTTCTAATACAAATTATCCTTGTCTATAAGTGTTTCACATCTACACTTATCAAGTAAGTACGGATAAGATTCAGAACAAATACAAATACAGCAGATAAGATACGCCTTTATCATCTTGAACCGAAGGAATATGTCTTGGGGAAAAAAAACACAAGTAAGAGCACCATCAGAGACTTCTGGGATCATAGAGAAACTGTTGGACATCAAGACCACAATCATTCCCCACTTGCACTAAAGAAAAATATTGGAAGAAAAGGCCTTAAGCTCAGTGACTTACTGTTACTGATTATAATCGCCTTATTTCCATTTTTGATTTTCCTATCAAATGAGTCCAGCAGAGGGCAGTAGAGAACTGATGAGGCAAGTCTGTGATGTCCATTCTGTCAAGACATATCAGTTTGTTTGCTAAAACACATACGTCTTTAAAATGTCTCAATAACTTGTAGATCCAAGACTGAGGCTGTATATCTATGACTTTTTCATGTTTTAGCTGTATTATTTTGTTTAAGAAAATGATTTAAATGTTATTATAGTTTTTGTAGAATAGTAGAATCAAGTTACAGCCCTTGAAATAATAAACATCTGCTCGTCCCTTTAATCTAGATATACCAGTTTTTGCTGGGAATAAGGTCTTTAAAAGAACAGAATAAATCCATAATTGTCTAAACACAGGTGAGGATAAAGCCACAGAGACTTCCTGTGTTTTGACTCGCCACATGCCCCTGATGTCACCGATCATGGTAATCCCCGTCCGTTCCATAATCCGCTCTAATCCGTGTGTGTTTCAGGCCAAAGGCTTCGAGCTCAGTTACCTGGAGAAGGTGGTGGAGGTGAAGGACACGGTGCAGCGTCAGTCCCTGCTCCATCACATCTGTAACCTGGTCCTGGAGAAGTTCCCCGAGTCCACAGACCTGTACTCGGAGATCCCAGCCATCACCCGATCTGCCAAAGTGAATTTACAAACTCACATCACCACATTAAAGACATGACCTGCTTTTTGATGGTGACATATGGTCATCTATACCAGCGGTTCCAAACCTGTTTATTCCTATGTACCCTGGTACCAGTACCCCTGTTTTTGAAGGGTTGCTCTCTGGTGTCTCTCTCTGGTCTCTTTATCTAGTCTCTCTCTCTGGTCTCTCTGGTGTCTCTCTAGTCTCTCTCTGGTCTCCCTCTATGGTCTCTTTCTTTTGTCTCTCTCTGGCCTCTCTCTCTAGTGTCTCTCTGGTCTCTGCACCAAAGAGATTTATTCAGAACTCTCCTGCATTCTTCCTGAAGCCCTCAGTCTTAGTCCGGAACGTCGTTAACATTAGCAGATTGACATATTCTGACCAGCTCTGGTTCTCCTGGTCTTGTACGGTGTTACTACTTCGGCAGGACCATGTGACATGTGAGCATTCTAACCAATCAGAGCGCAAAGTGGATTTATAGAAAACCAATGGATGTCAACATTTTTAAAGTTCAGGATTACAAGGGACACTAAAATCCTCACAACATCCTCCTTTTCCTCTTCTGTGAAATCTGTGGGTTCCCTGTCAGTGTTTACTAGAACCACTCGTCCTCAGCTGAGTTCGATGGAGAAATTTCAGAAGCCCAGCTTAGGTAGCAACGACAAGCGAAAACGTTTGAGAGCCTCTGATGTAGAGAATATCTGTTGTAAAACTTCCTGTGTTTGTAGGTGGACTTCGAGCTGCTCTCTGAGAACCTGCTGCAGCTGGAGAGGCGCTGCAAGACGTCCTGGGACCACCTGAAGCTGGTGGCCAAACACGAGACCAAACTGTCTCTGAAGAACAAGCTGACGGAGTTCCTGAAGGACTGCACCCAGCGGATCATCATCCTGAAGGTCAGAGATACACTGTCTAAAGCAGACCTAGAGATTATTGTCCACGCCATTGTCTCCAGTACGTCAGACTAGAGCCCTGCACGGGCCTATTATCTGGGCCCGAGCCCGGCCCTGGCCCGAGGGGGTGGCGCCCCAGCCCGGCCCGGCCCGATATGGTTTCTGAATTTTCAGGCCCGAAACCCGCATCAAGCCCGCCTTTTTTTTTTTTTTTGTAACCTCCCATAACAATGTTTTAGCGTAGTATATAGTGCCGCGCACTGATATGAACGCAGACTTAGCTAGAGGGCGGAGTTATACATGGTAGTGATGTGTTGCAATGAGTTTTGTGTGTGCGGAGTGGGGCAGAGTGAACGGCCGCATCTGTATGATGCCCCCGATGCTGCAATACATCTGCACATTACATAAGTAATGCTATGTGCCGTCAATGACAACACTACACAGAACAACAAACACTACAGCGTGATAGAACGCTATATTCAGTGGGTGCGTTCGTAAATGTATTCTGCCGCCCTGAAAATGAAGAGCCCGAGCCCGGCCCGTGTCCGAGGTCATTATGCGGTCATCGGCCCGAAGCCCGGCCCTCGGGCTGTCGGGCCGTCGGGGCCCTCGGGCCAAGGGCTCAAGTGCAGGGCTCTACGTCAGACTACTGTAACATCTGCTAACTGGTCTCTCCAAACGAGTTCTAAAACAGCTGCAGTATATTCAAAATGCTGCTGGAAGCATTGGGAGATTTCAGATTTATGCTGCTAGAATTTAGGACAGTCTTCCTGAAAATGTGAGAAAGGCTTCTTCTCTGTCAATGTTCAAATGCAGATTAAGAACCGTTTTGTTCTTTACTGAAGGATTGTGTTTTTACTTTTTTTAATGTACTGTGATTTTTCATGATTTGAATGCCTTTTGTGATTGCTTCTTGTTTTGTTAAGCACTTTGAGTTTTCTTGTGTATAAACTGTGCTTTTCATATAAACCTGCCTTGCCCTGGCCTCCCCTAAAGGTGGTGCACCGGCGCGTCATCAACCGCTTCCACTCCTTCCTGTTGTTCCTGGGGCAGCCGACCTCCTCCGTGCGCAGCGTCAAAGTCACCAACTTCTGCCGCATCCTGAGCGAGTTCTCCCTGGAGTACCGCACCTCCAGGGACCGCGCCCTGACGCTGAGGCGCAAGAAGGCCGCGCACCGCGAGAGGACCAAGACGCGAGGCAAGATGATCACCGAGGTAACGGTGTTTTCCTCATTCACTATTTGTTTAAAAACTGGGAGAGAAGTTCAACAAAACAGTCAATCTGTCCTTGAGTCCTTTACATAAAGCGCATCTTTGGAGTGGGTCGAGTGTGGCATCACAGTGTTAGCCTTAAAGTAGCAATATGTAAGATTTTCATGTCAAGTAATTAAATGGCCCTAATATGTCAAAAGTAATTAATAAATCATGCTTTTTTTGAATACTTCTTTACCTAATAACAGTAGTTTAGCTGAGATGATTGGATTTCAAAATTACTTTTACAGCCCTTAAATCTTGTTTTTGTTTTCATTTCGATGTCCTGCCCTCCACCGTTTTACCAATCAGAAAGTCTTTGATCTGGGTTGCCAGAACTGACAGTGTCAAGCTAATCTCATTGGTAAAGTAGCATGTGGCCACAAAACTAAAAAAGGTCTCTTTATGATTCTCAAATCATTAAGGACAAAACAAGGTCCATGATTTCTTTCTTTGTCAAAAAGGTGTTGGTGGTGTTGACAAATATCCTATCTATTCAGTTATTATGGTCCCAGCTAGATTTGTATGTATATCTGGCACCCTGAGTACCACTTTTGGCCAGATTTTTACATATTGCTCCTTTAATGCGGAAGAGGCCGATTTGAACATTAGTTAGATGGAGCCAATTTGCTTTAAGGAACACTTCTGCCTCTGTTATGGTTCTATTCTAAGACGGGTGCTAAGGCAAGCTGGAGTTTGAAGGCATCTGATTGGTCAATCCTTATGAACCTCATATTTGAATTTTCAAAGACAGTCACCATATATAAAACCCAGGATCACAGAGAGCACTGAACCACAGATTTATGCCCAAACGGTTACTGAGCTAGAGGAGTTTGCTTTGACATGTAATTCAATAGGAGCTGGAGCAAAACTTTGTCCATGAGCACTTCCCTATTGGGCTTCCTTGAACTAGCAATTCAGTATTGTAAATCTAAACTGCTTCTTTAAACAGTCTATGGCTCTGCGTCATTTCAATGGTGCAGTTTGGTAAACAGCCAGCAGGTGACGATTGTTTCTATTGTTTTTTTTCACTGTTCTGACTCCATGGCAATTGTTTTCAGACAGATAAGTTTTCCGGGGCAGTCCCTGCAGATTGCCCCTCTCCCGTCACCATGGCAACTGATTTGGAGGCGGAGCAACTAGAGGAGCACGAGAACATGAAGAACCTGTTGATCAGCAGCGGCACCGACACTCTGACCGTGGGACCGGGGCTGCGGAGGTCCAGGGCCGTGCGCAGTAAGACCATAGGGCATATTCATGTGTGTGACGTCACCACAGTGTTAGCTTTAAAGTGGAGGAGGCCGATTTGAACATAAGCTAGCTGGAGCCAATTTCCCTATATGGGCATACCAGAGAGGGAGAGAGACCAGAGAAACACCAGAGAGGGAGAGAAGACCAGAGAGGGAGAGAAGACCAGAGAGGGAGAGAAGACCAGAGAGGGAGAGAAGACCAGAGAGGGAGAGAAGACCAGAGAGGGAGAGAAGACCAGAGAGGGAGAGAAGACCAGAGAGGGAGAGAAGACCAGAGAGGGAGAGAAGACCAGAGAGGGAGAGAAGACCAGAGAGGGAGAGAAGACCAGAGAGGGAGAGAAGACCAGAGAGGGAGAGAAGACCAGAGAGGGAGAGAAGACCAGAGAGGGAGAGAAGACCAGAGAGGGAGAGAAGACCAGAGAGGGAGAGAAGACCAGAGAGGGAGAGAAGACCAGAGAGGGAGAGAAGACCAGAGAGGGAGAGAAGACCAGAGAGGGAGAGAAGACCAGAGAGGGAGAGAAGACCAGAGAGGGAGAGAAGACCAGAGAGGGAGAGAAGACCAGAGAGGGAGAGAAGACCAGAGAGGGAGAGAAGACCAGAGAGGGAGAGACACCAGAGAGGGAGAGACACCAGAGAGGGAGAGACACCAGAGAGGGAGAGAAGACCAGAAAGGGAGAGACACCAGAGAGGGAAGAGACACCAGAGCGGTTTTTAAGCCCAAAATGAGCTAGCGAGCTTTTCAATGAAAGCTAATAGGAGAGTTGGAGCAAAACTTTGGCCATGAGCACTTCCCCTCTTGGTCTTCATTAAGCTAGCGGGTTAGCATTGCCCGTCTACAGTCTGTGCTCCCTTGTTTACTCTTACAGGGTGTAATCTGTTGCCCTTGTGCCCCTCCCTCAGGTCACGGCAGAGTCAGTCCCTCGGCTCAGGACGACGCCACAGACGAGATCATGGACCGTCTGGTGAAGTCCGTTACCCAGAATCCTCAGGAGCGCCAGGCCAGCCCCAAAACACGCAAACGCTCCCGGGTCAACAGGAAGTCATGTGAGGCCACTACTCAGTTAATGCAGTCACGCCGGAATGTGTGCGGAACAATGGGAGGCTTTTTATCCCACGCCGTTTTTTAAAATTTGATTTGAACATAATCAGTCTCGGTACAAAACTAAAACAGGACGGAATCCAACCCAGGGCAAGAAGACACACACACACACACACCCTTACACTGAAACACACACTATTACTCTGAGACACACAAAAAACACATACTTACACTTTCACTGAGAAACACACTTACACAGAGACACACGCACACACACTTTCACTGAGACACACATTACACTGAGACATACACACACATTACACTGAGACACACACTACACTGAGACACACACACACACACACATTACACTGACACACACACACACACACACACTTAGAGAAATGTGGCTCCATCTTTTGTGCTCTTTTTCAGTAATAACTTTCAGAAGCAACAAACACTTTCACATGTTCAATGGAGACAAAACCTCAGCAGAAGATTCTGGAAAGTAAAGTGTGATTGTAACAACTTCATGACACCATGAAGAGAATTTTACAGACAGTCCCTTTAATCGTAGTAAATACGTCTCTTTTCTCCCTCTGCTCTAATCCAAAGTCACTTTGTGAAACTTGTATTTTCAGCCTCAACATTCTCTATATTCACAACACGAGTCTGTACAGCTGTAAGATAAGGACCAGAGAGAGACCAGAGAGAGACCAGAGAGAGACCAGAGAGAGACCAGAGAGAGACCAGAGAGAGACCAGAGAGAGACCAGAGAGAGACCAGAGAGAGACCAGAGAGAGACCAGAGAGAGACCAGAGAGAGACCAGAGAGAGACCAGAGAGAGACCAGAGAGAGAACAGAGAGAGACCAGAGAGAGACCAGAGAGAGACCAGAGAGAGACCAGAGAGAGACCAGAGAGAGACCAGAGAGAGACCAGAGAGAGACCAGAGAGAGACCAGAGAGAGACCAGAGAGAGACCAGAGAGAGACCAGAGAGAGACCAGAGAGAGACCAGAGAGAGACCAGAGAGAGACCAGAGAGAGACCAGAGAGAGACCAGAGAGGGAGAGACCAGAGAGGGAGAGACCAGAGAGGGAGAGACCAGAGAGGGAGAGACCAGAGAGGGAGAGACCAGAGAGACCACAGAGGGGGACTAGTGAGAGAGAGTTCTAAATCATTCACATCAATATGTTTTTTTGTGTGTTGCAGTGCGGCGGACACTGAAGAGCGGTCTGAGCCGAGACGTGGTGCAAGCTTTAGGCCTCAACCAGAAGACGTCAGGGGAGAGCATTTGACCCAAGACTGTGATACACACTCAGAGAACACACACACACACACACACACACACACACAAGCAAAAGTATGGATCCAAAGAACACAATTAATACAACAGTGCTTTTAATGGACAAACTCGATGCACTTTGCACCGCTGTGGCCTCGCAGCACACAGACACCCCCCCGGCACATGGCTCACCCAAAGCCTTGAATTAATGCATTTAGAAAAAAAGACTTGATTTTTGGGTCTTAACATTTGTGCAGTATTTAACTACCACTGTTTTGTTGATTACCCAGAGCGACGCTTTGGGTAACGACCGTGAAGAGGAGACCGCGAATACAAGCGGTCCACATGAGTTTCCTCTGCAGTCTCTCTCTCTGTTCTCTCTCTGTTCTCTCTCTGGTCTCTCTCTGTTCTCTCTCTGTTCTCTCTCTGGTCTCTCTCTGGTCTCTCTCTGGTCTCTCTCTGGTCTCTCTCTGGTCTCTCTGGTCTCTCTCTCTCTCTCTGGTCTCTCTCTGGTCTCTCTCTGTTCTCTCTCTGGTCTCTCTCTGGTCTCTCTCTGGTCTCTCTCTGGTCTCTCTCTGGTCTCTCTCTGGTCTCTCTCTGGTCTCTCTCTGGTCTCTCTCTGGTCTCTCTCTGGTCTCTCTCTGGTCTCTCTCTGGTCTCTGGAGTCGAGCCGGTGGGGCCGGGGCGATAGTGAACAGTGGACACATTATTTGAAGATTGTCATGAAGCTTTGTTGCACTCTGTTTTGTTTCATTGTGGTGTGTTTTGAAATAAATGCTTCTTTGTTTTAAGACGCAGGATTTTAACTTAAGTATGTCGTGAGATTGTAATGGACGTTGTATAAAGAACATGTTTTAAAAAATGAATAAAGATTTTTGTTATAAAATTGACCTTGTTATAAATGTGTGAGTTGTTTGACACAAGGGGGCAGTGTTCGCACGCAGGATCGGGGTAACCTGTAATATTACTGTATAAGGAATCATCTTTATACATTTATATTAATGTGTTTACGTGAGAGAGAGAGAGATGTAAATGTATTATGTAAGATTGTATTTCATCATCACACTTACATTATTAGAATCATATATATATATATACAGTATATAGTGCTCCTCTGGAATCCCAAAGACGCTAAACAGCAGTTTTTATTCACTCCATGTCCATTGGTGATTTACTACTGTAGCCATAGCTGCCCTGGGACACACTGACTGAAGCGAGGCAACTAATCTGTTCCATCGGGCCCTCCGACTACCACCAACCTTTCACACACACACACACCAGACTCATTCTAGGCAACGTGGGTGAAGTGTCTTGCTTAAGGACATGACAGTTTGGCCCTTTAAAGCCACAGCTGCCTCACTGTGGCACCAGGTGCTTTCATCTAGAAGATCATGGGTGTCAAAGTCGAGGCCCGCGGGCCAGACTCGGCCAGTGAATGATCTTTTCCCCTGGGATGACATTTGATTAGTATTAGAACCGGTCACAAAAAGCCATAAGAAAATATTGGATTATGAATTGTATCATTTAATAAAATACGGTCCACTGTTAGGTCTTGGTTCAGCAGGTTATATGCAACCATTTTAATATGTTTTGATAAACATTGAACCAGTCCAGCAGGGGCGACAGTAGCTCAGTTGGTAGAGCATTGGCCTTCAGGCCTGAAGGTTGTGGGTTCAATTCCCACCTCGACACCTTCTCCACCGACTCCCACTGATGTCTGCTGTCGTTGTGTCCTTGGGCAAGACACTTAACCCCACTTTGCCCAAAGCCCCCACTGAAAGATCAAGGCTATGCTCACACTCAGAGAGCAGCCGTCCTCCTGTGGACTCACCACCTGCAGAGGGTCAGTGAGGGGCTGGTGCTATGAGACTTGGGTGGCATCTCTGACTGCCACCCCCCTGACCCAGAAATGGATTAAAGGGTAGAAAATGGATGGATGGATGGACAGTCCAGCCCTTGGCTTGTTGCAAATTTGTTGTTTTGGCCCTTAGATGTATTTGTGTACATCCCTTACCTATCTGTCAGCCTCAGTCCTGGATCTACAGTTACAGTCCTGGATCTACAGCCTCAGTCCTGGATCTACAGTTACAGTCCTGGATCTACAGCCTCAGTCCTGGATCTACAGCCTCAGTCCTGGATCTACAGCCTCAGTCCTGGATCTACAGCCTCAGTCCTGGATCTACAGCCTCAGTCCTGGATCTAAAACCACAGTCCTGGATCTACCGCCTCAGTCCTGGATCTAAGACCACAGTCCTGGATCTACAGCCTCAGTCCTGGATCTAAGACCACAGTCCTGGATCTACAGCCTCAGTCCTGGATCTACAGCCTCAGTCCTGGATCTACAGCCTCAGTCCTGGATCTACAGCCTCAGTCCTGGATCTAAGACCACAATCCTAGATGCAGGAGTGGCCATTTCTTCACAATCATCAACATTTCTGAACAGTGGTCATCCCACCCCTATATGGACCAATTAAATTAAATAACAACAAATACATATATGTATTTTATTTCATTTAGAAATGAAATAATTACATATATGTATTATTTACTATTTCATTTCCTGTTTGATTCTCTGATCTGTCGTTGGGGAATCCACAACTTTCCACAAAACTGCTGTTGTGATGTAGGGCTATTCACACAGTTGCATTGAATTGAATCCGGGCTAACAGACAAACACAAAACACAATATTTAGGTCAGATGCATTTCCACCAAGGTCAAAGCAGGAGCAGAGGTCCGCGTACGTGTAGCGTCTCTGCCACATGTTGCTTCCACACACAGACGCGCGCACGCACGCCTCTTTATACTATGATCATACGTCACGAGTCTGGGTCCCTCCTTCAGCCCAGACTCCTTCGTCACTGCCCCAAACCGAGACCAGGACTAAAGACCGGGGGTGGGGGGGTGCTGAGACCTGGCTCTCACCGCTGTCTATATAACCACAGACCCCCGTAGCATCAGGGGCCATGGCAGTAAGCTGATCCACCAACATGACTGCGCACGCCGGGTCTGTCCGTGCGTGTCTGGCGGTGGTGCTGGAGGTGGGGGTGGTGTGTGTCCTGGTCTCGTTCTCCGCCGCTTCAGACCCCGTCGCGGCCGCTGCTGGGACTCAGGACCCGGGGGATGGTGGCTCTCATGCGGGAGGAGAGGAGCATCACCACGGCGGAGGATACAGAGTGGTCCAGTGGGAGTGGAGCTACGTGCAGACCCCCTACATCATCGCGATCTGGCTCCTGGTGGCGAGCGTGGCCAAGATTCGTGAGTTACGCATAACTTTTTACTACGTCTGTGAGCAACAACAAAAAAAAAAAAACGGGATTTTTGTGTTTTGACATAGAACCATCCCACTCCTGGAAACGTGAAATTTAAAGAATAAATATATCACATAATATATCTTTTACTCTTACAAATGACAATGCGACCATGTACTGTGTAATTTCATGTTTGAGATTGTGAAATAATATACTGTAGAAAAATAAATGATTAAAACAAATATGGGGGTAAACAAAAATGCTATCGAACTGACCTCTCCCTCTGCTGCCACCAGAGGGAGGGGTAGAATTTGTTTTGTTTTTTCCCAAATTTTAAGATTACTGGCTAAACCATGGATGTGTGATATTATGGGTGTTGCTGCGTAAACTGTCCCCACCCAGACTAGAGGCCAGATGCGGTACTGCGGCCTAAATCCACACAGGCTGTAAGAAGATTTTCCGATTGATCTCAATGTTCACTAAAATGGCTCATACTCAGAGACCGGGAAATACAGCTTTCACAAAGCCCTGTTTCACTCAGGATTTTGGTCTCTTGCATTCTGAACTGTTTTTCTTTTTAAATCCATTGGTTTTTCAATTATTCAACACTTTTGCGCCACAAACTTGCTCACAAGGCTCAAATGTCCCTCTCAAATGTCTCTCTCTCTCTCTCTCTCTCTGGTATATCTCTCTGGTCTCTCAGGTATTATTCTCTCTAGTCTCTCTGTCTCTGAGGTCTCTCTCTTTGGTCACTCTCTCTGGTCTCTCTCCCTTTGGTCTCTCTCTCCCTCTGAGGTTTCTCTCTATGGTCTCTCTCTCTCTGGTCTCTGTCTTAAATCTCTCTACTCTCTCTCTCTCTCTCTCTCTCTCTCTTACTCTCTCTCTCTCTCTGGTCTCTCTCCCTTTGGTTTCTCTCTCCCTCTGAGGTATCTCTCTATGGTTTCTCTCTCTCTGGTCTCTATCTCTCTCTCTGGTCTCTGTTTTAAGTCTCTCTCTGGTCTCTCTCTCTGGTCTCTGTCTTTACTCTTTCTGGGCTCTCTCTGGGGGCTCTCTGGGGGCTCTCTCTCTGGTCTCTGTCTTAAGTCTCTCTACTCTCCCTCTCTCTCTCTCTCTCTCTCTCTCTTACTCTCTCTCTCTCTGGTCTCTCTCCCTTTGGTTTCTCTCTCCTTCTGAGGTATCTCTCTATGGTTTCTCTCTCTCTGGTCTCTCTCTCTCTCTGGTCTCTGTTTTAAGTCTCTCTCTGGTCTCTCTCTCTGATCTCTGTCTTTACTCTCTCTGGGGGCTCTCTCTCTGGTCTCTGTTTTAAGTCTCTCTCTGGTCTCTCTCTCTGGTCTCTCTCTCTGGTCTCTGTTTTAAGTCTCTCTCTGGGCTCTCTCTCTGGTGTCTGTCTTTTCTCTTTCTGGGCTCTCTCTGGGGGCTCTCTCTCTGGTCTCTGTCTTAAGTCTCTCTACTCTCTCTCTCTCTCTCTCTCTCTCTCTCTCTCTTTACTCTCTCTGGGCTCTCTCTCTGTTCTCTCTCTTCCAAGGCAACGAAGGAAATTGGTTCCAGCTAGCTTATGTTCAATTCAGCCTCTTCCACATTAAGGCTAAGACTGGTGATGTCACGCTCGGTCGGTCCACTCTTCAGACACGCTCAATGGTCATTTTCAGTCTACACACATTAACGCTGATAAAAAGGCAGAACCACTGGTCGCCGTTCTTAAGACGTGCAGCTTTCCACAAACCCTTTGTCTTTTATATTGACCTCTGCAGAACGAGGCTGCTTCATGTTGGATCTGTGGGAAAGAAAGCATTTGTGAAAAATAAATGTTTTCCCAGATAAGTATTTGATAGTGATTAGATTCACAAAGGCGCCAGGTTATTCTTATGTCTGAAAGTCTTTTCTACTTACCAAAGACCATAGAGAGAGACCAAAGAGAGAGAGACCAGGGTGAGACGAGTGAGAGACCAAACTGATTTCACACACAGCTCATTGAATTTCCCAGTTGATATGAAGCGGCAGCTGGAGCCAGATTAGAAAACACAATAGACTGAATAAATACGTCTCCAGAGAAGATAAATCCAGACATTTTAAATGAAAGTTTACCTTGAGGGCTGGTTTGACTCACACATAACTTACTCTCTTTTGTTCTGCAATGTCCAATGAAGCCCGAGGAAAGGCCACCGAGTATTTACGACAGAACCAATGTCATACAGTCTGTTCATGGTAGTAGAAGTCAAACTTTAGACCAGAGAGACCAGAGAGAGACCAGCGGGAGGCCAGAGGGAGACCAGGAAGAGACCAGGGAGAGACCAGCAGGAGGCCAGAGAGAGGCCAGAGAGAGACCAGCGGGAGGCCAGAGAGACCAGAGAGAGACCAGCAGACCAGCAGGAGGCTAGAGAGACCAGAGAGAGACCAGCGGGAGGCCAGAGAGACCAGAGAGAGACCAGAGGGAGGCCAGGGGGAGACCAGAGAGAGGGACCAGAGAGATGCTAAAGGGAGAGGCCTGAGAGAGACCAGAGAAGCCAAATGGCGAGGCAAGAGAGAGAGACCAGAGAGAGGCCAGAGGGAAACTATGAGAGACTAGAGACAGGCCAGATATAGGGACCAGAGATACCAGAGAGAGGTCAAAGAGAGGCGAGAGAGAGACCAGAGAGTGAGACCAGTGAGAGACTGGAGAGAGACAAACGAGAGGCTAGAGAGAGACCAGAAAAAGACCAGAGACAGACCAGAGAGAGACCAGAGGGCGGCGAGAGGGAGACCAGAAAGAGACCAGAGAGAGGCTAAAAGGAGAGGCCTGAGAGAGACTAGAGAGCCCATATGGAGAGGCAAGAGAGAGGGACCAGAGATGGGGACCAGACAAGAGAGAGGCAAAAGGGAAGGGCCAGAGAGATGCCAGAGAGAGATCAAAGAGAGACCAGAGAGAGACAGAGTTAAATAAATCTTGCAAAGTATTACAAAGACCAAGCAGTTAGAGCGTTTTGAGTGTGTTGCAAATATGGCTGTAACAAGTTGAAAGATGAATTTTTTTTTTGAACCACCCACAAACTTAAACACACCGAGGAGAGGTTTTAGGACTGAAATACTTCTATAAGGACTGAAGTTAGACACAAGTTGAAATCCTGCGGACTCTTCAGCTGCAGTGCATTGAGCCTTATTTACAAAGTTGTCTGTGTTGCTGATTTGTGAGCAGTTTTTCACGAGTGGAATTTTTATAGTCGCACGAGCTTGAGTAACTGTCATAAACACAGACGTAACTTCAAAGTCAAAAAATAATCTGTAAATGTCCAAGATATAGTCCACTGTGAGAAGCGAGAGAGTCTGGGTTCATCTGCTCTTTGTTTGTTTACTCTGGTGTTGAAGGAGTTGACAACTTTTTTACAATTTTCTTCTTTAATACTTACAGTCCTGGAGTTGTTTTTAGATCCATCTATGCTCAGGAACTTCTGGTACAAACATGTAGCCCCTCCCCTCCGTCTAAAAGACCGGAGAGAGAGCAGAGAGAGAGAGAGAGATAGAGAGAGAGAAGACAAAGAGACCAGAGAGAGAGAAAAAAGGGAGAGAGCATAGAGAGAGCATAGCGAGAGCAAAGTGAGACTAGAGAGAGACTAGAGAGAGACCATAGAGAGACCAGAGAGAGACCATAGAGAGACCATAGAGAGACCATAGAGAGACCAGAGAGAGACCAGAGAGAGACCAGAGAGAGACCAGAGAGAGACCAGAGAGAGACCAGAGAGAGACCAGAGAGAGACCAGAGAGAGACCAGAGAGAGACCAGAGAGAGACCAGAGAGAGACCAGAGACAAACAAAAGTACAGCCCCTTAATTGATTCTAGCAATTTCTCAGATGGGATGACATTCACAGGTCTGTGTTTGAAGCCGGTCATTTTCAAATTTGGAGAAAACCCCAAAACAAATGCCACTCCTCCCTCTGGTGGCATCATAGGGAGTTACAGGTAGAAAGTATTTTTTAACCTTCATGTTTCACCATACATTTTCTACTGAAGATACTATCTCGCAATCTAAAACATGAATGACTGAAGTGTGCCAAGTCTGCTTCAAAACACAGACTGTATAAAGACGGACAATGCTAACCTGCTAGCTCAATGAAGCCCAATAGGAAAGTGCTCATGATGAAGTTTTGATCCATCTCGCCCTGGCTTCTATTGACTTGATGTAAGCCAGAGTAGTAAGTAAACTCCTCTAGCTCAGTAACCGTTTGCGTCACACTTAACATTTGGGGCTTAAAAATATGTGGTTTAGCGCTCTCTGTGATCTCCAGCTTACCTTAGCAACTACCTTAGCAACACGTTGGCCCGTATTATGGCGCGAAGCTACCGCCGTCAAAGCAAATGCCCATATAAGGAAACTGCCTCCAGCTACCTTATGTTCAAACCGGCCTCTCCCGCACTAAGGCTAACACTACGCTGATTGTACACTCTCTCAGTCCACTTCTAATATAAACTCTACGCTTCAAACCCACAGACAATGAGCTCACGCTTCTTTACTATTGCATTTGGGGCCTCAGACATGCTGCTGCTTGTTGCTTGTGTGTCGTTGCTGGTCCCGGTGCTCTGGTGACTCACGGCACAATGGTCCACTCTGTGCTCTTTAATGATGCTGTAACGACTGCAGCAGCGTCAGTGTTCAGGCAGCTGTGGCTCTGCCCTGTCCGACCATTTACACAATTCAACAAGTCACTTTTCACTTCTTCCAATAAAGCACTCTCTCTCTTTCTCTGATCTCTCTCTCTCTGGTCTCTCTTTGGTCTCTGCGTCTGTTCGTTCTGTGGTCTCGCTCACTTGTCTCTCTCTGGTCTCTCTCTGGTATTTAATATTTGCCTTTCTCCGATCTCTCTCTCTGGTCTGAGTGGTCTCTCTGGTTTCCGTGTCTGGTCCCTCTGTGGTCTCTCTCTCTCTGGTCTCTCTCTGGTCTCTCTCTCTTGTCTCTCTCTGCTCTCTCTCTGGTCTCTGTCTCTGGTCTTTCATATTTTCCTTCTCTGATCTCTCTCTAGTCCGGTCTGTCTCTCGGACTAGAGACAGACCGTTTCTCTGGTCTGTCTCTAGTCTCTCTCTGGTCTCTCTCTGGTCTCTCTCTGGTCTCTCTCTGGTCTCTCTCTGGTCTCTCTCTGGTCCGTCTCTCTGGTCTCTCTCTGGTCCGTCTCTCTGGTCCGTCTCTCTGGTCCGTCTCTCTGGTCCGTCTCTCTGGTCCGTCTCTCTGGTCCGTCTCTCTCTGGTCCCTCTCTCTGGTCTGTCTCTCTGGTCCGTCTCTCTGGTCCCTCTCTCTGGTCTGTCTCTCTGGTCCGTCTCTCTGGTCCGTCTCTCTCTGGTCCGTCTCTCTGGTCTCTCATGGTTATGGTTGCTGAGCGAGAGTATCCGTTTCTGTGTAAGTCAGTATAGGAGCCATACCATAGATGTTTTACCGTATAGTACCATAGAGTCCGTACAAAAGACTTTATGGGATGAATAAGAGCCAAAATCACTCATATGCATAATGGATGCCATGTGTGTGTAGTATATGCCCACACAGACACAGCGCCGTGGTCCAAATGAAAAAAAAAAAAAAACAGATTAGAATGTTATGATGTTTTTTGAACTCCTCCAGGTCTGATCCACATTGAGGAAGTTCAGATCATGTCCGTGTTTCTGGCCTCTCTCCAGAACCTCCATTACTGCAGTTTGAACCCTGACATACTCACAATATTTCATTCAGCTTTTAGCAAATTATATATAACCCTCAAGTCTCTGACCTATCTGTGGTCTCTCTCTCTTCTCTGGTCCCTCTCCGGTCTCTCTCTGGTCTCTCTCTCGTCCCTCTCTTGTCCCTCTCTGGTCCCTCTCTGTCCTCTCTCTAGTCTCTCTCTGGTGTCTCTCTCTCTTTCTCTCTCTGGTCCCTCTTGGATCCCTTTTTGGTCTTTCTCTGATCCCTCTCTGGTCTCTCTCTCTCTCTCTCTCTGGTCCCTCTCTGTCCTCTCTCTAGTCTCTATCTGGTCTCTCTCTGGTCTCTCTCTGGTCTCTCTCTGGTCCCTCTCTGGTCCCTCTCTGGTCCCTCTCTGGTCCCTCTCTGGTCCCTCTCTGGTCTCTCTCTGGTCCCTCTCTGGTCCCTCTCTGGTCCCTCTCTCGTCTGCAGCACAGGTGAAGCCACAGAACAGAAGCAGGGGGAGCACAAACCCTGACAGGACCAAAGCAGCACCAGAGGCCCTCGCTCTGACCTGACCCAGGGGCCCTCACACAGCTCTTAGTCAACCCTCTCTTCACACACACACACACACACACACGCAGCAGCAGACGTGGTTTCAAAAGCATGTGTTATGTAATGTGTAGTTCGGTGGGCTCGGTGCTGCGTGTGAATATCTCCATGTTCTGTGTGCGGCTGGTGAGTGGGAGGATCAGCTGTTACCTGAATCTAATGTACAACCTCTAAAGCACTAAAAACAGGGCAATAGCAACACTACAGGCAGGGTTTGGGCGCAGAGATACAGACAAAACATATGACACAAATGATAATAGTACATTTTTTTCATATGCCACCTTTCTAAACACTAAAGCTCACCTCACAAAGGGTACAGAGTTAAAAGCAAAAGTGTTAAAAGCACAGTTCAAATGTAAGGTCAGCGTGAATAGGCCAGTCCGAATTGGTGTGTTGTAATCACGGGCTGATTTGCAAGGATCAAAAGCGCAGGCCAAGAAGGTGCCGGCTGTTTGTTCGAGTTAAATGGACGTGATAAATTATGTTGAGAACAGGAAGTGCAGCTTTGTGTCCCGTTTGGAGGACTGCTGGCTGCTGTCTGACGTCTGAAGTCACGCAGACAGAGAGGAGTTTTGAAACAGGAGCAGAGTGGACATTTCTGGTCATTACCAATCACAGAGAGGGGTCGAGAGGAAGTGTCAAATATGGATTTTGGGCTATGGACTGCGAAAATGGGTTTGGGTTTTTGGGCCTTCGGGCGTGCGTGGTGTAGAAATTGATAACTTGAAATGTATTTAACCTTCTTTAATACATTTCAAGTTAATACATTTCAAAGTTAATACATTTTGGGACAAATGTTCAGTTTTGAGCCATGTTTTATCCCAACAGGGGGAATATGGTTCATGGGAAACAATATGAAATTATACTATGAAACATTTTTCTTTTTTACATACAGTAAACATTTTTTTCATTATTGAGTTATTAAGTTCCATCATTTGTTTTTCATGTTAAACATAGATTGTTTGATTGATTTAAATTATAAATAGGAGGGAATATGATGACGAAGAGGGTTGTTTGAAGAGGGCCAAGACTAGTCCTTGTGGGAATGTCATTGTCTCTGTAATGTTCTGTACTATTGATGTGCTAAGATAAGATAAGATATGCTTTATTTATCTCACAAAGCACAAATGTACAAAGGGGCCACTTTAAAACTGTATGTATGTATTAAAGGGAAAAAATAAGTTTGAGCCTTGTCTGAGTCAGATCTGATTTTGGAACCAGAGAGAGAGCAGCACTTTTTGCTCTATCTCTGTTTTAAAAATCACTTCTCCTTGGAAATGGCAACCAAGATGAAAAATTCTTACTGTAACTGTGCATTTTGTTGTGTGAGATTTTGTCAGGTTCATCTGTGGTTAAATATCAGCATTAACACCATCAAATAATACGTTTTAGGAGGTGTTTGTTCGGCAATGGCACAAATGGATTTCTGGTATTTATGCTTCATTTAAAATTTTCAGTCCTCCACTGTGGAAAATGGCTGGTCGTCAATTATTTCCATTACCTCTTCGGTTATTGAGCTGGCTTTTGCACTGCCTTGGTCTGGTCGAGTACCTGCTGTATCGGACTTCCATCTGCAGCTGCTTTCGTTTGTGCCCGCTGGCTAATGTTAGAAGCAAGTGCAAACAATCTTTCTAATCTTCGCACATATTTTTCTTCTCACATTGTCTGGAACACATAGGTAATATTTAATCATTTCCAAAGGCAGACCAAGCAACATCTCAAGGCACACTTATGTCCCACGGCCCACTGGTTGAAAAACACAGACATAAGAGAAAAAAATATTACCAAAACCTTAAATAATTAATTCATGTTTTATAGATAGATAGATACTTTATTGATCCCCCATAGGAGAAATTCAGGTGTCCAGCAGCAGAAACATATCCATCCATACAAATAAATACATCATTCTAAAAGTTACGAACAATAGTGCTAGTAATAGTTTCTGCTCGATCCGCTTGGTTCAGACCGTGAATCCTCTCTGCTGCTCTGGTTTGGATCAGTGTAAAACCATGAACAATGTCCTGCAGTAACATTTACAGCTAGAAAAAAATGAGTAAGAGGACTTTACTTTTACATTTAAATCGATAGGAGCCAGAGCAAATTGGAGAAAAACTCTGCCCATGAGCACTTCCTTATTGGGCTTCATTAAGCTAGCAGACAAGTATTTCCCATCTGCCTACAGTCTATGGTCAAACCCTGGCTTACACATGTAATACTTTCACATGTGGCCTCCATAACCATTGTGTGTATCTGGGACATGTGAGAACGCTCGTCCCCTGCGGAGCCTCTGTTTGTCAGCCGCAGATGTCGTCTCGGCCTCGGACGCACCTCCACTTCAGTGCGGTTGCTACGGGAGACAATTACTTAAAATTAGGCTCATGGTGATTATTCGTGAAGAAACAGTCTCTTCTTCTCTTTCAGCCATTTTACCACATTCTCCTCATCAAAAACAAACCTGGGTTAAGCATAAAAGAGGACTTCATGATCTTTTAATTTTGTTTAGACCTGGAGCTGTCTTTGGCTCCATCCACGCTAATATCAGGAGCCTCTGACACCTCGCCCTGCCCCTTCTGTCAAAAAGCTTCCATGTCAAACTTGTTACACTATGATCTTCAGACTATGAGGTCAAGTTCTGAGCAGTTTTCTGTCATTTCAAAGTAACTCCACGGGTCCAGGCTTCAGTATATATCAAAAATAGGATTAGAGTAAGTAATCTTTTTTATATACCGCATTTCACAGACCAGAGTCACAAAGCGGTTTACAATTGTGGGCCTTTGTCTCCCACTCCACACAGAGATGGGAGCGGAACAGCGGGAGAACATGCAAAATCCACTCAGAAAGGCCCTGTTCTGACCAATATTCGAACCCAGGACCTTCTTGTTGGGAAGTGAGAGTGCCGCCCACTAGAGGCCATTGTGTAAGAAAAATAACCTACAAAAACAATTAAATCTAAGGTTTGAGGCCTTTATTTTGTCATTCTTTATAATCTACTGTGATCATTTATTCACAGAATGCCTTGTGTGATTATTACGTTTTTCTTGTTTCGTTAATTACTATTCCTTGTGCTATACAAATAACCTTGCCTTGCTTGTGCTCTCTAAACACTGGAGACAATAGCGTTTAATTGTCCCTGAGTGGAGGTACCTGCAGTGACCTCCAGAGTGTGAGTCACGGTCTGTGGCCTCTGTGCATGTGGCCCCTCTCCTCTTTTGATCCGCTTGAACATGAGGGTTTTGTCTTACGTCAAATACGAAGACTTTGAATCACTAGGATGGGAAATATTAGCCGTTTTGTGGAATAGTCTCCAGAAAGAGAGTTTAAGGAGAAAGAGAGAACAGGAAGAGGGACTAGAGAGAGACTCTTGAGAGAGAGAGTAGAGAGAGAGACCAGAGAGAGAGACCGGAGAGAGAGACCAGAGAGAGAGACCAGAGAGAGAGACCAGAAAGAGAGACCAGAGCGAGAGACCAGAGCGAGAGACCAGAGCGAGAGACCAGAGCGAGAGACCAGAGAGTGAGACCAGAAAGAGAGAGACCAAGGAGAAAGTCTAAAGAGAGAGACCAGTGAGAGGGACCAGAGAGAGAGAGACCAGAGAGAGAGACCAGAGAGAGAGACCAGAGAGAGAGACCAGAGAGAGCGACCAGAGAGAGAGACCAGAGAGAGCGACCAGAGAGAGAGACCAGAGAGAGAGACCAGAGAGAGAGACTAGAGAGAGAGACTAGAGAGAGAGGCCAGAGAGAGCGACCAGAGAGAGAGACCAGAGAGAGAGACCAGAGAGAGAAACCAGAGCGAGAGAACAGAGCGAGATACCAGAGAGAGACTCGGGAGAAACTCGGAAGAGACCAGAGAGAGACCAGAGAGAATTGTCAATTCTACTTGTCGCCAAGACGATTACTAAGGCAAGCTGGAGTTTCCCCGTGCGAATGAAGGCATCTGATTGGTCAATACTTGTAAGGATCAGTGAGAGCGCTAAACCACTGAAATTTAAGTCCCAAAATGGTGAGTTACTGAGCTAGAGGAGTTTACTATTTACATGAAAGACAATAGAAGCCAGAGCGAGATCGGGCAAAATTACGTCCGTGAGCACTTCCCCCACTTTGTACTAAAATATTTGGACACCCCTTGCCTCTGGTATAAGACTCTCCTCATCCATCACCACTGTCGCTTCTGCTCCTTCTAATCTCATTCTCTTTACAATCTGCTTTCATCTGGGTCCGGTCTGCGTTGCTTCTGTTTTTTCCGCGCTTGTATGTAATCTACCTTTGATATTTTTAGTTTCTCTTCTTCCCCCCCACACACCTGCAGAAAGCACAATAAAAGCTGACCTGGTTTCTCCTCAGAGACCAGAGCACGCACAGTAATCCAACACTGGGCCCAAGAAGCAGAGGGAGTCGTGCATTTGTGTTTTGAGAGACGGAAACTCAATACTGCAACTTATATCTGCTCAAATGAGACAGTGTTATGGTCCAGCTCCATATAATTAGACAATCATGAAATCAACTATGAAACTATGAAACAAAAAATAAAAAATAGTTTTTAAAGGAGACATAAGCACTATTTCCACCAGCTCTAGACTCTACTCTAGACTCTACTCTCCCCTGGTTGGGAGTGTTTCCGCCGGTCCTGTTTCCACTGGCCCTGTTTAACCGGTACCAGGTCCTTCTTTAGTCCCTCTTGGCCCTAGTTCTTATCCCGGGCCGAGCTGGTACCAACTGACTTTGATTTACTGACTCATTTTTCTTTGTCCCTTTGTCGTTTCATTTGAAAGTTTTTACTCACAATATGGTACACAGCTAGAATTGTTTTACTTTTTCTTTGATTTTAATTCTCTGTACAGCATCGGTCCTGGATCTACAGCCTCAGTCCTGGATCTACAGTCTCAGTCCTGGATCTACAGCCTCAGTCCTGGATCTACAGCCACAGTCCTGGATCTACAGCCTCAGTCCTGGATCTACAGCCTCAGTCCTGGATCTACAGCCTCGCTTTTCTATCATGTTTTCCCATTGGGTTTTTGAGTGGTTTCTCACCGAAGCAGGAGGGTCTAAAGGCAGTGATGGTCCAGGAGATTTATTAACATTTCTTGAGGGGATATATAGCACCCTATGTGGACCTATGGCTTATGTGAGTCAGAGTCATTGGTTTCCTCCAGGTGCTCCTGTTTCCCCAACTCCAAAAACATGTACAATATATTGTGACCCCCTCCCACAACAATTGTAAGGCGCTTTGTGACTCTGGTCTGTGAAAGACACTAAATAAACAAAAACTGCTCACTTACTTGTGTTTGTTATTAATGCCCTGTTTTCCTCCTGTTTGATTCTCTGATATTTTGTTGGCAAATTAACAACTTTGTAAACTGCTGTTGAGATTTACAGTAAGTCTGTACATTGAATTTAATTGAATATTAATTAAATCTCTCTCGCTGGTCCCTTTCTGGTTTCTCCCTTTGGTCTCTCTCTCTGGTCTATCTCTGGTCTCTCTCAGGTCTCTTGCTCTGGTCTCTCTCTCTGGTCTCTCTCTGGTCTCTCTCTGGTCTCTCTCCTGGTCTCTCTTCTGGTCTCTCTCTGGTCTCTCTCCTGGTCTCTCTCTGGTCTCTCTCTCTGGTCTGTCTCTGGTCTCTCTCTGGTCTCTCTCTCTGGTCTCTCTCTGGTCTCTCTCTGGTCTCTCTCCTTGGACTCTCTTCTGGTCTCTCTCTGGTCTCTCTCCTGGTCTCTCTCTGGTCTCTCTCTCTGGTCTGTCTCTGGTCTCTCTCTGGTCTCTCTCTCTGGTCTCTCTCTGGTCTCTCTCTGGTCTCTCTCCTGGTCTCTCTTCTGGTCTCTCTCTGGTCTCTCTCCTGGTCTCTCTCTGGTCTCTCTCTCTGGTCTGTCTCTGGTCTCTCTCTGGTCTCTCTCTCTGGTCTCTCTCTGGTCTCTCTCTGGTCTCTCTCCTTGGACTCTCTTCTGGTCTCTCTCTGGTCTCTCTCCTGGTCTCTCTCTGGTCTCTCTCTCTGGTCTGTCTCTGGTCTCTCTCTGGTCTCTCTCTCTGGTCTCTCTCTGGTCTCTCTCTGGTCTCTCTCCTTGGTCTCTCTTCTGGTCTCTCTCTGGTCTCTCTCCTGGTCTCTCTCTGGTCTCTCTCCTGGTCTCTCTCTGGTCTCTCTCTCTGGTCTGTCTCTGGTCTCTCTCTGGTCTCTCTCTCTGGTCTCTCTCTCTGGTCTCTCTTTCTCTCTGGTGTCTCTCTGGTCTCTCTCTCTGGTCTCTCTCTGGTCTCATGGCTGTAACACCCCTTGTCTTGTCTCTCCCTCAGTCTTCCACCTGTCCCAACGTTTCACCACGGTCGTACCTGAGAGCTGCATGCTGATCCTGCTGGGCCTGGTTCTGGGGGGTATCGTGCTCGTGGCCAATAAGAAGCAGCTGTACCAGTTAGAGCCCGCCCTCTTCTTCCTGTTCCTGTTGCCAACCATTGTGGGGGACGCAGGGTACTTCATGCCCGCCAGGCTCTTCTTCGACAACCTGGGCGCCATCTTGACCTACGCCGTGGTCGGGACGCTGTGGAACGCCTTCTGCACCGGCTTCTCCCTGTACGCCGCCAGGATGCTCAACGTCATTGGTCAGAGAAGTTCAATATTACAAAAAAGTCTGATTATAAAGCCCCGTTTCCACTAGCCCTACTCTTCCGTGCTCTACTCTACTCTACTCTACTTTATTTGGCTCTACTGGGAGCTTTTTCTTCGATGCTCTTTTACCAGTACCGTGTACCTTTTACTACCTCTTGGTCCTGGTTCTATCAAGGCCGAGCTGGTACTTGAAGCGTTCAAAAGCCCTGTGTCCGCTAGCCCTACTTGGCCTTACTCTACCCTACTTTTCCTGGTTGTGTTTCCATTATGTTTTAGAATCAGAATCAGAATCATTTTATGTTATGTAAAGTAACAGGAGGCCACAGACTAGGAAATTACTTTGGCTCTCGGTGCAAACAAGTCAAAAGTAGAAAATAGAAGGCGTAATAAAAATAAGGCCCTGTCCACACGAAGTCAAGCTTAGGCCTAAACGCAAAAATACTTTATCAATCCAGTGTATCGTCCATACGAGGCCGGCGTTTTGGGGGGGTGTAAACGAACATTTTTGAAACTAGGTCCCAGAGTGGAAAGATTTCAAAACTCCGTATATGCCGCTCCGTGGTTACTGCCTCTCCGCAATGTATCTGAGACGCTTGCGTCATCGCCCCGCCTCTTGTTAAAGCACGCATGCGCCGCACTCAGAAAATAATGACAACAACAATGTAGCTTGTTGGTTTTGTAATCCAGTGTGACCCGAAGCAACAGTTCAACCTCATCGTCCGTCCATACTAATGTAGTACCAGCTCGCCCACTCGCCATGTTGTCTGTTTACAAAATTCCGCGCATGCCCACGGAAGTTTGGGCTTGATCCCGTCATTGCGTCACAGCGCCACCAACAGGTCTGGCATAGTTTCACAGCGTTTTCAGGCGTATTGACTACATTCATATGGACGCACACATTTACTGAGCTAACTCCGTGTTTACAGAAAAAGTTTCTGAAATTATAAGCGTTTTGTCTTCGTGTGGATATAGCCTAAGTCTTAATAAAATGTATCTGGTAATAGATCCTAGGAACGTACCCACAACAAACCTTGGTAACCATAGCAGCACTTCCAGCTGCACTCTGGCCAATCACTGTCAGTTAGAACACTTTAGTACTAGAGTAGAGTAGAGTAGAGTAGAGTAGAGTAGAGTAGAGTAGAGTAGAGTAGAGTAGAGTAGAGTAGAGTAGAGTAGAGTAGAGTAGAGGGCCGGTGGAAATGGGGCTCATGACATTAGTTAAAAATGAATATCTCCCTTCGTACAGTTGAATTGAGCAAGACGCTTGTTAAACCTGACACTGCTGCGTCACTGACACATGTTGTTATTGCACAGTGACACGTGGCAGCTGCGTCTCGTTATTCTGCACGATTATAAACAGACGTGTTATTGCACCATAACCACAGCTGAGGAGTATTGCACGTATCTCTGTGCAGACGCCAAGGTGCAGGCCGACCTCATGGACTTCCTGCTGTTCGGCGCTCTGATCTCAGCCGTGGATCCGGTCGCTGTGCTCGCCGTGTTTGAGGAAGTGCACGTCAACGACACGCTCTTCATCATCGTCTTCGGGGAGTCTCTGGTCAACGACGCCGTCACCGTGGTGAGCGGTCACATGGCAACGCAGACAGGAAGTGAAGGGCAGATGAAGGGCAGCAGATCTGGTCATGATGATTTTTGCAGGGCACTTTCGGACCATTACTCAGGCTGTAGTAGAGTCATATTTCCTAATTACAGCGGTCACAATGTGTTCTTTCTAAGGTTAAAATAATTAGTCTATTTTGTCTCTCTCTTTGGTCTCTCTCTCTGATCACTCTGTGGTTTCATTCTAGGCTCTCTCTGATCCTTCTTTCTGTCCTTTCTCTGTGGTCTTTTGGCATCTTTCTTTGGTCTCTCTCTCTCTCATTAGTCTCTCTCTGGTCTCTATCTTGTCCCTCTCTCTCTTTCTCTCTGGTCAGTCTCTGGTCTCTCTCTGGTCTCTTTCTTTAAACTCACTCTGGTTTTTAGTCTCTATTTGGTCTCTCTCTCTCTTCTCTCTTTGGTCTCTCTGGTCTCTCTCTCTTCTCTCTGGTCTCTCTAGTCTAGTCTCTCTCTTTTCTCTCTGGTCAGTGTCAGTCTCTGGTCTCTCTCTCTGATCTCTATCTTTTATCCCACACTGGTCTCTTTTAGTCTCTATTTGGTCTCTCTCTCGTCTCTCTCTCTCGCCTCTCTTTGGTCTCTCTGGTCTCTCTCTGGTCTCTCTAGTCTCTCTCTCCGACCTTTCTTTCTGGTCTCTCTAGTCTCTCTCCTGGTCTCTATCCTGGTCTCTCCCTCTGTTTTCGTCTTGACCTTCTAAAGCGTCTGATAGAGAAACTGTTTCCACGGCTCTTAAACCTCAGTCTGATTAAGTCTCAGCAGGACACAAACTCCCTGTGAAGTTTTTTTTGGCGAATCACAAAAGGCAAACGGCGTCTCACAGAGCAACTATTTTTACACCCGGTTAAATGTTTGTGGATTAACATGAACTTTCTAATCCCAGGCAGCACTCAGAAAACAAGCTAATCTGTGCTACTATGTGGAAGATCAGAAGAAACTCACAAATGCAGTCAATGACTTTGGCGAAAGTGTGGGAATTGTGGGATTTTGTTTCATTATTGGGAGCAGTGAGAAAATGTTAGGATCAAAAGGTTCTCATATGAACAGATAATAAATACAACACTGTTAGACATAAACTTTAGGAATTACCACAATTTATTTCCTGTGATTATAGGTGATTGTTAAAGCTGGGGTACATGACTTTTGTAGGTTAATTAATAATATGTTGTTTGTACCAGCAGAAATAGTCTTGTAAAAGTAAAATGTCTGCTTTTCTCTATTTCACTCTCTACTCAGCTTTACTGTACTTTACTCTATTGTACCCTACCCTAGACTCTAGTCTGGTCTCTCTCTGGTCTCTCTCTGGTCTCTCTCTGGTCTCTCTCTGGTCTCTGTCCCTGGTCTCTCTCTGGTCTCTCTCTGGTCTCTCTCTGGTCTCTCTCTTTTCTCTCTCTGGTGTCACTCTGGTCTCACTCTTGTCTCACTCTTGTCTCTCTCTGGTCTCTCTCTTGTCTCACTCTTGTCTCTCTCTGGTCTCTCTCTGGTCTCTCTCTGGTCTCTCTCTGGTCTCTCTCTGATCTCTCTCTGGTCTCTCTCTGGTCTCTCGCTGGACTTTCTCTGGTCTCTCTGGTCTCTCTCTTTTATCTCTCTGGTGTCACTCTGGTCTCACTCTTGTCTCTCTCTGGTCTCTCCTTTTTATAACCAGTGCCAGGTCCCTCTTTAGTCCCTCTTGGCCCTGGTTCTATCCAGGCCGAGCTGGTACTAAAGTGTTCTAACTGAAAGTGATTGGCCAGAGAGCTGCTGGAAGCCATGGTTACCAAGGAATATCCCAAGATAGTGGTTGTTGTAGGTGGGATATGGCAGAGTAGAGCTGGGCTGGTGGAAACAGGGCTATAGAATCACAACATAATGTCTTCATCATCTCATTAGAAATCATTTTATCTTTTGTATACCTGTATAAAAGAGCCCTTTGAGTCACTATTTGACCCTATGGGCTGAGAGCTGATTGGCTGAGTAAGGCTGGTCCTCTGTTTTTCCCTTTGTCTGAAAAATCTGATCTAAATATGTGACAGAGGCCAAACTAGTGATAGAAGCAGCAAACTGTCTTCAGAGCAAAGAGACGCTGTTACAAAGTGGGTTGTGGTTTAAAAAGTTAGGTGCACCAGCTTTAATTCTTTTTAATCATTTTCTGACAAAGACACTTGCATGGCTTCATATAAAAAGCACTGGTCCTGCACTGGTTCAGTTAAAGGCCACATGTGTGAAACTCCAGTCACCTGCTGCAGTTTAATCCTCTTGTAAAATCACTGCTTTCACAAACACAGTTCTAAAAGGTTTTTCTGGATACGTTCATGACAGGGCGATGAAAATGTGTTTGTATGGCACAGTTCAGACACAAGGCAACTCAAAGTGCTGAACTAAACAATCAGACAAGGCATTAGAATCATCACAAACATTTTTTAAGCCTGTCTCACATTTTCAGGAAGATTTTTTAGCTTCATAAATCCGAAAAGCTGCCTCCTCATGTTTAGTTCTGACTCTGGGCACCAGCAGGAGGTCTGTCCCTGTGCTCCTCAGAGTCCCAGCAGGAGGCCTGTCCCTGTGCTCCTCAGAGTCTCAGCAGGAGGCCTGTCCCTGTGCTCCTCAGAGTCTCAGCAGGAGGTCTGTCCCTGTGCTCCTCAGAGTCCCAGCAGGAGGCCAGTCCCTGTGCTCCTCAGAGTCCCAGCAGGAGGCCTGTCCCTGTGCTCCTCAGAGTCCCAGCAGGAGGTCTGTCCCTGTGCTCCTCAGAGTCCCAGCAGGAGGCCTGTCCCTGTGCTCCTCAGAGTCTCAGCAGGAGGTCTGTCCCTGTGCTCCTCAGAGTCCCAGCAGGAGGCCAGTCCCTGTGCTCCTCAGAGTCCCAGCAGGAGGTCAGTCCCTGTGCTCCTCAGAGTCCCAGCAGGAGGCCAGTCCCTGTGCTCCTCAGAGTCCCAGCAGGAGGCCAGTCCCTGTGCTCCTCAGAGTCCCAGCAGGAGGCCAGTCCCTGTGCTCCTCAGAGTCCCAGCAGGAGTTTTGAATACGCTACAGACAAATAAGATAAGAATTTCCAAGTCTGTTTTAGACACTTTATTTTTAATGTTATGTTTTTCAGATTAGAATTTTAAAATAATTTACACTGACGGGAGACCTCAGGTACCACGGTGAGGCAGCTTTGGCCTGTCCTTTCGTGGGAGCACATCCCTCCCTCTCTCAATATGTCCCCCCGAGGTTTCTCTTCTTTTTCCCTCTGGGTTTTTGAGTAGTTTCTTGCCGTTGCAGGAGGATCTAAGAACAGTAATAATCAGGGAAATTTAAGGATATGTGATAATGCTGTTTCAGCTACAGTTGAACCTTATGAAATCTCACACAACAAAGAGACAAAGTTAATCTTTTACTTGTTACATTTTACAAGGAGAAAGTCTTGACAGAGGCAAGGCACAGACCCTAGCCTCTCTCAGGACAAGTCTGAAGATTCACAGATGGCAAGCCCCTTTTGGTAGAACAAGACACACCTTCGTATGCAGATGGGAAAGGAAGAAACCAACACAACCAAAGGCACTTAGCATATGAGCTCCCCAGACCTCCCGGTGTCTTCCTGAAGCTAAAGTGAATTACAATACAGAGCATTCAGCATATAGCCACATATGATTTACCAAAATGATAACTTAAGTTACATTCCAATAACAATATGTCTGGATGGTGGTCATTCTGTGCCCTATGGACCAATGGCTCCTATGTGTTTGTCATCATTCCTAATCCATTTCTGTTGTTGATGATGTTGGTGCTGTGATTTAGGGATTTACACAAATGTCGCCACTGCTTTTTGTTTCTTTAAACCGTAATCTGTGGAGAGGCCTAAATGTCGCTTCTGTGCTTCTGTTCCAGGTCCTGTACAAAGTCTACATCTCGTTTGTGGAGGTGGGACCAGAGAACGTTCAGACAGCTGACTATTTCAAAGGCGTGGGTGAGGAAACGATGCACTACTGTAACCATGGAGACGTTTGTGTTGTCTGTAACTGTTTCATATTCCTTTAACACAAGAAGTCCCACAGCTCCCATTCAAACCAGTGGCATTCTGAAAAATCTCCACAAAAATATTCAGCTATACACATTTTTTATGAAAAGTTAGATTTTTACTATAGTGCTGCATTTAATCGAATTTAATCACATTAATGTCATTGTGAACTTTGTTAACGAGCCTTAAATGTGCCTTGATTTGGTCTGAAATGGGATTGGACGAAGCAAAAAGCTTATCGTAGCAAGGGGAATTTTTCTTTATTTACCATAAGCACATTTCCACCTAAGAGCTGAAATCATAAGAATACAATGTACTTTGAGTTGCCTTGTGTATGAATTGTGATATACAAATAAATTGCATTGCTTTGCCAATGTTATCGATCAATTCATTGCCAAAATATAACCATAAAACAGACTGGAGCGTCCAGTTGAAGGTGCGGTTGAACCAGAACTGATGGTTCCATTTAGTCATATAACCAGAGTAAGAGCTAGAACAGAGTCCAACTACTGTATATGTCAAGTCAATGTCAAGTTTATTTATATAGCACGTTTACTACAACAATCGCTGCCCACAATCACTACTACTACTACTTTCAACAATAGCGTTAAATACATTGTTATCTTACAACTGCTATTATATATTACATATTTAACAAACTTTACCATTTTTACACATTTCAAATCAATGCATGCCTTGTTCCCTCTATCCCTCGAGCTAAACTTTGTATCTGTTTGTCTGTAACGTCTCTCCATCTGCGCAAGCCACTCAACTTCCAATGTCAAAATAAAACATTTTGCTATCAATAATAACAAATCAACTGATCAGCCTTTACACAGACAATATTTTTACCTTTTTTCCTTCCAGTCGGGAGCCAATATCAGGTCTGTGAAAGGACCATTTCCTTCAACCATGCCACAAACATTTGAATACTCATGAAACTGGGAGTAGAAAATTACATTAATATTGATCCAATCTCCTCCAAAAAGGAAAGTATTTGGTTTGTCTAATATGGGCTACTCTCTCTGTTGACAATCGCAGCAATGGAAAGAGCTAGCTTCAGCATTTTGGGCTGGGACTTGGAAATAGTTGTGATTCCGGACGTCCAGTCATCTGCAGTGAACGCGACTGCCTCTGTTTTCTCCAACACCTGCTGTACCTTCCGCTTCTCACCTCATACAGCGGTTGCGTTAATTGTGCAATAAAAATAAATAAAAAAGATTTGCGTTAAGGTTGAACTGACAGAAATGGTTTTTACATTTACTCACTTTGAATCAGTGCTATAACTGGTGATTATAATCCAAAACAGTGAGTTGGAAGGCTAAAGCTAAAGACCAAATGCTAACTGCCGACAGTAAACAGGGTGTTGCTATGCTAATTAGCTGGTGCAGATATATAGTATTCTGACCCACGTTACAGAGTATGCAGATGCCAGGCTGACGTGCTGGTCCCTCTCCCTCTTCCTCCAGCCTCCTTCCTCATCGTCAGCATCGGGGGCACTCTGGTGGGGCTGGTGTTTGCCGTGATCCTCGGCTTCATCACCAGATTCACCAAAAATGTGCGCATCATCGAGCCGCTGTTCGTCTTCCTGCTGGTGTACCTGGCCTACCTCACGGCCGAGCTCTTCTCCCTCTCCGCCATCCTGTCGTGAGCACCTCTTCAGCCCCATTCATACTTTGTACACATATAGTACTCACTGCTGAAGTTTTACTGAACGTACATTTGTCCACATATCGTACCATATACATGTACAGTAATGTGTGTGTGTGATAATGTAGCAGTGAACGCACTGTTGACTCATGATGGTCTCTGTGGTATATTTCTCACTGGTCTCTCTCTCCCTGGTCCCTCTCTCTCTGTCTCTCTCTCACTGGTCTCTCACTGGTCTCTCTCTCCCTGGTTCCTCTCTCTCTGGTCTCTCTCTCAGGTCTCTCTCTGGTCTCTCTTTTGTCTCCCTCTCTCTCTGGTATCTCTAAGCTATCTCTCACTGCTCTCTGGTCTCTCCCTGGTCTCTCTCTGTTCTCTCTTCGGCATCTTTCACTGGTCTCTACCTTTGGTCTCTTCCTAATCTCTCTCTTTGGTTTCTCCCTGGTCTCTCTTTGGTCTCTCTTTTGTATCTCTCTCTGGTGTCTCTCTCTCTCTGGTCGCTCTCTGGTTTCTCTCTCTGATCTCTCGTTTATATCTCTCTCTCTCTGGTCTCCCTCTCTGGTCTCCCTCTCTGGTGTCTCTCTCTGTGCTCTCCCTTTTGTGTCTCTCTCTCTCCTTGGTCTCTATCTCTCTGGTCTCTCTCTCCCTGCTCCCTCTCTCTCAGTCTCTCTCTCTCTCACTGGTCTCTCTCTCTCTGGTATCTCTTTGGTATCTCTCACTGCTCGCTGGTCTCTCCCTGGTCTCTCTTTCTATTCTCTCCGGTATCTTTCACTTTCTCTCTCTCTCCTTGGTCTCTATCTTTCTGGTCCTTCTCCCTGGTCTCTCTCACTGGTCTCTCTCTGGTCCCTGATTTTTCTCTGTATTGAGAAAGACAATGCTAAGCAGCTACCTAAACAAAGCCCAATATGGTGAAGCCCACTTTAGCTCCTTTGGACTAACAGTAAACTCCTCTAACTCAATAACCGTTTGTGTCCCACTCACCATTTCCAAATCCCGAGGTGTAGCGCTTTCTGTGATCCTGGTGTTTATTTTCTGACATTGTCTTTGTAAATGCAAATGGACACAATCAGCTGCGATCATTTGCGTGGGAAACCCCAGCTTGTCTTAGCAGCCATCTGAGCAACACGTCTGCCCCTGTTTCAGCACAAAGCTAACGCCACGGAACAAATGCCCATATAAGGACATTTGCTCCAGCTAGTTTACCCTCAAATTGGCTTCCACTGTGAGACGAATAGAGGAATATGTTATCTTATTTTCAAAAGTCGCCCGTGTGCACAAGACTAGTACATAAATAAAACAAGAAGTACAGGAATAAAACACATTTTTAAAAAGTGCAGGAAATAATTGACACTGAAATCGATCAGCTTTCGGTCAGTCCACTCTCCATTTGGTGTATGACTCTGACCCAGTGTCATTTCCCAAATACTGCATTATTTTATCACGACACACAGATGACGATGGCCTTATCTGAGGAGCCTTCACTTCCATAGCATGAGATTTTCGTTTTGATATTTGGCAGGATGACGTTCTGTGGCATCGGTGCGAACAAATACGTGGAGGCCAACATCTCTCAGAAGTCTCGGACCACCGTCAAGTACACCATGAAGACCCTGGCCAGCATCGCAGAGACCATCATCTTCATCTTCTTGGGGATTTCTGCGGTGGACAAGACCAAATGGGCCTGGGACACCGGGCTGGTCTCCTGCACCCTGGTCTTCATCCTCGTCTTCAGAGCCATCGGTCAGTCCCACCTTCACTGTGTGCTGTAGGTCGTATTCATGTGACATCACAAGACCACAACGAGCCTGTAGTTTAACATTGTGCTGAAGGTGACTTTGGTAAGTTTCAAATGTCAGAATCTAGACTTAGTTTGGAGCAGGTTTTTCTGTCGTTCCTGATAGAATTCACAAACAAAAAGTTGGCACAACGTTCCTACTACTTCCACATTGTCCTCACATATCAATTATGGTGTCTTGCTGGTCTCTCTCTCTCTCTTTCTGGACTTACACTATCCCTGGTCTCAGTCTGGTCACGTTTTGGTCTCTCTCTGCTCTCTCTCTGGTATCTCTGGTCTCTCTCTAGCCTCTCTCTATCTCTGGTTTTCTCTGGTTTTGCTTTCTGGTCTCCAGTGTTGTGCCAGTTCACAACTTTTCTGAACTAGTTCAAGTTCAGTTCATACATGCTCAAAGTGAACAGTTCACGTTCAAAGTTCACATTTTTTATTCTGAATAGTTCAAAGTTCAGTTCATTTTACTTTTTTTGTGATATCTTCAAATAAATATTATTTTCACACTACGAGCTAGAAATCACATTATATATATAAGTATATATCCTGTACACCGCACAGGATGAGAGCCTTTTGACTCTAAAACAGACAAGATCTACATTGGGAGGAAAAAACTGAGTTGTCCCATGTCTGCTCATAAACTACAGACAGTAATGCGCTGCAGTGCGTGTGTCTATACTTTATGTCAAATGTAAACGGTGTAAACTTTGTCGCTAACTCACCCTGTGTTTTCATCACGACTCGGGCACATGTGAAAAGCACCAGCTCACAGCGCCGCACAGCAACACAGAGTCGGGGTGCGTTCACAGACAGTGGAAACTGTAGGAATTTTTAGATTTCGGCGGAAAAAGTGCGAGAATACAGGAGGGAGGAACTTTCTCTCGTTGCGTTTCAAAAGAGAAAACAGATTCCAACGTTCATAGTGATGTCTGCCGTTCATGACACATAAAATGAACTAATTCACGTTCAAGTTCTTTTTTTAAAAATGTGTTGCGTTCAGTTCAACGTTCACGAAAAAATGAGCGTGTTCAATGAACGCGTTCTTTTGAACTCGTTCACGCACAACACTGCTGGTCTCTATGGTCTCAATCCCTGGTCTCTCTCAGGTCTTTCTATCTTTCTGGTTTCTCCTCCTGGATCTCTCTTTGTGTCTCTCTCACTTGTCTCTATATCTCTGGTCTCTATACAGTGCCTTGCGAAAGTATTCGGCCCCCTTGAACCTTTCAACATTTCGCCACATTTCAGGCTTCAAACATAAAGATATAAAATAAAAATTTTTTGTCAAGAATCAACAACAAGTGGGACACAATCGTGAAGTGGAACAAAATGTATTGGATAATTTAAACTTTTTTAACAAATAAAAAACTGAAAAGTGGGGCGTGCAATATTATTCGGCCCCTTGCGCTAATACTTTGTAGCGCCACCTTTTGCTGCAATTACAGCTGCAAGTCGCTTGGGGTATGTTTCTATCACTTTTGCACATCGAGAGACTGGAATTCTTTCCCATTCTTCCTTGCAAAACAGCTGGAGCTCAGTGAGGTTGGATGGAGAGCGTTTGTGAACAGCAGTCTTCAGCTCTTTCCACAGATTCTCGATTGGATTCAGGTCTGGACTTTGACTTGGCCATTCTAACACCTGGATACGTCTATTTGTGAACCATTCCATTGTAGATTTGGCTTTATGTTTTGGATCATTGTCCTGTTGGAAGATAAATCTCCATCCCAGTCTCAGGTCTTTTGCAGACTCCAACAGGTTTTCTTCCAGAATGGTCCTGTATTTGGCTCCATCCATCTTCCCATCAATTCTAGCCATCTTCCCTGTCCCTGCTGAAGAAAAGCAGGCCCAAAGCATGATGCTGCCACCACCATGTTTGACAGTGGGGATGGTGTGTTCAGGGTGAAGAGCTGTGTTGCTTTTACGCCAAACATATCGTTTTGCATTGTGGCCAAAAAGTTTGATTTTGGTTTCATCTGACCAGAGCACCTTCTTCCACATGTTTGGTGTGTCTCCCAGGAGGCTTGTGGCAAACTTTAAACGAGACCTTTTATGGATATCTTTGAGAAATGGTTTTCTTCTTGCCACTCTTCCATAAAGGCCAGATTTGTGCAGTGCACGACTGATTGTTGTCCTATGGACAGACTCTCCCACCTCAGCTGTAGTTATCTGCAGTTCATCCAGAGTGATCATGGGCCTCTTGGCTGCATCTTGTCTCTGCGCTTTAAACAAAACCCTGAGACTATCAAAGAGCAGGTGCATTTATACGGAGACTTGATTACACACAGGTGCATTCTATTTATCATCATCAGTCATTTAGGACAACATTGGATCATTCAAAGATCCTCACTGAACTTCTGGACTGAGTTTGCTGCACTGAAAGTAAAGGGGCCGAATAATATTGCATGCCCCACTTTTCAGTTTTTTATTTGTTAAAAAAGTTTAAATTATCCAATAAATTTCGTTCCACTTCACAATTGTGTCCCACTTGTGGTTGATTCATGACAAAAAATTTAAATTTTATAACTTTATGTTTGAAGCCTGAAATGTGGCGAAATGTTGAAAGGGGGCCGAATACTTTCGCAAGGCACTGTATCTTGGGGCTCTCTCTGGTCTCTTTCTGAACTCACTTTCTCTCTCTCTCTCTCTACTCTCTCTCTGGTCTCTCTCTAGTCTCTCTGGTCGCCTTCTGGTCTCTGTCTCTCTAGTCTCTCTCTTGTCTCTCTCCCTCTCTCTTCCTCTCTCTCTAGTCTCTGATCTCTCACTGGTCTCTCTCTATTCTCTCTTTCTGGTCCATCTACAGACAGAACATGCAAACTCGAGAAAGGCCCCATCTGGCAGTGGAACTAAACCCAGGGCCCTATAACAGCAGCTCTCTCTGTGCTCTGTGTCAGGGGTGATCGGACAGACCTGGGTGCTGAACCGGTTCCGTCTTGTTCCTCTGGATAAGATCGACCAGGTTGTGATGTCGTATGGCGGCCTGCGGGGGGCGGTGGCGTTTGCCCTGGTCGTGCTGCTGGACGCCGAACATGTCAAAGCCAAGGACTACTTTGTTGCCACGACGATCATAGTGGTTTTCTTCACCGTCATGTTCCAGGTCAGAAAGTCAACACTGAGGTTTTATTTGTCCAAAGAGAAAGTAAAATGTTTCGGCATAAGGAATGCTTGTTTTTATTTCTACTTAACACCATGGGATTCAAATTCCAAAACATGAATTACTATGTGTACAACATCGTAGTGCAGAATGCGTTGGTGGAGGAGGGAAAGGGTGCGGGGGGAGGTTGAAAAATATTTTTTAACATCCAAAGAAATGAGCACAGAAAATAATAAATGATAAAATAATACGTAAAAACAAAATAACTACAGTCATGGAAATATGTAGGTGTTAATGTATGTGTATGTATGTATATATATATAAGTGTGGATATGAAAAAATGAAAAACAAAAAAACAATAAAAAGCCAAAATGATATATATTTTTAAACGCCACCTCCTGTCTCCACCGATCCCAGTGCAGTATTTAGCTGTGTATGTGCACATTTGTTTATATCCAAGTTTCTATTATTGTTTTAATTTTGTGTTTTGTGCGTGTCTTGCATAGCGCATTAAAGTAAGTGCCAAACTATCATTGTGTCCTTAGGCAAGACACTTCACCCACATTAGAATGAGTCTGGTGCTGTGTGAATGGTTGGTGGTGGTGGGAGAGGCCGATGGCACGCTCTGGTCTGAGTCATAAAACCAGTTATTGAAATCATTGCTTATTTGTGATAAATTATGAACTTGTTACTGCCCTAAATGTCATTTGGATACGACTGTGAATGTGGCACTTCACCATTTGGCCACTAGGGGCGTGGTACTCATTGTGTCGATACTATTTGAGGCTCAAAGTGTTCTTCTAATCAAACCGAGCCGACAGAAATATGTAATCTCTGTGTCTCCAGACGGTGAAACTACAGACTGCTTTTATTACCGCGTCGTTGCCTCCAAGTTTAATTTTCTCTGTGTTTATCGTCTCAGTGATAACATTTTATTGATGCTCGGGTTCCAACCAGAGCGTCCTCAGTGCCTGAAGTTTGAAAAAAAAAGATATTCAGCTTCCTACTCCTTTTTGAGGTTCAACAGAGTGAAAAAAGGAAACCCTAAAATGTATGAATGTATGTACGTGAAATAAATCCAGTCAGTCAATTAATGTTATCACTGGTGGTAGTGGACTCTCTCTATTTCTGGTCTCTCTCTCTCTCTCGTCTCTCTCCGGTCTCTCTCTCTCTCTCAGCTCTTTCTTTCTATGGTCTCTCTCTGGTCTCAATCTCTTGTCCCTCGCTTGTCTCTCTCTCTCTGGACTCTCTCTGGTTTCTCTGCCATGGTCTCTCTCTGGTCTCACTCGCTGGTCTCTGTCTGGTCTCTCGCTGGTCTCTCGCTGGTCTCTGTCTGGTCTCTCGCTGGTCTCTGTCTGGTCTCTCGCTGGTCTCTGTCTGGTCTCTCGCTGGTCTCTGTCTGGTCTCTCGCTGGTCTCTCTCTGGTCTCACTCGCTGGTCTCTGTCTGGTCTCACTCGCTGGTCTCTCTCTGGTCTCTCTCTCTCTGCTCTCCCTCTGGTTTTCACTGTGTTTATTGGCTCAGTGATAACATGTTATTGATGCTCAGGTTCGGCACGCAAAATTAACAAACACATAGAAGCCATTGGTCCATAGGGAGCAGAACGACAACTGTCCAATGGGAAAAGTGAGGCCCACGGCGAGAGAGGACCAGGACTGAGGCTGTAGATCCAGGACTAAGAAAAATATTCATACAGATATATATATTTCAATAAACTACAGTATTGAAACCATGTAAAATGCAGCTGGAGGGAGGAATCAAGTCAAAAGTTCAAAAATCAATCATCATGAAAACCTTTCTATAGAGAGACTTATTTTGTGTTTTAAAGTAGATGTCTTCTCCCTGTTCCTGCTGCAGGGTCTGACGATCAAACCTCTGGTGAATTGGCTCAAAGTCCCGCGCTCCACCAGCAGAAAACCGACCATCAACGAGGAGATCCATGAGAGGGTGAGCGGGCGACTCCAAGATTCATCTTTCATTCATGGTCCAGTAGTGTGTGTGTTATTATGACCCTGTTGTGTCTCAGGCCTTCGACCACATCCTGACCGCAGTGGAGGACATCGCTGGACTTCAGGGATATCACCACTGGAGAGACAAGTCAGTGTCCGAGCAGAAAAAATATGAAATCCTCTGAAAATGTTCGACTCCAGGTTAAAGCAGCTCTGTTTAGCTGTGGATAACTAAAATTCAGGACTGGGGTTGTCCCTGTTCTAACTGGATTTGGTTTGAAAAGGTTTTGATGAAAAGGTTTCGATGATTCATTCAATCCCCTCCAAAAAGACAGTCTAATTGTCTAATAGCGGCTGCTCAATCTCTGCTTTTGTTATTGATTTTTACAGTGTATAAAACAGAGGCGCCCACACTTATAGACTAACTCAGCTTCATTGTTGGCATATTATAACCAAAAATACAGTTCATTCAAACTGAAATAAAGTCATTCTGTGTATATTAAAATAAGTTCAATGAGGGGGCAGTATGTAAAAATCTGGCCGAATGAGGAACTGCACTCTCCCTGACTCAGGTTGCCAGATAAGCAGACAAATCCAGCTAAGACCATAATATCTGAATAGACAAGATTTTTGTCAACAACAAATCTATAACCAACATCTTTTTCACAAAGGCCCCGAAAGAAATCCTGATTTTATTCCTTGTTTTGTAAATACTGATATTGAGAATCATAAAGAGACCTTTTTTAGTTCTGCGGCCACATGTTTCTTTACCAGTGAGATTAGCTCGACGCAGTAAGTTCTGGCGCCTGGATCATGGACTTTCTGGTTGGTGAAACGGTGGAGGGCGGGACATCCAGATGAAAACAATAACAAGATTTACGAGCAGTGAATTCAGTTTTGAAGTTTAAATATCTCGGTTGAACTACAGTTATCAGTTAAAGAAGAATTGGAAAAGAGCATGTTTTATTAATGCCTTTTGACAGATTAGAGCCCTTTAATGATGACTTGACATGAAAATCATACTTATTGCTTTGAACCAAAATAAACAAACAAATATTAAAGAAGGATTTAAATTTGTTAGGTCAAGCAGTTTTTAACAATTGAAAACATAAGTTAAAGGCTTGTACTTAAAGAAATATACTTAAGTTAGGTCAAGCACTTTAATTCAGAGCTTCAAAGTATGATAGAGTTGTTTTTTTTACAAATGTACATGAATCCCTGCTCCGAGAGGGAAAGCCGACTAAAACACTAATGAGAGATAGGAATGTCCCGATCAAGACTTTTTGCCTCCGATCCCAATCCGATTATTAAACATCAAATCCGATCCGATCTCGAGTCCCAATGCTTTTGAAAATGTGTAAATTATAAAACAAAAATGTTATCAAGTAAACTCAATATATTACAAGATTACATTGACACGTGTGGCTAGCAATGATGCCATGAAAAATCAAAGAGAAGTTAATCAGCCTCAGTTTTTTCTTTCCGGCAAAAGTAAAAAAAAAAATCACTCTCTTGGTTGCTACAGTAACAAAGCTATAACAAATCTTCATCTATAGCTTAACGGTGCTAAACGCGCTCTGATGTATGGGACCCCCGCAACTGACAAGCAGCAATATGCCACAATTTAAATCATAAGTTGAGGGATTTTTATTTTATCTATTTATTTATTTGAATTTAGGGACAGTACATATTAATTTAATGGTCGTGGGTTCGATCCCACCGCGACCCATGCCAACTGCTCCCACTGATGTCTGCTGTGGTTGTGTCCCTGGGCAAGACACTTAACCCCACTTTGCCTGAAGTCCCCACTGAAAGACCAAGGCCGCATTTGTGTCGAAAGAGCAGCCATCTCCCTGTGGACCCACCACCTGCAGGAGGATCAGCGAGGGACTAGGGCTGTGTGAATTGGGTGGCAGTTCTGATTGCCAACCCCCCTGACCCAGAAATGGAAAATAAAGGAATGTAAATGAATGAATGAATGAATGAATGACATATTAATCAATGTGTCTGCAAACGGCGTCAACATAAATATGCTGGAATTAGCACAATCGCTAAATAGCATCCATTGTACTAAGGCAGGTAAGAAATATACAAACCCACAGTTGTATATCTGTAGTAAAACTTTTAGCTGAACATTCCCTTTGCTAGCTTTAGCTGTGTTTCTGCTACAGTACATTAGTCACAATCTTGAGTCCAGACAAATCAACGTTTATGGTCCGTTCCATGTTCAAGTCTGCAGCTATGTTCTATATACAAACTGCTGCATTTGGCATGAGACAAGATTACTTGATTTTGGTACTAACTTTGAAATTCAAGATCAAATGAGTAAGTCTGCAAGTATAGTCACAGTAAAAGCTGCAAATGAGTTATTTTCAGAAATGGTAAATACATCTGGGGCGACAGTGGCTCAGTTGGTAGAGCATTTTTCTCTGAACCTAATGCCTAGCGTACATTGTACTGGCAACTGATTATACAATACAATACAATACAATTTATTCTTGTATAGCCCTAGGTCACAACAGAAGTCATCTCAGAGGACTTAACAAAACCATTGAAATCACCAACACAGGTCAGAGAATCAACAGTTAAAACACATGAAGAATATAAAGCACACACAGAAGAAAATGTCCATACATGTTGTAGAATGCTAAAGTGTCCTGATCATCACCAATCCTTTCTGTTGGACACTAACTGTCCAACAAGACCCTCCTGCATCGACAAGGAAAAACTCTTAAAAAACCCAGTGGGAAAAAGTGAGAAACCTTGGAGGAGAACTAGGGAAACCCACAGGGAGGGAGACCCATATGAGAAAGGGATCCGCTCCTCCGGACGGACAGGCTAATGATCTAGGACCTAAGCTAGCTACAGAACGTGGACCAGTGGACGCTGAACGTGGACAGGTCCGGTGCAGGACTGAAGCACTCCCAGGCGGGTCGGGCGGGGCAGTCCGCAGGTGTAGATGGAGGAGGCCAGGCTCAGAGATCCCGTCATCGTACCATGAAACAGACAATGGGACAACGGGTGAATAGCAATGAACAAACTACAGTCAGAATCCTACAAATGCTAAACAGATAAAGTAGGAAGGAGGAGAGGATAGTGCTCAAGTTACCATACTTCTCCCAGCAAACTGACTCCCTATGCAGCTTGACTAACACTCTGAGGAGTTTAACCTTCTCCGAGTCTTACCTTCCTAGCCATATGCTAAACTAAAGAGGACTGTTTTAAACCTAGCCTTGAATAAAGAATAACATACAGCATAATATATAACATAATATACAACATAACACAATACATTATTGAATAATATATAACATAATATATAACATAATACAGCATATATATATATAATATATACACTACATATTATATATTACCTAATTATATGCTAAATTAAAGTAAAGTGCTTTAAGCCTGGCCTTGAATGTGGAGACCGTATCTGCTTCCTTAACATAAATGGGAAGCTGATTCCACAGTAAAGGAGCTTGGTAGCTAAATGCTCTGCCACCAACAGTGACCTTTGAGACCTTAGGGACCCCCAGACATCTGGCGTTTTGTGAGCGCAACGCTCGACCTGGTTGATACGACACTAACGTGTCTTGGAGATAAGAAGGAGCCAAGCCATTTATGGCTTTATATGTTAAGAGTAGGATTTTAAACTTTATTCTGTACTCCACAGGGAGCCAGTGGAGTGATTTTAACACCGGAGTTATGTGCTCCCTCCTTTTGGTACCTGTTAAGATCCTAGCTGCTGTATTCTGAACGAGCTGGAAGCTCTTCAAAGAGGCTTTAGGGCACGCTGCCAGTAAAGCGTTACAGTAGTCGAGCCTTGAGGTGACAAACGCGTGAATGAGTTTTTCCGCGTCACTTTTAGGAAGGAAATTCCTAATTTTAGCGATGTTCCGTAAGTGGAAGTACGCCGTTTTAGTTGCTTGGCTTATATAAGCCTTGAAGGAGAGTTCTTGGTCAAAAATGACTCCAAGATTCCTCACAGTGTTACTGGGTATTATACTGACATTATCGAGAGTAACCATCTGGTTAGTGAGGGAGTCACGCAGGCGCTTCGGACCGAGTAGGATCACTTCTGTCTTCTCCGGGTTGAGAAGTAGGAAGTTAAGAGTCATCCACATTTTAAGGTCCTTTATGCAGGCACTGAGCTTTTCTAGCTGATCTGTCTGATTAGGCTTCATCGACAGATAAAGCTGTGTGTCATCTGCATAGCAGTGGAAATTAATTCCATGCTTTTGAATAATGTTTCCCAGTGGCAGCATGTAGAGAGTAAAAAGAATCGGTCCGAGTACCGAACCCTGCGGCACACCGAATTCCACTCCAGAATAAGGCGACGAGTCCTGATTCACATTGACGAAGTGATACCGATCTGATAAATAGGATTTAAACCAGCCAAGGGCTGTTCCTCTAAGACCTATATCACATTCTAGCCTCTGCAGTAGAATGCTGTGGTCTATTGTGTCAAATGCAGCACTAAGGTCCAGTAGGACCAGCACTGACACTTGTCCATTATCGGCAGCTAGTAGTAAGTCATTTGTGACTTTGACTAGTGCCGTTTCAGTGCTATGATGAGCTCTGAATCCTGATTGAAAGACTTCAAACATATCATTTTCCTGCAGGTGGCAGCGGAGCTGCTCAGCTATAAGTTTTTCCAGGATTTTATATATAAAAGTGAGGTTTGAGATCGGTCTGTAGTTTGTAAGTATTTCTGGGTCCAGGTTTGTTTTCTTCAGAAGGGGTTTGATTACCGCGGTTTTAAAAGCTTGTGGGACATAGCCACATTGTATGGATGCGTTTATTATATTTACGATAGGCTCAATTATCAAAGGAAGTATGTCTTTGAAGAGCCATGTCGGGACTGCGTCTAACATGCAAGTTGAGGCTTTTGAGGATGTGACCACAGAGATCACCTCTGCTTGGCTCACAGATTATATCCGTTGTATTTGAGTTGCCCCGCACACATCGACAATCTGGCGAAAACGGGCAACTCCAGTATCAGACCAGTCTCGGGAATAACAGCGCGTACATCGACAGCAACTGGCCTCAACTACAGTGTGTTTTCTGGCATAAACTGTTGCGGGCTCGCAATACACGCAATACACACATGTTGTCGGAGCGGCGCATGGAGCGCGCACATCGGGTGACATCTCCGGATCTGAGTACAACTAGTTGCTGAAAAGTAGAACACGAGCAATTGACTGAATCCGGAGACCGACTGTTTATCTCCACTTGTAAGAGCGCGCACATCGACCGATTTCGGCAACTGATCATCTCCATCATCTACTCTCAGTTGCCAAAAGCCGCCTTGCAACTAGTTGTCTCCAGTTTCTCTGTCGATGTACGCTAGGCTTAATGGTCATGGGTTCGATCTCCCCACAACCCATGTCATCTGCTCCCTCTGAGGTCTGCTGTCGTTGTGTCCCTGGGCAAGACACTTAACCCCACATTGCCCAAAGCTGAAACACTAACGCCGTATCTTCGTCAAAGCAGCAGCCATCTTCCCGTTGGACCCACCACCTGCAGGATGTGTAATTTGCAAGGCAGCTCTGATTACCACTCCCCCAACCCAGAAATGGAAAAATAAAGGGGATGGAAATGACAAGACAGTAAATACAGTGCCTTGCGAAAGTATTCGGCCCCCTTACCACATTTCAGGCTTCAAACATAAAGATATAAAATTTTAATTTTTTGTCATGAATCAACAACAAGTGGGACACAATCGTGAAGTGGAACGAAATTTATTGGATGATTTAAACTTTTTTAACAAATAAAAAACTGAAAAGTGGGGCGTGCAATATTATTCGGCCCCTTTACTTTCAGTGCAGCAAACTCACTCCAGAAGTTCAGTGAGGATCTTTGAATGATCCAATGTTGTCCTAAATGACTGATGATGATAAATAGAATGCACCTGTGTGTAATCAAGTCTCCGTATAAATGCACCTGCTCTTTGATAGTCTCAGGGTTCTGTTTAAAGCGCAGAGAGAACCATGAAGACAAAGGAACACACCAGGCAGGTCCGAGATACTGTTGTGGAGAAGTTTAAAGCCGGATTTGGATACAAAAAGATTTCCCAAGCTTTAAACATCTCAAGGAGCACTGTGCAAGCAATCATATTGAAATGGAAGGAGTATCAGACCACTGCAAATCTACCAAGACCCGGCCGTCCCTCCAAACTTTCATCTCAAACAAGGAGAAGACTGATCAGAGATGCAGCCAAGAGGCCCATGATCGCTCTGGATGAACTGCAGATACTTTCGCAAGGCACTGTACATCCATCCATCCATCTTCTTCCCCTTAATCCATTTCTGGGTCGGGGGTGGCAGTAAGAGAGGCACCCAGTACACAGAGTAAATACATATTAAACAGACAGGAAAAATTATCTTGAAAAACTCTCAATATGTTTCAGCTGTAAAGTAAAGTAAGTATGAAAATGAAAAAAGTATTAAATTATAATTCACACATTGGATAATAAGGCCCACTATAAAATGTGTATCATTGAGAAAAACACAGTAAGTCGTTTCGTTCTGTGTTTGTGTGGTTGAGGTGGGAGCAGTTTGACAAGAACTATCTGAGCAAACTTCTGCTGAGGAAGTCCGTGTACCGGAAGAGTGAACTATGGGAGGCCTACCAGAAGATCAACATCCGGGACGCCATCAGTGTCATCGACCAGGTAATCAGATTACTCATAAGCTCTCTGGTCTCGCTCTCTGATCTCGCTCTCTGGTCTCGCTTTCTGGTCTCGCTTTCTGGTCTCGCTCTCTGGTCTTTCTCTCTCCAGTCTCTCTCTGGTCTCGCTCTGGTCTTGCTCTCTGATCTTGCTCTCTGGTCTCGCTCTCTGGTCTGGCTCTCTAGTCTGGCTCTCTGGTCTCGCTGTCTGGTCTCGCTGTCTGGTCTCGCTGTCTGGTCTCGCTGTCTGGTCTCGCTGTCTGGTCTCGCTCTCCGGTCTTTCTCTCTCCAGTCTCTCTCCAATCTCTCTCCAGTCTCTTTCTGGTCTCGCTCTCTGGTCTTTCTCTCTCCAGTCTCTCTCTGGTCTCGCTCTGGTCTTGCTCTCTGGTCTCACTCTCTGGTCTCGCTCTCTGGTCTTTCTCTCTCCAGTCACTCTCCAGTCTCTCTCCAATCTCTCTCCAGTCTCTTTCTGGTCTCGCTCTCTGGTCTTTCTCTCTCCAGTCTCTCTCTGGTCTCGCTCTGGTCTTGCTCTCTGGTCTCACTCTCTGGTCTCGCTCTCTGGTCTTTCTCTCTCCAGTCACTCTCCAGTCTCTCTCCAATCTCTCTCCAGTCTCTTTCTGGTCTCGCTCTCTGGTCTTTTTCTCTCCAGTCTCTCTCCGGTCTGGCTCTTGTCTGGCTCTCTGGTCTCGCTCTCTGGTCTCGCTCTCTGGTCTCGCTCTCTGGTCTCGCTCTCTGGTCTCGCTCTCTGGTCTCGCTCTCTGGTCTCGCTCTCTGGTCTCGCTCTCTGGTCTTTCTCTCTCCAATCGTTCTCCAGTCTCTTTCTGGTCTCTCTCTGGTCGCTCTCTGGTTGCTCTCTCCCTCTGGTCTCCTCTCCCTGATCTCTCTCTCTTTCTGGTCTCTCTCTCGCTCGCTCCGGTCTCTCTCTGTCTCTCCCAGTGTCATGAATCAGGTAATCAGATGACACATAATATTCAATTCAATGTATTTGTGTATCACCCTAAATCCCAACAACAGTGGCCTCAGAGGACTTTACTAAGATGTCAATTCACCAACAACAGATCAGAGAATCAAACAGTTCAAACACAAGAAATAAAACAACACATCTGTATAAAGTGAAGTGAATGTGTGAATGTGTGTGATGTTTTCTCAGGGCGGGAACGTGCTGACCTCCGCTCGCCTCTCGCTTCCGTCGATGGCGTCTCGAGCTTCGTTCCCAGAGTTTACAAACGTCACCAACTATCTGTGAGTTCTGTCTGTGGTTGTGGTTGTGTCGTTAAGCTGTGTGTGTTATTATTAAGAGACGTGTGTGTGTGTGCGTGTGTCTCTCTCTGTACGGGTGTGTGTGTGTCTCTCCCTCTCTCACTCTCTGTGTGTGTCTCTCTCTCTCTCTGTGTCTCGTGTGTGTATGTGTGTGTTTATATTTGTGTTAATCTGTGTGTGTGTTCAACTGTGTGTGTGTGTGTGTGTCTCTCTCTCTTTAACACTCTCTGTGTCTCTGTGTCTGTGTGTGTGTGTGTGTCTCTCTTGCTCTCACTCTCTCTCTCTGTGTCTCGTCTGTGCGTGTGTGTGTGTATGTGTGTGTTCATCTGTGTGTGTGTGTGTGTGTGTCTCTCTCTCTCTCTTTGACACTCTCTGTGTGTCTCTGTGTCTGTGTGTGTGTGTGTGTCTCTCTCTCTCTCTCTCTGTGTCTCGTCTGTGCGTGTGTGTGTGTGTGTATGTGTGTGTTCATCTGTGTGTGTGTGTGTCTCTCTCTCTCTCACTCTCTCTCTCTGTGTCTCGTCTGTGCGTGTGTGTGTGTGTATGTGTGTGTTCATCTGTGTGTGTGTGTGTCTCTCTCTCTCTTTGACACTCTCTGTGTGTCTCTGCGTATGTGTGTGTGTGTGTGTGTGTTTTTCTGTGTCTGTGTGTCTCTCTCTCTCACTCTCTCTCTCTGTGTCTCGTCTGTGCGTGTGTGTATGTGTGTGTGTGTGTGTGTGTGTGTGTGTGTGTGTGTGTGTGTGTGTGTGTGTAGGAGGGAGAATGGCAGTGGTGTGTGTCTGGATCTACAGGTGATCGATAACGTTCCTGGGGCCAAAGTGGAGGAGGACACAGAGACGCACCACTTTCTGGCAGGAAACCTCTACAAACCACGACGACGGGTAAATCCTACTTTAGAATTCTGTTTTTCATATTTTCAACATAAATTATTATTTATTGGCTCATTTTTATCTAGAAAAAGTTGTTGTGTAGTTACTTGCAACATAATAGTTACCAGGTCCCAGTCCCTGGTCTCTCTCTTTGGCCTCTTTCTGGTCCCTCTCCCGTCATTTCTCTTCCCGTGTTACTCTCTCTGGTCCCTCTCTCTGGTCCCTCTCTCTGGTCCGTCTCTCTGGTCCGTCTCTCTGGTCCGTCTCTCTGGTCTCTCTCTCTGGTCTCTCTCTCTGGTCTCTCTCTCTGGTCTCTCTCCGGTCCCTTTCTCTGGTCTCTCTCTCTATGGCCTCTCTGTCTGGTCTTTCTCTCTGGTCTCTTTCTGGTTCCTCTTGGTCGTTTCTCACTCTGGTTTGTCTCTCTGATCTCTCTGTTCTCTCTCTCTGGCCTCTCTTTCTGGTGTCTCTCTCTGGTACCTCTCTCTTTTATCTCTCTCGTCTCTCTCTTTGGTATCTCTATCTGATCTCTCTGTTCTCTCTCTCTGGTCTCTCTCTGGTCCATAATGCCTTAATGCGGCCCAGCTTCACCCAGACTCCCCCTCCTGCGGTCCACAGAGGAAGTGAGTGTGAGAGCCCTGTTCTTGTGTTTGGTGCAGTACCAGTCTCACTACAGCCGTCACTTCATGCCGCTCGGGGAGAAGGAACGCCAGGACCGAGAAGTTTTCCAGAGAAACATGAAATATCGAATGGAGAGCTCCAAGTCCACCAGGCACAAGCGCCACAAGAAGGAACGCAGCCTGAAAAAGGTACAACACTCACACGCACAACTATTTTTATCGTTTTTACATGCACAAAAGTGAGTGATTTATAGTCTTAAACCTCCTCTGACCGCCGTAACCACACGCCACTGTTTTCACTCATGTATGGCTTGTATTTGGATTTATAAAGACAATATCCAGGATCAAGAACACTAAACCACGGATTTTTCTAAGCCGTAAGAGTCAGAGAGAGTTGGAGCCAAACTTTGTCCATGAGCACTTCATTGAGCTATAGTGGGTTAGTCTATGTTAGCATTGTTCGTCTGTGTAGTCTACACATAGAACTAGTTTTTGGGTCTCTTTATTATTTATCAAATCATGCATGTCTGTCTAATGTCCTGCAGAGGGCGCTGTAGAGCTGTGTTTCTGCTACAGTACAGTAGTCACAATCTCGAGTCCAGACAAAGCATTTTTAAAGCTTGTTAACTTGCAAAATGTATGTGATTATCCTCATTTCATTTTCAATTTATTTTGGTGTATCCCTAAATGTGGGCTATCAAAACACAACTCGCTCATTAGAAGTTCTGTTCTTATGTAAAAAGTTTTAGAAATGAGAGCCCAGGTTACACGAGAGAGCCAAATTACACACGTTGAAATAGGAATAGGAAAAACTAGTTCTTTCTACCCTCCGTCTGGGAACATAAAATCAGCAAATGTCTTGGGGACATGATTTATTTCAGTTCAGACAGGAGCCAATACCTTGAAAAAGAAAACGTCCTCAGTTTCAGGCTTTTATAAACAGTGTCAGTGATAAGACTCATAACAACGCCATTATATTCTTCTGGACGTCCTTTCTACTGATCAGAGGCCAGAGAGATAGACCAGAGAGATAGACCAGAGAGATAGACCAGAGAGAGAGACCAGAGAGAGAGACCAGAGAGAGAGACCAGAAAGAGAGACCAGAGAGAGAGACCAGAGAGAGGGAACAGAAATAGATCACTAGAACTCACTGAGAGAGAGAGAGAGAGAGAGACTCCACCACAATGTTAAACTTTAGGCTACACTTGTGATGTCACATGCTTACATGTCATTAAATCTATATCTGTAATCTGTTTGCATTTCACATTATGTGTTTTGAATCTCAGGACCTGTTTACTCTTCTCTTCCTCAGCGACGCGGATCAGATCCAAAGGAGGACAGCACCGAGAGGCCGAGACGCAACGTCAGCTGGCACGACAAAGGTACAACCAAAACAGAGACCAGAGAGAGCCCAGAGAGAGCCCAGAGAGAGACCAGAGAGAGACCAGAGAGAGACCAGAGAGAGACCAGAGAGAGACCAGAGAGAGACCAGAGAGAGACCAGAGAGAGACCAGAGAGAGACCAGAGAGAGACCAGAGAGAGACCAGAGAGAGAGACCGGAGAGAGGATAGTAAGAGACTAGAGTAAGACCAGAGAGAGACCAGAGAGAGACCAGAGAGAGACCAGAGAGAGACCAGAGAGAGACCAGAGAGAGACCAGAGAGAGACCAGAGAGAGACCAGAGAGAGACCAGAGAGAGAGACCGGAGAGAGGATAGTAAGAGACTAGAGTAAGACCAGAGAGAGACCAGATAGAGACCAGTGAGAGAGGATAGTAAGAGACTAGAGTAAGACCAGAGAGAGACCAGATAGAGACCAGTGAGAGAGGATAGTAAGAGACTAGAGTAAGACCAGAGAGAGACCAGATAGAGACCAGTGAGAGAGGATAGTAAGAGACTAGAGTAAGACCAGAGAGAGACCAGATAGAGACCAGTGAGAGAGGATAGTAAGAGACTAGAGTAAGACCAGAGAGAAGACCGGAGAGATGCTAGTGAGAGACTAGAGTAAGACCAAAGAGACACCAGAGAGACACCAGAGAGACACCAGAGAGACACCAGAGAGACACCAGAGAGACACCAGAGAGAGACCAGAGAGAGACCAGAGAGAGACCAGAGAGAGACCAGAGAGAGACCAGAGAGAGACCAGAGAGAGACCAGAGAGAGACCAGAGAGAGACCAGAGAGAGACCAGAGAGAGAGACCGGAGAGAGGATAGTAAGAGACTAGAGTAAGACCAGAGAGAGACCAGATAGAGACCAGTGAGAGAGGATAGTAAGAGACTAGAGTAAGACCAGAGAGAGACCAGAGAGAGACCAGAAAGATGCTAGTGAGAGACCAGAGAGAGGCCAGTGAGAGACTACAGTGAGACCAGAGAGAGACCGGAGAGAGGCCAGTGAGAGAGACCGGAGAGATGCTAGTGAGAGACTACAGTGAGACCAGAGAGAGACCAGAGAGAGGCCAGTGAGAGAGACCGGAGAGATGCTAGTGAGAGACTAGTGAGACCAGAGAGAGACCAGAGAGATGCTAGTGAGAGACTACAGTGAGACCAGAGAGAGACCAGAGAGAGGCCAGTGAGAGAGACCGGAGAGATGCTAGTGAGAGACTAGTGAGACCAGAGAGAGACCAGAGAGATGCTAGTGAGAGACTACAGTGAGACCAGAGAGAGACCAGAGAGAGGCCAGTGAGAGAGACCGGAGAGATGCTAGTGAGAGACTAGTGAGACCAGAGAGAGACCAGAGAGAGACCAGAGAGATGCTAGTGAGAGACTACAGTGAGACCAGATAAAGACCAGAGAGAGACTAGAGAGAGACCAGAGAGAGAGACCAGAGAGAGAGACCAGAGAGAGAGACCAGAGAGAGAGAGACCAGAGAGAGAGAGACCAGAGAGAGAGAGACCAGAGAGAGAGAGACCAGAGAGATAGACCAGAGAGAGAGACCAGAGAGAGAGAGACCAGAGAGGTTTTCAGTCACTGTACATGTGTGTTAAAAAGCTGATCTTTAGACATAAAACTGAAAAAGCTAGGTACCTTCCTCACTCGGCCAATCAGCTCTCAGCCCAAAGAGTCAAATAGTGACTCCCAGGGCTCTGTCTCACCAGTATGCAAGACAAATTTGATAATCAAGAAGCTATGAATCTGTGCTCTAAAATCAAGCTAAACTCATGATTTGTTTTGCGTTGCTGGTGGCAGAGCCGGTGATGGTCCCAGTCGACTCTGAGGACGACAAACATTCAGAAGCAGAGAAAGAGGACGACGAGGGGATCACGTTTGTGGCTCAAAAGGTGGAAACGCCAAAACCACAACCCAAAACAGGTGTGTTTTTATTTAGTCCACACTTAGTCCAGATAAAACACATGTGACATCACAACATTCCACAGAGTAAGTAAGACATCTTTATTTATATACCACAGACCGGAGTCACAAAGCGGTTTACAATTGTGGGCATTTGTCTCTCACTCCCCACAGAGATGGGAGCGGGGCCAGTACAGGAGGGGCATGCCAGACCTATTGTACATGTTTTTAGTGGTAGGGGAAACCGGAGCACATGGAGGTACCCAACACAGACACAGGGAGAACATGCAAACTCCTCTCAGAAAGGCCCTGTTCCGACCGATAAATGTGTAAATGTCAAAAATCAGGTTTTAGTCTTTGTTCGGAGCTATTTTCACTGTAATCCACAAAGTCTCACATCTGCTTTGTCAGAACACATCAACTATGGTCTCTCACTCACTCACTCACTCACTCTCTCTCCAGTCTCTCTCTGGTCTCTCTCTGGTCTCTCTATCTCTGGTCTATGGTCTCTCTCTGGCCTCTCGATCCCTGGTCTATGGTCTCTCTCTGGTCTCTCTGGTCTCTCTGGTCTCTCTATCTCTGGTCTGGTCCAGGGCTGGACTGGCCATCGGGCGTACCGGGCAATGCCCGAAGGGCCGATGCCCATATTTGGGCCGGTCTGTCTGCCTCATACAAAAAACATGTTTGTGAAAAGTGTAAATCCGTTGAGAACTGTTCGAGGGGAGAGCGCGTGTCCGCGGGGCACCTGCTGTATGTACTCGAACGGGATTCCACCACCTCAGCGGCCGCAGTGTTCCCGCATCCAGCGGCTCTGAGCTGGACGCAGGAGCCGCTCACCGGGAGCCGCTCACAACACAACACGGTGAGCGCGTAGCCGCAACGTGACCATGTACCCAAGACCATAAACGCGCACAGGGCCATGCATATCTTTTCGTAATTTGTGCACCCAATAAATGCACCGCTGCAGAAAACAGTCCACGTCTCCCCTCTCCTCTAAATTAAAGCTCCGGTACCTAAATTTTCCATTGTGTTAATGTTTGAGCCCAAAAGTAATATGTTGTGAACAGATTAAACAGATTTAGAGCCAGCTAATGACTGACAATATGCATTTCAGAAATGTTTACCAATTCTCATCCCTGTAACAAACAATATTGTCTGTGCCCACCTCCCTCACTCTGAGACATGGTTATTACTCTCTTGTAATGTAGACTATTGCTCTTTATTTTATTGTTGAAACTGCGGACATCCTGATCCTCTACAGCATTTGCTTCCACATACTGTATAAACCAGGGGTCGGCAACCTTTAGTGCCCCTAAAGTGGCTCCTGGAGCCTTTTCAAAAATGTCTGATAGTGGAGTGTGAGGGCTATATTTTATTTCTAGTTTCAATGTGGTTTCTGTAGGAGGAAAAACATTCTTAACGTTTTTCAATGCTGCAAAAACTTGTATAAGTAATATTCAATTTTAGCATTTCTGTCCAGGGCTGGACTGGGACAAAAAAACGGCCCGGGCATTTTTTCATTTTTAGCGGCCCAGGCAACTCAAAAGGTTCAAGGAGCCATATTTGACAACAACAACAAAAACAGCGTTGTATAAGGCTTATATGAAGGTAACAGGGGCTGAAGCTGTATTAGCTACATTAGCTACCTTAGCTACATTAGCTATATTAGCTATATTAGCTATATTAGCTATATTAGCCTAATATCTAAATGACAAAGGCATTTAGATATTAGGCTAAACACATAAAAACCATTCATGATTATCAAATGTGTGTTTTCATTGCAGCGTGTCCTGGAGAGAATGACACACCACGTGACAACTCTGCTTTAACTTTAACTTCCATTTTTTTGCCTTCTTGAAATTGTACAAATACAGTAAATAAATCTGCTTTTTGGCTCCGAGTTCACCTGCATTACTGTCAGTTCATATCCATCACATCACAGGCGGAAGTTTGCTGGAGCTAAATGTCCTTAATGGCCTTTTCTTTCACCGTCTTATTACTTATACAAGTTTTTGCAGCATTGAAAAACGTTAAGAATGTTTTTCCTCCTACAGAAACCACATTGAAACTAGAAATAAAATATAGCCCTCACACTCCACTATCAGACATTTTTGAAAAGGCTCCAGGAGCCACTTTAGGGGCACTAAAGGTTGCCGACCCCTGGTTTATACAGTATGTGGAAGCAAATACTGTAGAGGATCAGGATGTCTGCAGTTTCAACTATAAAATAGTACAATAAAGTACAAAAAAGTACAATAGTCTACATTAAACAGAGTAATAAACATGTCTCAGAGTGAGGGAGGTGAAACAGACAACACTATTGTTTGTTACAGGGATGAGAATTGGTAAACAATTCTGAAATGCATATTGTCAGCCTTTAGCTGGCTCTAAATCTTTTTAATCTGTTCACAACATTTTACTTTTGGGCTCAAACATGAACTTTTAATGCAATGGAAAATGTAGGTACCCGAGCTTTAATTTAGAGGAGAGGGGAGACGTGGACTGTTTTCTGCAGCGGTGCATTTATTGGGTGCACAAATTACGAAAAGACACGCATGGTCCTGTGCGCGTTTATGGTCTTGGGTACATGGGCACGTTGCGGCTACGCGCTCACCGTGTTGTGTTGTGAGCGGCTCCCGGTGAGCGGCTCCTGCGTCCAGCTCAGAGCCGCTGGATGCGGGAACACTGCGGCCGCTGAGGTGGTGGAATCCCGTTCGAGTACATACAGCAGGTGCCCCGCGGACACGCGCGCTCCCCTCGAACAGTTCTCAACGGATTTACACTTTTCACAAACATCTTTTTTGTATGAGGCAGACAGACCGGCCCAAATATGGGCATCGGCCCTTCGGGCATTGCCCGGTACGCCCGATGGCCAGTCCAGCCCTGTTTCTGTCAACGTAGTGCGTCATATCCTGTGACGCAGCCCGTGCCAGGCTTCAATGAAAACACACGTTTGATAATCATGAATGGTTTTTATGTGTTTGTAGCCTTTACTTTGTCATTTAGATAATAGGCTAATATAGCTAATGTAGCTAAGGTAGCTGTAGACAATGTTATATTAAGTGTCACATTTAGATTGTCCTTATTGCTTACCTTACACCAGTTACCGGGGGTGAACAGTAGGTGTCAGGGTTGAGTTACCCAGTTCATGCCTTACTGCAGTCTAGACCACATGTTCATGTTAGCTGCTAATAAAAAGCTTATTACGCACGGCCAATGGACTGATTCTTATTCACGAATCTACATGGTGTCAGAAGTGGGATTCATCACAAAGACTGCACAGCTCATGAAGACAACCAGAGCTGGTAAAGAAAAAAAGAAAAATCTGATCTCAGCAGAAACGCATGTACAATGGCGGACGGATTCCGACGACCAGATCCTCTCACATTTGACGGCAATGTTGCTGAAAACTGGCGTAAGTTCGAGCAAGAATATGATATATTCATAGCCGCAGCCCACAGTGATAAAAACGCTAAAACTAGAGCCTACATACTCCTCAATCTGGCGGGACCAGAGGCAATAGAAAGAGAGCGTTCATTCACATATGCACCTGCGGTACTCGGAGCAGACGGTGCCGTCGTAACAGCTGCAGAGTCAAGAGAAGACCCAGTGTGTTTGAAAAGAAAGTTCAAGGAAATATGCAATCCCGAAACAAATGTCATAATGGAGAGACACAACTTCAACAAAAGGCAACAGAAACCAGGAGAAACCGTCGAGGCTTATGTTAGTACATTGAGAATCATGGCTATAACGTGCAACTTTGGCGCATTGCAAGACGAACTAATAAGGGACAGATTAGTTTGCGGTGTCAGCAGTGACAGCGTGAGGCGCTCCCTGCTCAAAGAAACTGAATTAACTCTCATAAAAGCAGTTCGCATTTGTCAAATAAGCGAGCTCACTGACCAGCACACTAAAGCCCTTTCTACTCCAAAACACGTGACTTCTGCCAGTGTGGACGCTGTTCAAATAAAACATTACACTCCAAAAAATGCCAACAAATACAGGAAAAAACAAGAGGGCATTTCCACAGGTATTTCAAATTGCAAAAACTGTGGTGGTTCACATCCAGCCAAACGTGAGCAATGCCCTGCATTTGGACAACAATGTCACATCTGCAAGAAATACAATCATTTCAAAAGTCAATGCAGGTCAGCAAGGCCACATCCCAGGCACAAACAAGTGAACCAAATCTCAGAGGTTGACAGCGAAAGTGACGAAGACACGTTTACTATTGAACATTTGACACTCAACGGCGAGGAGAGCACAAAGAAAGAAGGATACTGCACAGTGACTGTAAATGATAAAGATCTAAAGCTCAAAGTTGACACAGGAGCTAAATGCAACGTGATTTCACTGGATACGTTCAAAGACTTTTGCCAAAGAGACACACTGCAAAAATCCGACAAGCAGACAAATCTCATTGCTTTCGGCGGGACAAAGATCAAGTCGGCAGGCACAGTTACTGTCAAATGCACTGTCGCCAAGAAGACCTACGACTTACTTTTCCACGTTGTGAAACAAAATGTACAGTCCATCCTGGGAATGAAGGATAGTGTGAAAATGAAACTGGTCACGTTCAGCAAAGACGGTTTCCATATTGACACTGCTCCTCATGATTCAAGCATCGAACAGGAGGTGTTTTTTGAGTATCAGGACTTATTCAAAGATGAAGTCGGTGATCTACCTGTTGTAATATTCTTGGTACTAGTCCTCACCGTCTGCACACGGCCCTGCAGTCCTTACTGGGCCAAGAGTGGCGGTTACATGGCAAAGTACCTATGCTATGAAGCCCTGGCACGCGCGCTGAAACTTACGAGGAAATGGGATTCATCAATCTGAGAGATCAGCTGCGAACAATTCATCGGCTTACGAGTGCGTTTGATGAATCCCACTTGGGACTTCTTAGAAATCTACTTAAGGATCAACTTGAGAAGAAAGTTGAGTAGTTTCTTACGAAGTTATTCGAGCATGATGCCCATTAGATTGTGAAACGGTGGGGGCGGACATCGAAATAAAAACAATAACAAGATATAGATGCGGGAAAATAATTATGAAATTCAAATATCTCTGAACTACTGTTTATCAGTAAAAAAGTATTGGAAAAGAACAGTTTAATAATTATGGCAGATTAGGCCCTATAAATGATAACGTACAGAAAAACTTACTCAGTGCTACTTTTAACAACTGAAAGTACAGATGATGGTGAGCAACCTCCTCTGTTTTTAAATAATCCCTGTACAACTGGAAGTTTATACAAACTTAATATGTCTTTAAACCATATTTAAAACAAAAAGACCATAGGATATTGACCTCATAAGGTAGTATTAAAAAAGACTAACTAAGTATGCAGCACATAGTTTTATTATGATTTGAAGATTTGAAATCATCAATGACAGAATATAATAATGAATTATAAAACGATGTACTTTGTAGGGGAACTTTGGCAGCGTCGAGCTCTGTCGCTACGACCCGTTAGGAGACAACACCGGCGGTACTCGTTAAAGCGTGGGTGGGGGGGTTCTAAAAAGGACTAAACGGGGGGAATGCTCTGGCTGAACTGCCTCTGGATGAACTGCAGATAACTACAGCTGAGGTGGGAGAGTCTGTCCATAGGACAACAATCAGTCGTGCACTGCACAAATCTGGCCTTTATGGAAAAGTGGCAAGAAGAAAGCCATTTCTCAAAGATATCCATAAAAAGTTTCGTTTAAAGTTTGCCACAAGCCACCTGGGAGACACACCAAACATGTGGAAGAAGGTGCTCTGGTCAGATGAAACCAAAATCGAACTTTTTGGCCACAATGCAAAACGATATGTTTGGCGTAAAAGCAACACAGCTCATCACCCTGAACACACCATCCCCACTGTCAAACATGGTGGTGGCAGCATCATGGTTTGGGCCTGCTTTTCTTCAGCAGGGACAGGGAAGATGGCTAAAATTGATGGGAAGATGGATGGAGCCAAATACAGGACCATTCTGGAAGAAAACCTGTTGGAGTCTGCAAAAGACCTGAGACTGGGACGGAGATTTATCTTCCAACAGGACAATGATCCAAAACATAAAGCCAAATCTACAATGGAATGGTTCACAAATAGAAGTATCCAGGTGTTAGAATGGCCAAGTCAAAGTCCAGACCTGAATCCAATCGAGAATCTGTGGAAAGAGCTGAAGACTGGTGTTCACAAACGCTCTCCATCCAACCTCACTGAGCTCGAGCTGTTTTGCAAGGAAGAATGGGCAAGAATTCCAATCTCTCGATGAGCAAAACTGAGAGACATACCCCAAGCGACTTGCAGCTGTAATTGCAGCAAAAGGTGGCGCTACAAAGTATTAGAGCAAGGGGGCCGAATAATATTGCACTCCCCACTTTTCAGTTTATTTGTTAAAAAAGTTTAAATAATCCAATAAATTTTGTTCCACTTCACGATTGTGTCCCACTTGTTGTTGATTCTTGACAAAAAACTTAATTTTTATATCTTTATGTTTGAAGCCTGAAATGTGGCGAAATGTTGAAAGGTTCAAGGGGGCCGAATACTTTTGCAATGCACTGTAGTTAGTTGAGAGAGTATTCCTGAAGATTTGTTCATAACAATGTCCTATGTGTATTGTCAATTAGTTACAGGAAGTTCATTCAATTTGTGAAAATTGAGATTCTCACCCAATCTCTAAAGGGGCGTTCACACCGGACCATGCATTGCATCGAGTTTCAATGGTGACGCATGTCTGCAAAATTTGCATGTGCATTGCGGCACGCAGGTTTGTCCTGCACGGCAGACGTGTTGTTGCAACGCGGCAGAGGCGGTGGGTACAGCATGCGACAAACATCATAGCTGAACATTGTTGAACTGTTTTTGGCACATTCGGCAACCAACCAGAGAGCTGCAAAGTGGTCACATGGATAAAATCGGTCAGAGCAAGAAGACAAATGCAACAGGCAAGAGCTAAACCAGGATTAAACCAAGACTGACAATGGGGGACACAGAGCTTGTGACCATATGCCTCCAGCCTGAGTTCTCACTCTTATCCCCCATGACTGTAAACAAGTGCTGCTAACGTCTTTGCCGATACAGTAATACAGCTTATAAATATAATACATCCATGGCGCAGCTCCATGAGCAGATACTGCTGTTATATGAAGTCTTTGAATGGTCTCGGGACACAGAGACATCGCAGTTCTGCACTCGTGGTAGAAAACTTTATACAAAAAGCTGCTAGCTCGTTAGCATCAAAGCCCGCCCACCACTTCTGCCCTGCGTTTTTCACATAGACTGTATTTTGCAGCATCACAGGCATGGATCTATAATAATATCAGTATATGGTATTACTAGCTTAAAGCTGTCCCACCAACGGACATAGGGGGCGTCCGTGGTACTGCAGAATAAATTCACGAGGGCTACCCAGAAAAAAAGTCCGATAGAACTCAATGTAAACTAAGGCTGTGGTCACATGCGCACCCTATAGCCCGGTTTAAGTGGGCCAAGGCCCACTTGCGATTAGATCCGGGCTTTAGTTGCGCATGTGACCGCGGCAAGTGGGCTTGAGCGCGATTGCTGCAATCGTGCTCAGGCTCGTTTAAAGACTGGGCCAGGGCCCGCTTTGTAAAGCCCAGATGAGGGGGTCAGTGTGGCGGGTGGTGGGGAGTGGCGAATGAGGTGTGGTGGGGACTTGATGTTGTGCGTGACATTACGCCTTCCGTTGTGACGCGCATTTTCACACACGTCTCTCTCGCACTTTTGCATTCTCCGCTTGTGTTAAACCTTTCATATAAGCCCCGGACCGTGGTCGAGGGGCGCTGGGGAGTGTGTCGCTGCAGGGCCAAAGGGAGGCATTACCTATATACGGGGATAACTCCCTCTGTTCTGACCCTCGTTCTCAGTGTGGTGCTATTGCAATAATACTTCAGACATTCAAGAATCAGTCTTTATTTAATCGCCAGAACACACTCACACTTTCTGCTTGTACGCTACACATTTCATTCTTTCATTCTCATTCATACATTTCTCAGCGCTCTCACGCTCGTTACTAAAGAGTGTGTGTGTGTGCACTCGTGTCCGCGGTGCGCGCACACACACGCAGACACACGTTACCCACTGAACTGCTGCACTTTGGATCAGAGCAATGTGGACAAGTGTGAGATGTATCTTTCCCTAAACAACGCGACCCGTACTCGAGTTGTTAGCTACTGTAGCAGAGCGTAAACAGGAAAAGAAATGTAAACTCAACAACGAGGTAGTCGCTGAAGGTAGTATTACCGCCACCAGCTGGACCGAGCGTTGTACTACAGCACAGTTACTCTGGCACGTTTGCGAATACACGTTCCGTGGGCCGTTTTCACACCCCTGTGGCTACGATCCGGGCCACTTGGCCCAGTTCGCTTATAATAACCTATGTGACCGTGTCTTAGGGTACGGTCACATAGGTTTTTACAAACGAACTAGGTCACGTGGCCCGGATCGTCGCAACAGTGGTGTGAACGTGGCCCGTGGTCCCATTAGCATGTTATCTCAAACGTGCCAGAGTAACTGTGCTGTGGAATCGTTTACACCCAAATAACACTGCAAAAAGTTCGTTTTCAATTTGCGCATAATTTACCTCGGTTGGTGTGAGCGACTTGGAAGCATATGCTACTGGGTGACCTTCCTGTAATAACACTGCTCCCAAACCGTGCTTTGATGCATCCACCTGTAGACGCACTTCCTTGGTGGTGTCGTAATAACACAGTACAGGACCTGGTTCTCTGGTGATGAGATCCTTCATCTGCTGAAATGCCCTGTTTTGGTTATGATCCCAAACAAACTCTGTGTCCTGTTTGAGCAGCTGGCGCAGTGGTGCATTGACTTCAGACAGGCCTGGTGCAAATCTGGATAAATAGTTTGCCATACCTAAGACAGTTTCGAGCTCACCTTTGTTTTCTGGCGGCGGCATATCTTTTATGGCCTGCACTTTCTTTGGATCGGGGTGGATACCTTCGCGTGTGAGTTTGTGCCCGAAGTAGCTCACCTCAGTTGCACCAATGACACTTTTCTCCGGATTGAGTCGCACACCTCGTTCACGTGTACGCTCCAGTACAGCTCTGAGATTGGCGTCGTGCTCCTGTCTGGTCCTGCCGAACACCAAGATATCATCAACAATAGCCACAACACCATTCAACCCACCGTAAGTTTCATCTATTTTCTTCTGGAAAATGTCTTGTGCAGATATTATTCCAAAAGGCAAACGGAGGAAGCGGTATCTGCCGAATGTGGTGTTGAATGTAGTGAGCAGCGAAGACTCTTGTGTTAGTTGAATGTTCCAATATCCTGAACGCGCGTCCAGCACGCTGAAATATTGTGCTCCCGCCAGCTTTGGAGTGACATCATCCAATGTGGGAAGCGGATAGTGTGGTCTTTTGATTGCTTTATTTAGATCACGAGGGTCAAGACAAACTCTGAGCTTCCCTGTGCGTGGTTTCTCTGCAACCACAAGTCCATTCACCCATTCAGTGGGCTCATTTACCTTGGCAATGATTCCGTTCTTTTCCATGTCATCCAGCTCCACTTTCAAACGGTCTTTTAGCATAACAGGTATTCTTCGTGGTGGGTATACAACTGGTACTGCCGCTGGATCTACATGTAGGCTGCATTCACCAGGGAATTTTCCGATCCCTTTAAAGACATCCGCGAACTCCTCCGTGATGCTTGTGGACTCCACTGACATGACCAGCTTGACTAGATTAAGGTCAAGGCATGCTCTCAGTCCTAATATTGGTGGCGCTGCCGTTTGTACAATGTCAAATACAAATGCGTGGTGTCTGCCTTTCCTACTGCATTGAAGCTTGCATGTACCTTTAATGTTTAGTTTTTCCCCTCCATACCCAGACAGAGAGCGCGTAGCTGGGCTTAGTTTGACATGTTTGAAAAGTCTGTTAAAGAGCCGAACAGGGATGACGTTAGCGGTAGCTCCAGTGTCCAGCTTGAAACGTATGCTGTGTGGTTGTGCTCCTACTTGGACATCTGCATATGCCTGTTCGTTTGTTTCTCCTTCGTTCGTTTTGGTTATCGAATCAATGAAGAGCTCGTCCGTGCCACTAGAACTATCTGGATCAACAGTGTGCACTGGATTATGTTTGCTGTATTGCCCTGCTTGGCATACTTTTGCATAGTGGTTCATCTTTTGACACTTTTTGCACCTACGCCCTTTAGCTGGACACACTTCTTTATCGCTGTGTTGTAGCGCACATCTCCCACATGTTTTCTTGGGGTTGTAGCTGCTCCCAACCTTCGCGCCTTTTTGCTGCGTGTGCCTCCGCTTAGAAAAAATGGCGTGTGCAGCCATTGGTGCTTGGGAACTTGGACGTGGTGTCACCATGGTCTTTAGCTGATCTTGAGCTATTTCATATGAACGTGCAATGTCAATGGCCTTATCAAGTGTAAGATCTGAGCCTTGACTTAACAGTTTCTCTCTCACTTGGGGCGAGTTTGTGGCAAACACGATCCTGTCACGTACCATCTCTTCACTATTAGCATAGCCGCATTGCTTGACTAGTAGTTTTAGCTCCGTGACAAAATGCTCAAATGTCTCCCCTTCGCCTTGCAGCTTCTCATTAAACTTGTATCTTGCAAATATGGCGTTGGTCTTTGGCATGAGATATTGTTCAAAACGCGTATAATACGTAGCTAACACTTTTGCTTCGTCTGCAGTTAGTGTCCAGGTATTATATATATCTCTGCCTCGTTCCCCTACCCACAAAAGAAGATAGCTGCACAGCGTCGTCTCGTCTTGGCCTTTTAGCGGTCCTGAAAACATTAGCTGCACATGTTGCACGAATCTCCGCCATGCGTCGGGAAGGTTCGCAGCGTCCCAATCCATCTGCGGTGTTGGCACTGACCGACGAAGCCATCTCTTGCTCTTTTTAGAAGCAGTACGGTCCCGTTGAGTCTCTGACACCATGGTAATATTCTTGGTACTAGAATGAACAGCCCGAAGATAAAAATATAAAATCCCTCAGTTGTATGCACAGCTAAACAGCACCGTTTTTAACCTGGTTTTAAACATTGTCAGAGAGGAGGCCTGTCTCACATCTTCAGGAAGATTGTTCCAGATTTTAGCAGCATGAATCTGAAAAGCAGCCTCCCCATGTTTAGTTCTGACTCTGGGCACTAACAGGAGTCCAGTCCCTGTGCTCCTCAGAGTCCGGGCTGGTTCATATGGGACTAACATGTCACTAATATATTTTGGTGCGAGGCCATGGAGAGATTTGTACACAAGCAGAGCTGTTTTAAAGTCTATTCTCTGAGCCACAGGAAGCCAGTGCAGAGACCTGAGGACCGGACTAATGTGGTCGTACTTCCTGGTTCTAGTCAGGACTCGAGCTGCTGCATTTTGAATGTACTGCAGCTGTTTTACAGCCTGTTTGGACAGACCTGTGAGCAGGCCATTGCAGTAGTCTAACCTACTGGAGACAAATGCATGGATAAGAATCTCCAAGTCTGCTTTAGACACTATGTTTTTGATCCTGGCAATGTTTTTTAGATGGTAAAAAGCTGCTGATGTTACTGATTTGATGTGGCTATTAAAATTTAAGTCTGAGTCCAGTATTACCCCTAGATTTCTGACCTTGTTAGAAGGTTTTAGGGAGAGAGACTGTAGGTGACAGATGACGCTCTCTCTTTGTTTCTGGGGACCAAAGACAATCATTTCAGTTTTGTCTGCGTTTAGCTGAAGGAAGTTGTTTTGCATCCACTCACTGATCTGTTGGATACAGTGAAGGAGTGAGTCCACTGGTCCATGTTCTCCTGCAGTCAGTGAGACATAGATCTGAGTGTCGTCTGCATAGTTATGATAGGAAACTTTGTTTCTGCGTATTAACTGACCTAACGGCAGCATGTAGAGATTGAACAGAAGAGGTCCCAGGATCGACCCCTGTGGTACTCCACAGGTCAGGGCCATATGATCTGAGACACAGTTTCCAATCTCCACAAAGTACTTCCTGTCTTCAAGGTAAGACCTAAACCAACTTAGGGCGGTGCCAGCGACGCCAACCCAGTCCTCTAGTCTCTGTAAGAGGATCTCATGGTCGACAGTATCAAAGGCAGCACTTAGATCTAACAGGATTAGGATTGAGACTTTGCCTGCGTCAGTGTTCAGCCGGATATCGTTTGTAACCTTAACGAGAGCAGTCTCAGTGCTGTGGTGGGGTCTAAAGCCGGACTGAAACATATCAAATGAGTTGTTGATTATAAGAAATCTAGTAAGCTGTAGGTAGACAACTTTCTCAAGGACTTTCCCCATAAATGGCAGATTTGAGATGGGACGATAGTTGTTAAGTACCGTAGCATCCAGACTGCTCTTTTTTAGCAGGGGCCTGATGACTGCAGTTTTCAGGGCCTTTGGGAATATTCCAGAATCAAGGGACATGTTTACTATCTGTGTGAGTGAAGGTAACAGACTGCTCAGAACAGACTTTAGAAATCTAGTGGGTAGTACATCCAGGCTGCATGTGGAGGAGCTCAAACTGGAGATTATCTCTTGGACAGTTTGATCATTTACAGGTGCAAAGTAAGTTAGCTCAAAGAGCCTTTCTGGCTGTTGGATTGTTATCTGTGGATTGGAGACAATGGCGTTTTTGATGCCTTGAACCTTGTCATTGAAAAAATGTGCAAACTCATTACATTTACGTTTGGAAGTTAGCTCTAATGGCATTTGAACAGGGGGGTTTGTTAATCTATTAACTGTTGAAAACAGAACACGCAGATTGTTGCTGCAGCCTTCAATCATTTCAGAAAAATACCTTTCTCTTGTACTACGTAGCACCTGGTTAAACTCGCACAACTTATCTTTGAAGATCTTGTAATCAACCTGGAGGTTGGACTTGCGCCACTTCCGCTCGGCCCTCCGGCACTCTCTCTTTTGTGCTCTGACCGAGTCTGCTTTAGCCCACGGCGCCTTCTGCTTATTTTTCACTATTTTAACCTTCACAGGAGCGATGGTGTCCAGAACTTTCAAAACACTAGAGGTGACAGAGTTAAACAGTTCATCTACAGTAGAATACGATGCATTCTCAAAGTTTATCATTCCCATAAATAGTTCACCCGTATTTTCATTTATGTGTCTTCTTCGTACAGTTGCAGAGTCCACTGGTGGTTTGTTAGTGAAACACATGTCAAAAAATATACAAAAATGATCCGAAAGCGCAACATCGACCACGTTTACATTATATATGTTCGCCCCCTTTGTAACTAACAGGTCTAGAGTGTGCCCTTTGCTGTGGGTGGGGCCACTCACATGCTGAGTGAGACCAAAAGATTCAAGAAGAGAACTCAGCTCTTTAGCATTTCTGTCATCAACATTATCCACATGAATATTAAAATCACCTGTAATAACTAAACTATCAAAATCTGTGCATACAACTGAAAGCAACTCTGTAAAATTATCAATAAAACTGTGACATGACTGCGGTGGCTTGTATAGGACAACGAAAAGTATTGGAGGAGATTGTTTTTGTTGTATTTTAAAAGACACATATTCAAAAGACGGAAACTTCCCAAGAGACATTCTATGGGAGACAAAGTGGTCTCTGAAAAAGGCAGCTAAGCCTCCTCCTTTTTTGTTTTCCCGTATTTCAGATTCAAATTTGAAATTTGGTGGTGATGCTTCTATTAAAACTGCATTTTCTGTATTTTGGTCAAGCCATGTTTCAGCCATGAACATAAGATCTAGATTATAAGAACAAATAAAATTATTGATTAAAAAAGACTTGTTACAAAGAGATCTGACATTTAGCATAGCAAGTTTCAAAGTTTCAGGATCAGCGGTTGTGGTCGGCTGATTCTTACACGGAACAAGAATTAGATTTTCCTGATTAGACTGATTAACTCCAGATGTTTTTCTGTAATGTATTCTTTGTGTTATCACTAAGGGAATGGCACAGGTGGCTTCATGACAGGGCCCCAGCCGGGTCTCTCCTCTAACTAGACTGCCAGTGGCTGCGAAGCAGAGACCCTGTGCATCCTAGTGTTTAGAGAAAAGAGGGGTAGGGGAAGGCGGGGGAGGAGGATGGAGAGGCGGGTGGTTCTTGGGAGTTGGACGGGGAGGGGTTGAAGGTGGATGGGTTTTTGGTGATGGGTTAGGGGAGGGGCAGGCTGAGTTGGGTGGTGGACGAGGGGGGAGTGGAGGTGGAGGGTTTCTTGGTGCTGAGTTAGGGGGGGGGAGGGGGGCTAAATGAGCAGGAGGGGGGGGTGGAATACTTATGGGGTTAGAGGAGGGACGGGTGGATTTTGTGGGAGAATTTGAGTTGGACGCCCTAGGTGGCTTTGGAGGTACGTATGGGGAGTAGTTTTGAATGTTAGATAGGACTCTTGATCTGGCTACAGTGGGTGTGAGAGGAATAGTCTTCATCGCCGATCTTATCATGCCTGCAGAGTGTTCCGGTAAATCCAGTAGTGAAGGCGGGGATAGAAAACAAAGGGAAAGGTCGTCCTCATTTTCCCTAGATGGAGTGGATGTAGCGGGGGGGACCCAAGCCGGGTCCATGGAAGGTGATGAGGGAGTCTTTGGTGGAGACAGAGGTGGTTGAGGAACCCCCAGTACAGGCCTGACTGTAGCCTGGAGTAATGGGGGAAGCTTCACGGGAGCTGTAGGTGGGGAAGGTGCTGCTGAAGATGATGGAGCAGCCACTGCTGCTGCTGTATCCACTGCTGCTGCTGAAGATGATGGAGCAGCCACTGCTGCTGCTGAAGATGATGGAGCAGCCACTGCTGCGGCTGTATCCACTGCTGCTGCTGAAGATGATGGAGCAGCCACTGCTGCTGCTGTATCCCACTGCTGCTGCTGAAGATGATGGAGCAGCCACTGCTGCGGCTGTATCCACTGCTGCTGGTGGTGCTGTATATGCTGATGGCGCTGATGAAGATGTGGCAGCTGCTGATGATGCTGGGGGTGGAGGCGTTGAGCTCTTTCGAAGCCGTGGAGGTGTTGAGTTCTTTTGGAACCTTGGAGGTGTTGAGTTCTTCTTGAATCGTGGAGGTGTGGAGTTCTTTTGAGGCGGTGGGGGTGCAGAGACCTCGGGAGTCGGTGGAGATGGTAGTGATGTCTGTGCCCTTTGCTTCTTCTTTCTCCCTTTCAACGGCTGCACGCGCTGCGCAGGCTGAGGTCTTAGGGCAGATGCAAAGTTATCCATCAGCACTTTTACTCCGTAGTTGTTCAGATGTGGGCCTTTTTCTTCAAAAAGCTCGTGCCTATTCCAGAACAGATTAAAGTTTTCAATGAAGCCAAGTCCTCTGCGTGAACACTCATTGAGTAGAAATGTATTTAGCTGATACAGACGGCTAAACTTCTCCATTTTTCCATCTATATTTGGCAGTGGGCCACTAAGAAAAATTGTTATGTCCATTTTCTTGAGGTCATCCAGTAACAGCGTTAAATCCATTCGTAACTTCTCGCTTGCCTTCTCATAGATATCTACCGCCCCCGTGTGGATCAATAATGTACGCACACCACTGTTCTCAGATAACACTTTAGGCAGAAGAGTTCTTATCTCAGCAACTTTAGCAGAGGGAACTGAGACAGTGAGCATGGACTCCATGTTTACATTTTTCACCGAGCCATCTCCGATAAGGATACAGTTTGTCCTTGGTGGAGGCGCTGCAGTTTTTAGCAGCTTTGTTGTTTCAGAAAGGGGTAAAAAGCGGTTTGAAGTCTTCAGAACATTTAGTTGTGGCCTTATTTCACTCCTATTGTCATTCTTAGCTTTGTCAACTTTGGGTTTGGCTCCACAATTGTTCCAATAATTCTCATTGTTGATTTTGGGAAAAGAAATGACGTCATAACTTACATTTCCAGTCTGTCCATTCATCCCATTTTCACTCATTGGAAGAGTCGGGTTAAGTCCCATTTCTGTTTCCACAATAGATATCCGTGTTTGAAGAGATTTAAGCTGATTTTCCAAAGCACAACAGCCACCGCAGACGCTTCTCCGTCTCTTCCGTCCCGACATGACTAATGTTGATAAATTCCACAAAGCTGAAGTGTGTAGAAGGAGTAATCCTCGTTTTGTAAATAAAATGATTAAAGGAGAAACAAAAAATGTAAATAAAATGATTCAGGGAGATTAAAAGGCGAAGCAAAAGCAGAGCAGAGAGACACGACCGCTCTCTCGAGAAGCAGGAAGCAGGCAGCAGGAAGCGGTCCTGAAAACATTAGCTGCACATGTTGCACGAATCTCCGCCATGCGTCGGGAAGGTTCGCAGAGTCCCAATCCATCTGCGGTGTTGGCACTACCGACGAAGCCATCTCTTGCTCTTTTTAGAAGCGTACGGTCCGTTGAGTCTCTGACACCATGTAATGTTCTTGGTACTAGAATGAACAGCCCGAGTGAGAGTTTCAATAATGTCTGCTTTATTTACTCTCGCGCCTTACACTCCTGCTCAGCATACAATACCCAGCATGCACCGCGATACTCACTACGGTAAGTGCACTAGGACATAAAACGGTGATAATATGACACCTGTCACATACTCAATGAAACTCGCTCCAAATGCCATACCAGTTGTCAATCCTCCACGACGCATCCCAGTGCCTATGCAAGACAAAGTGAAAAAAGAGCTCAAAAGAATGCAGCGACTTGGTGTAATTGAACCGGTGGAGGAGCCAACTGAATGGGTGTCAAACATGGTGGCTACGCACAAGAAGGAAGCTGATGATGTGCGTCTCTGCATCGACCCGAGAGACCTAAACAAGTCGCTAATGAGACCACACCATCCCATGCGCACAGTGGAGGAAGTAGCGGCACAAATGTCAGGAGCAACAGTCTTCTCTGTGTTGGACGCAAAAAGTTCGTTCTGGCAAATCAAACTAGATGACGCTTCCTCACTACTCACCACATTTGCCACGCCATTTGGCAGATTTAAGTTTCTGAGAATGCCATTTGGTATCAACACAGCCTCTGAAGTATTCCAAAAAGCCATGGAACAGATATTTGCAGGATATCCATGTGCGATCATCGTCGATGACATCTTGGTTGGAGGTAAAGGAATTGTGGAACACGACATAAATCTCAAGAAAGTTATGGAACGCGCCAGACAAGTGAAATTAAGACTGAATAGAGAAAAGTGCAGATTCAGGCTCAATGAAGTGAGTTATGTTGGGCACATCTTCACTAACATTGGACTCAAGGCAGACCCAACCAAAATGGCTGCAATCAATGACATGCACTCACCTGAAGACAAGGCTTATCTTCAGCGTTTCCTAGGCATGATCAACTACCTAGGTAAGTTCATTCCGAACTTGAGTGAACTGTCAGCACCATTACGCCAACTGCTCCACAAGGACGTGGTGTGGAGTTGGACTCAACATCAGGAGGATGCTTTCCGCAAACTTAAAGCATGCATCACAAGCCCACCAGTTCTCCAGTATTACGACATGCAAAAACCAGTGACCCTCACCTGCGACGCTTCTCAATACGGTCTCGGAGCTGCCTGTCTACAGGGCAACAAACCCGTCGCATACGCATCACGTACTCTGACCGACACGGAAAGAAGGTACGCACAGATCGAGAAGGAGTTACTCGCAGTTGTGTTTGCGTGTTACAAATTCTACGACTACATCTATGGAAAGCCAGTCGTGATTGAAACTGACCACCAGCCGCTGGTCACAATCCAGAACAAGCCCTTTCACACAGTCCCTGCACGACTGCAAAGAATGATGCTGAGACTACAAAAGTTCAACATGACTCTTGTCTACATTGCAGACACACTCTCTCGCACACCAAAAGTGGATACTCCACCGCTGCAGGAAGAAAAACATGACTTTGAGGTAATGTCAATTCAGCTCATTTCTTCACAACGTTTGCAAGAGCTTGCCGAGCAAACGAGAGCTGATACTACTCTGCAAACACTGATTCACTACATTCAGCTGGGGTGGCCAGCACGAGTGAGCAGTGTACCGGAAACAATAAAACCTTTCTTCAACATTCGTGATGAACTTTTTGTTGATAACAATGTTGTAATGAAAAATAACAGAGTCATTGTTCCAGCTGCGCTGCAGGATGTGTATTTGCAGGAGCTGCACAGAGGACATCCAGGCATGGAGTCTACAAAAAGGAGAGCAAGGGACACCGTTTTCTGGCTCACCATAAACAGGGACATTGAGGAAAAGGTAAAATCATGCGGTGTGTGTAACAGCCTAAAACCTCACCAACAAAGGCAACCTCTAAAACATCATTACATTCCGGATCTCCCATGGTCCATCACTGCCACAGACATATTCGAGTGGGACAACAACTACTATCTCGTGCTTGTTGATTCCTATTCTGGGTGGTTTGAAGTGGACAGACTTGAAAACATCACCTCAGCGTGTGTGATCAAAAAACTGAAACGAAACTTCTCTGTTCACGGAATACCAGAGAAACTGTACTCCGATAACGGAACACAGTTCACAAGTCAAACATTCCGCGATTTTGTTACATCCTGGGAGTTTGAACATGTCACGAGCAGCCCTGAGTTCCCTCAGTCAAACGGCCTCAGTGAGAGAGCTGTTCGAAGTGCAAAGAGACTTCTTGAGACAACAAAAAGGGACGGGACCGATTTCTACTTGAACATTCTCCATCTACGAAACACTCCACGAGATAACATCCTTGGATCACCAGCCCAAAGACTGTTTTCCAGGAGAACGCGGTCCACTCTCCCCGTTTGTAAAACAATGTTAAAACCAGCAGCGAAGGTGACAACAACCATCAAAGCCCAGCTCACAAAAAAGCGCAAAGCCCAAAAACAACATTTTGACAAGTCAAGTAAGCCACTCACTCCTCTAACACAAAACCAGGTGGTGAGATTACAAACACAAAAAGGACATGACAAGATTGGAGTCATACGCAGAGTCTGTACTGAACCTCGTTCCTATGTTGTCGAGTCAGATGGGAAACAATACAGACGCAACAGGCAACACATTCTGCCTGTAAACGAACCACATCCAGATCCAGTCACTCCACAGTCAAACGAGACGGATATGTATCAACATGAAGACAAATCAGAGACTGAGAAAACACAAAGTGACGCACGCGAAATGACTGAGAACGTAAAACCAATACAAGACAAAAAACAATGTGAACAGAAAATGTATGACAACGTTACACTGAATGACCCACCTGTAAAAACTCCTGTGAAATGTGATAACATGTACCGAACCAGATATGGTAGAGTGTCTAAACCAAACAGCAAATACTCAGATTAGAAAAGACCCAGAGTATACAGAGTTTTCACAATGTTTATTTTATTGAAAAATGTTATGTTACAATTGACACAAAGGTTTATCCCTGTTTAAGTGTGAATTGATAGATGCTAAGTTTTATTCACTATTTGCCCTATGCAAAAAAGTTAAAAGGAGGGATGTAGACAATGTTATATTAAGTGTCACATTTAGATTGTCCTTATTGCTTACCTTACACCAGTTACCGGGGGTGAACAGTAGGTGTCAGGGTTGAGTTACCCAGTTCATGCCTTACTGCAGTCTAGACCACATGTTCATGTTAGCTGCTAATAAAAAGCTTATTACGCACGGCCAATGGACTGATTCTTATTCACGAATCTACAGTAGCTAAGGTTGCTAATGTAGCTAATACAGCTTCAGCCCCTGTTACCTTCATATAAGCCTTATACAACGCTGTTTTTAGTTTTTTGTCAAATATGGCTCCTTGAACCTTTTGAGTTGCCTGGGCCGCTAAAAAGGAAAAAATGCCCGGGCCGTTTTTTTGTCCCAGTCCAGCCCTGGTCTGGTCTGATATATCTCTAGTCTCTCTTAGGTCTTTCTGGTCTCTCTCTGGTCTCTCTGGTCTGCCACGTTCCAGTACGCTAACCCCATTCAAACAAATGCCCAAATAAGGACATCAGCAACAGCTAGCTTATGTTCCTATCAGCCTCTTCCACATTATGGGTAACACAATGCTGATGTCACACTCAGTCAGTCCACTCTTAGCATACGCACTCTGCTCTCTCTCTGGTCTTGTTCTGGTCCCTCTCTAGTCTCTCAGTGCTCCCTGGTCTCTGGTCTTTCTCCAGTCTTTCTCTGGTCTCCCTGGTTGGTCAGTCTGCCTCTAACACTTCTAACACCTCTCTGGTCTCTGTCCTCAGACTCGGCCGCTCCACAGGCCTCCAGCAGCCCTCTGGCCAGCCCGCCCTCGCGCCCCCTCAGCCTGGACACCCCTCTGCCCTGGAAAGGCGGCGTGGGCTCCCCCCCTCCCTGCGTTTCCCTAGAGGCCACAAAGATCATCCCTGTGGATCTGCAGCGAGCCTGGAACCAGAGCATCTCCTCCCTCGAGAGCATCTCCTCCCCCCCTGGACCCCCACCCGCTGCCGAGGTGGTCCACCCCAGAGTCGGTGTCCTAGCCCGGCTCGGAACGCCCCGCCCAGTAAGGCCACAACTATTGTATATGCACTTCTGGTGGAACTGTAGTCTACCTATATACTGTATCTATGTGACTATACTGTGATAATAATATAAATAATTAAAGGCATTCACAGAGAGCGTACATCAGGAGTGGACTGCCTGAGTGTGACATCACCATAGTGTTAGCCTTAAGACAGAAGAAGCCGATTTGAACATTAGCTAGCGGGATTCCTTATGTCCTTTTATTGGCGTTTCTTCTGCGGCGTTAGCTTCATACCGTAACAGGAGCAAACGTGTTGCTAAGATGGTCGCTAAGGCAAGCAGGAGTTTTCCCATAGAGAGACCGGAGAGAGACTAGAGAGTGACCAGAGAGAGACCAGAGAGAGACCAGAGAGAGACCAGAGAGAGACCAGAGAGAGACCAGAGAGAGACCAGAGAGTGACCAGAGAGTGACCAGAGAGTGACCAGAGAGTGACCAGAGAGAGACCAGCGAGAGACCAGCGAGAGACCAGCGAGAGACCAGCGAGAGACCAGCGAGAGACCAGAGAGAGACCAGAGAGAGACCAGAGAGAGACCAGAGAGAGACCAGAGAGAGACCAGAGAGAGACCAGAGAGGAATACAGCAAAGAATTTCAGTCCTCATATGACTCATAAGGACTGAAATTGGTCAGTCCATAAATGGCTCATATCTGGATTTACAAAGACAGTATCAGAATATAAAATAAGTCAATACAGTTGTAGTTCGTAGAGCGCATATTAGGAGTGCACTGGCCGAGTGTGACATCACCATGGTGTTAGCATTAATATGAAGTGGTTCTGTTGCAGGCCTCCTACACGCCGTCCACCAGCACCTCCGTCTTCTTCAGCACCTCCAGCTCGCAGCTCGTGCACGGGTCATTTTTGTTTCCCGAAAAACCTCCAAAAGAAGAAGAAGAGGAAGAAGAGGAGGAGGAGGAGAGTTCGCACGAGTTGCAGCCATTGATGTCCACGCTGAAGCCTCCGTCATCAGCAGCAGCATCAGCATCAGCAGCAGCATCAGCATCAGCAGCAGCATCAGCAGCAGTGGACCCTCCTGTGGTGCCTCCTCTAGCCCCAGCTCCAGCTTCAGCACTGGGACAAGGAAGCAAGAAAAACCCCCGAGTGTTTCTGCGCAGTCTGGTATCGGCGCCCTCTCCTGGCAGCTCAGAGCCACGCAGCAGCAGAGGACCCACTCAGCTCTAGAGGTTTAGAATGAGCTAGACGAGGCCAGGCAAGTTTATTTGTATAGCACAGTTCATACACAAGGCAACTCAAAGTGCTCAACAAAACAAGAAACAATCACACAAGGCATTAAAACCATAAATGATCACAGCGCATTAAAAAGAGTGAAGATACAATCCGGCAAAACTGTTTTAACCTGGTTTCGAACATGGTCAGAGTAGAAGCCTGTCTCACATTTTCAGGGAAACTCCAGCAGGAGGCCAGTCCCTGTGCTCTTCAGAGTCTCAGTTGGTTCATCTATGGCACTAACATATCCCAGATGTACTTAGGTTCAAGTCTATGGAGAGAGTGCCTCACATGGACTTTGCAGTGTGACCTCTATGATCGCGTTTCCCTTTTTTAATCTCCCATCAGGCCATACATCTGGACTAAAGATCTGAGTTTCACAGTTTGGGTTTTCCACCAGTATGGAGCTATTATTATTTCAATAATATTTGTGTGTGCGTAAAAAGATTTGTGCGTGCGTAACCAGATTTGTGTGTGCGTAACCAGATTTGTGTGTACGCAAAAAGATTTGTCCGTGCGTAACCAGATTTGTGTGAGTGTAAAAGAAATATTTGTGTGTGCGTAAAAAGATGTGTGTGTGCGTAGAAAGATTTGTGTTTTTTTTTACACACGAATCTTTAGACGCCGTCCTGCCTTCGCAAATTCACAAGTGTAACTTGGACTGTGTGCGTCTGTACCCAGAGTTGTGTGTGTGTAATTTGACATTTGTATCTGTAACAGAACAATCTGTGTGTAAATAACCATGTTGTACGAAGAGAAGAACGAAAAAAGCCTAAGTGCTACGCACAGGCTCTGTTTTACACGCGCTTGGCGGCAGAGGTGTGTCAAAAAGATTCTTAAGTGTAATGTGGTTGTTCTTGCAGTACACCAGCAGATGGTGCTGTTGTGGCTGGTCGTTACCTACACGCAAGCAAACCAGCAGAGTTTGTGGCACTTAAGTGTTAGGAAAAGTTCAGGATGACCAGGGACACTAAAATTCCCACAAAATCCGACCTTTATGAAAGCTGTAGGTTATCTGTCAGTTGTTTTAGTTTACTTTGAGTTCTATGGGGAAAATGTCTGTGTAGCCAACGTACATACAAATCTATTTACACACGCACAAGTATTTCTTTTACACACACACAAATCTGGTTACGCACGCACAAATCTGTTTACGTACACACAAATCTGGTTACGCACACACACATTTTTTTTTACGCACACACAAATCTTTTTACGCACACACAAATCTGTTTACGCACACACAAATATTATTGAAACAGTCTTTGTGAGAGTTTTTGACCAAATGTATTCACAAGTATGGCCCCATACCCTCATACTTTCTTTGAAATAGTCAAGTTGAAAAATGTGTAAAAAGTATATTTGAAAGAACAAACAATATATAAAATTGAGAGAGTTTATTATCAATGACCAAAGTGCAAACATGAAGAATGTTTTGAAGTAAAGCCCAGTTTCCACCAGTCCTACTTTACCCTTCACCCTATTCTACCCTTCTCGATTCTCTACCCTTTACCCGACTTTACCCTTTACCCTAGTCTACTCTACTCTACCCTGGTTGGGAGTGTTTGCCAATACGTCTGTAATACATGCTTAGTCCTGCTTCTATCCAGTCCAAAGTGATGCTAGAGCAGTGGTTCTTAACCTTGTTGGAGGAACCGAACCCCACTCGTTTTATGAGCGTTCACCAAACCCCTCTTGAGTGAAAAGTTGAACATGTTTTATTTATATATGGTGATTTTTTAAGACATCGATTTGACTGAAAATGAGCCGTGAATGAACAATACCTTGTTCAAAGAACAAAACCAACACAATGCTGAACTCACAACACATTACATACTGTACCAGCTGTGCTTGGCTTCACCTTCACTCTCATGTCATTTTCACAGCAAAACCTGTTCCTTTTCTTTATTTTTATATCCAGCATCCTCAAAAGGCATTGCTTGCAAAGATATGTTGTAAAAGAAATGGTATTTAAAAATCCAGAACATTCTTAGCAATAACTGGACATATGAAGCCCTGTAGCACACTGAGGCTTTCATTCCCAGACTGTTTCAAATGTGTGAAGCCTCTGAACTAGCTCAGACTCGTGTGTAACACTGACATCTGGTGGACAAATATAATCATTGCAGCTTCTGAATAGCAGTACTTAGTTCACGTTCTAAATGTGGTGTCAAATTCATATGTTTCATCTTCTCTCATAACTATAAGAAGAGAGCATCCTACTGCAGTAAACATAGATATACTGTTGTTGTTATTATTAAGGAATCCTTAAATAGACAAGTTTGTTCACATCTAAAGCTATTCACAAACAACTCCACTTCTTGCAGATCACAGGTTTTTTCAACAGTTCAACACAATGAGACAACACCTTGTTTGGTTGAATAAAATCCAAATGATCCCAAACCATACCAGTTTTCCACTTGCAGATGCTCCAAAGTCACCAACACTGTAAAACCTTGTGAAGAAATAGTGATACATCCTTTATACTGCACCTCGTCACTAAAAGCTGTCAAACTAAGAAGGCACATATGAACAGTTTGAACCAATGAGAAGCTGGAAAACTCATTGAGACAATGATTTGCTTCGACAAAGTTGAGACAAAGTGAAGCCATAGCTACAGAGTCCGAGACTGTTTTGATACACGCTCTGACGCAATGTTTCGCAGTCTGCTTCAGGAAGAGCGACACATGCTCCATCACAGATACTTCAGGTGTGTGTGGACCTCTGCGGCAGACGCTCTGCCCAACCCAGAGACAGACTCACCAAACCCCCAGGGTTCGATCTATCCCAGGTTAAGAACCACTGGTTGGTTGTGGGTAGATATCTAGGATACAGCACCAGATACTAGAGTAGAGTAGAGTAGAGTAGAGTAGAGTAGAGTAGAGTAGAGTAGAGTAGAGTAGAGTAGAGTAGAGTAGAGTAGAGTAGAGTAGAGTAGAGTAGAGTAGAGTAGAGTAGAGTAGAGTAGAGTAGAGTAGAGTAGAGTAGAGTAGAGTAGAGTAGAGTAGAGTAGAGTAGAGTATGGCCAAGTGGAGCTTTGGTGGAAACAGGGAAATGAGAGGATGGTTTGGAAAAGACACTAAACCTCTGTTGCTTTGTTAAAATATAGGAACGAAAACTAATTATTCCAAGTGGATCTTATTTGACTTTAGAGCTGCTACAGTTGTGCTTCACACCCAGCTGTTGTTTTGTTTTGGTTACTGAAAGTGCTGAACATAACAAGTAAAACAAAAACTAAATCACACAATACATTAAAATCATTGTTAATAATAGATTAAAAAGACTGAAGATTACAATCCTTCAGTTGTTGCAGCTCAACACTATGTAACCTGGATTCAAACATTGAGGCCTGTCTCCCATTTTCAGTAAAACGAGATTTTAGCTGCATAAATCTGAAATGCTGCCTCCTCATGTTTAGTCCTGACTCTGGGCACCAGCAGGAGGCCAGTCCCTGTGCTCCTCATAGTCCCAGCAGGAGACCAGTCCCTGTGCTCCTCAGAGTCCCAGCAGAGTCTGAGCTGGTTCATACAGCACTAACATGTCACAATTATACATTATTACGTTATGATTTGAAATTAGAAAAATTGTTAATTTCACAATAACACACGCACAAAATCATTCTCCGTGGGGGGCGTGACCTTTGAAGCACAACTGTAGAGGTCTTGTTCTTGTGTCTCTGTGCTCCTGTCTGCATTCGTCTGTTTGTACTTTCAACACAGCACAAGAATGTACCGGAAACATGCTGTTGTATGTGATCCACTTTCAATGCTACTTGTCCTATGACCAACGTCCTCTTGCAGAAATGTATTGGATATATATATATTTAAGTATATATAAATAAATATGTTTTTTCTAATGTGATCCAGTGTCTTTATCGAGTTGTTTTGTTATTTTTTTGTAGCCTCCTGAGGATTTCAGCTGTAAGGAAGTGGGGTTGACTCTCCAATATATCATTTTTGGTCTTAAACTTCTTCCGAATATCATAAATGTGTGAAGGTAGATGGTGTTCTGTAAATCCCAACACCCACACTGCAACCTGCACTCCTCTACGAAGTGTGCATTTGTTTAAAGTGCACGCAATTAGGGTTTGAGTGTGCAGGCTACAAGAGTGCAGAAAAGCAGAATTGGGACAGTGCACACTGAGTGCAGGTTACGTCATCGACTAGTTAAGAAATGGTCATTTTCAGACCTAAACTTTCATTTCGTCCGACTCTGTGGGAAACAGTTGCTCCACACACGTTAAAATACATGTATATTGATTATTCGTAATTTGAGATAGCTGTATAATTTTAAGTTAAATGTGGGTAACTAACTGTTTTCTGGTCAGTTTTTATACATCCTTTGTTTATTGTACTTAGTGTAAAGTTTAAATTGAATGTTACATGAAAACTTGGATTAAAAAAGTTATGAAATTGTTTGCATAGAATGTCCGTAATTCTTCAATTAGTCATTTATGCTTCTGCAAGTAACATAGCAACATTTATTTACACACATACAGCATATATATTTCAAAACTTACACTTAAATGCATTTCCCCGACGTTTTGGTGTGTACCGCAAAGATTTATGGGCAATATCCTTCGCCAGAGTGCGCATAGATGCAGGCTACGGCGAAGTGCGGATCAGGGGCGCAAAGGGGGCGGGGCCAAAGACCTCCCTGGACACCCTACCATGGATCTAGCACCCTACGCACTCGCACCCATCATCGGGAACGCGTAAATGAGGGGCGCGAGGGTGGAAGTGCGAGTGTTGGGACTGGGCCATTTTGCTGCTTTACCGAGTCAGGCTGAGGTTTGGAGGGCTTTGTGTCAGAGTCCGTTCTACGTCATGGTGCTACGTCCCTTAGCGGACTTCGCTAGTTGGATATCACGTGACCCCCAGGTCACACGCCAGGGAGATCAAAATAATTTGCTCCAATCACTAGCGACCCTCCTCTATAAAGGCCCCTGCACAAGGCCGCACCCCCTCTTTCACTCTGGCGCCGATTGAGATCTACCACAGTACTTACTTCATTCTGAGATGTCTTCCATTGTTCGTCCGAGTTCCCTTCGCCCTCCGGCGTCGGACGTCGTCGCTGGATCCAGACGGTGGAGGACTTCACCTCTGTGGGCGCCACCACTCGAGGGAGGAGGAGGATACAACCCACGTTGTGCCCGCGGATGGACCCGATCGTCCATTACGCGACACGTGAGTGGCCTAAGCCCCTAGCAGCCAAGAGGCCTGCTCTGGGGTACGGCATGTACTGCAGCGTGCAGGACTGGTCCTGGACCGGTGGTGTCCCGGACATCGAGGATTCAGTCCGCATGGCCCTGCAGCCCTCCGCATCCGTGTGGCCCGGCACCAGACCTCTCCTTCCCTCCGAGCGGGACAGGATGTCTTTGGCGATGCTGGATAGATCAGATTCAGATTCAGATTCATTTATTTGCCATTTGCAGTAAAACCACATTGGAAAATCTGTGCAAGACTACCCCGGTGTGCACCAGACAGAGAAACGACACACACCAGAGCTCTTGCCACAGCGCCATCTTTAGATGTTATGCCAATGCGGCACAGGTCGTCACATTGGCTAACAACATGGCATTTATCACGGGGGCCCTGGATAGGTCGCTCTCCTCTGGCCAGGCGCTCAGTGGAGACCTCCTATCGCAGGCGAGGACCACCTCGGCGGCGATCCTGCGCATGTGCCAGGCGCTAGCCGTGGATGGCGGCCGCTCCATGGCAGCAGCCCAAGTCGGGGCCAGGCACCTTTGGCTTGGGCTGGCTAATATCAGGGAGGCGGAGAAGAGGCAGCTGCTGGACCTGCCCGTCTCCCAGACGTCCCTCTTCGGCCCGGACATGCAGGCCCTGATGGCGAGACTGGAGTCTGCAGCCAACGACTCGGCTAGGCTAACCCCGCACCTAGCACCGAGGCGCGAGGCCCGCCCACCATTACGGAGCCGGGACGGAGGCAGAGAGCGTTCGCCCGGGAGGCGTCCTGACCCGTATCCGCGCTCTGTGGTCCATTGTCCCCCCTCGACGAGGCCCCCGGGTCCAGACAGACCCACGGGTGGCTCGCGGGAGCAACGCACCCACCGCCGGCCTCCCTATGGCAGAGGAGGTCGGGGTGGCAAGAATTCTTTCAATAAAGGCCGACCGGCATTTCGTCAGTACTCGTTGTCTGAGTCTCATTTGGGGGTACGTAACATGTTTAATGTGCAATCTGATTGTGTTACTTCCCGGGCACATAACGTTGGTTCGCTAGGCCTGCAGCCCCCAGAGCAGGGTGTGCAGTGCGCTATGCGAGCTACGAGCTCCGGTCCTCTGATCCATACTATGCCCTCAGAGAGAGAGGTCAGGCGGAGGGATCTGGTGAGTAGTGATGTGTGTGCTTCGGCCGAACGCGTGCTAGCCCTTCTGAGCTACGAGGCTAACACGGGGTTTCCCACTCCTGGGGCTCGCCCACCCCCTCCATGAGGCAAGAGCCAGGGGGGGGCGCAGCAGTCGAGTCACGTGGTATGAGCAGTCCCGTACGTATGACGTCGGGCCTGCAGGACACGTGACCGCCCCTGGCGCACACGGTATGACGCAGGGGGCCCCCCTGCCCTTTCGTCCACCCCCCCTCCCTGCTAGGAACACCAGGAGAGGGCGGGGCTGTGACGTCTCGTGTTCCAGCTCCCGTTCCGCCCCTCACAGACTTCTACAGCATCTGGAGGGAGCAGGGATTACTGACGGATCCGTGGCTGGAGAAGACATTGCGCAGGGGTTACGCACTGCAATTCTCCCAAAAGCCACCACCATTCCGAGGCGTACGGGCAGCACGCTCTCAGGTACGGGGATCATTAGTGGCACTACAAGCGGAGGTCTCCTCTCTGCTGAGTCGAGGCGCAGCAGTGGAGGTAGACCCACAGGACGCCACCAGGGGGCTGTACTCCCCTTACTTCTTGGTGCCAAAGAAGTCAGGCGGGGTGCGTCCCATTTTGGATTTGCGCGTTCTGAACGAGTACATTTCCAAACGGCAGTTTCGGATGCTGTCCACAAAACAGCTCCTCGAGTGTGTCAGGCAGGGAGATTGGATGTCCTCCATAGACCTGACAGACGCTTACTTTCACGTGCCGATAGTTCCGGAACACAGGAGGTTCCTGCGCTTCGCAGTGGGAGAGAGGAGTTACGAGTACTGCTGTCTCCCCTTCGGCTTTGCGCTCGCGCCTCGGACCTTCTCAAAGTGCGTGGAGGCGGCACTGGAGCCGAATATTAGAATATTAACCTATATAGACGATTGGTTAATACTGGCCTCATCCAGGGAAGTGGCCGTGAGTCACACGCACTGGGTCCTGTCCCACATACAGCGCCTGGGCTTTGTGGTGAACAGGGAGAAAAGCAGGCTGCAACCGGCTCAGCGCATGATCTATCTCGGCCTGCAGCTAGACTCTGTGACGTTCCGTGCTGCATGGTCCGAGGACAGACGGAGGAAGATTACCCGTCTAGCCAGGGAGGTTCTGGCGGGCCCCAGGGTCCCCGCTCGGCGCCTCAGGTCCCTGCTGGGGATGGGGGGGGGGGGCTGTTTTCACGCCCGATAATCGGCCGCAGGCTTTGGGTTGGAGGCTGAGAGGCGGAACCTCGTAGACCTGGGTCTTCCCCCGGCGGTGGTGGAGACTATTCAGGGGGCGAGGGCGCCGTCCACTGTGATGGCCTATGCCACGAGATGGAGGCTCTTCAGCGACTGGTGCGGTTCTCGCTCCTGGGATCCCAGGCGTTGCCCGTTGGAGGGAGGCCCCCGCTTCAGAGAAGGCCCCCGGTTTGGGACCTCAGGGTGGTCCTTAGGGGTCTGTCGGGCCCGCCTTTTGAACCGGCGGCGGAGGCGAGTCCTGAGTGTGTTGCTTTTGAGACTGCCCTCTTGCTGCCGTTGGCGTCTGCTAAGAGGGCGGGCGACTTGTGTGCGCTCTCCGTCCATGCGTCTTGCCTGTCCTTTGGAGAGGGCGACGGCCTGTCGGAGTTGTGGCCTAATCCGGCTTTTCTCCCTAAGGTCATCACGTCGGCCTTCAGGTCGAGAGTGATCAGGATTAGGGCATTCCATCCGCCGCCGCATGCCTCCCCCGAGGAGGAGCGGCGGCACCTTCTGTGTCCTGTCAGAATGCTTAGGCATTACCTGGCCATGACGTCTTCATTCAGGTTGGTTGGTCAGCTGTTTGTGTGTCTGGGTCCCAAGAACAGGGGCGCCCCGCTGTCGGCTCAGCGGCTGGCGCATTGGGTCGCCACGGCTGTGCGGCGGGCGTATCAGGCTCAGGGCCTGGCCCCCCCGGTGGGCTTCAGGTCGCATTCCACGCGTGGGGTGGCGGCCTCTACGGCCCTCCTCAGGGGGGCGTCGGTCGAGGACGTGTGCCGTGCGGCTTCTTGGGCGTCGTCCTCTTCTTTCGTCCGGTCTTACCTTTTGGATGTGTCGGACCGGTCGGTGGCCCATTCCGTGCTTAGTGCAGCGGACTGAGTTGTAACCTTTTTGTCCCCTATTAGAGGTTGACCTTGACTTTATAGAGGGGCCTTTATAGAGGAGGGTCGCTAGTGATTGGAGCAAATTATTTTGATCTCTCTGGCGTGTGACCTGGGGGTCACGTGATATCCCACTAGCGAAGTCCGCTAAGGGACTACGCACCTATTCGTAGAACTTAAGTTACGTTAGGTAACTATTAAATCCCATTCAGCATTTCTGTGTTGTACCGCCTCTTTGCCAACTTTGCCAATCATAATGGCAATTTGTAAATGCATCTTAAATGTTTAGAACAAGAAGTCACAAACTAGGATTTTTTTTAGCTCATGGTGCAAACAAGTTCTAATAAAAAGATAGATAAACGAACTCTGACTCTGACGCTGTGACGTGATGAAGCTGAAATAAAACCTAATTTCCCCTAATATTTTGACGTCAATCTACACTGGTATACCGGTGGGCCGCAGCCATAGTTCAACTCAATTTGAAGACGTTTTACTAACTTTTTTTTTTTTTACTAAAACTTTAGGTTCTTCAGATACAGTTCAAAATTATTTAGCATGTGTGAATCTGTTTATCAGATTTTGATACCTCTTCACTACATATAAACTTGCACCTATCAGAGGTATTTTTCATGGGTTTGGATCATAGACTGTATGCAGCCATTTCCCAAGTGACGTGGGGTTAGTACAGACCCCATTCCCAACAAGTGAAGTAATAGAAAACGAAAGTGAAACCGCTGACGACCACGTATCGGAGAGGTAAGGCTTTGCACTCGCTACAGCTTCCACAATACTGTAATAAACACGTGGAATACACAGAACGTCTGTTATAATAGATCCATGTAGAGCTTGTGACGTGTAGCTTTAGACTGTAACGTGTGGCTTTAGACTGTAACGTGTGGAGCAGAAACAGCAGCAGAAGCACAGTGGCTGCACCGTTATCTGGGCCGTCATAAAAATAGTCACAGCTGCTGCGTTTTACTGAGTTTGTCTTTTTGAAGAAACGTCACTTTTCACAATAGTTTACGTGTGATAAATGATATGACTGACTTTCCCGTGGCCTTGGCTGTGGCTTGAGCAGACACACGGTTTGACACTAGGCAAAAGTCTGGATCTCTGCTCTGTTCAAGGCCTGTGTTTGACCAGACAGAAAACTGGAACATCTACTACTTATGTCGACACCAAGTGTCATTGTGTTAGATTATGTTTATTACCGGACTCAAATTCAATTGGTCCATATTTGGAAAGAATCTGACTATAACGATCTATAATGAACGATCCTTTCTGGATTTTAAACAACAAAGATAAATGGGTTCGGGTTTTTAGGGGCGAAAGGGCTCAGTTGGTAGAGCATAGGCATTTGGGCCTGATGAGGATCAGAGAGGGGCTGGTGGTCTGTGAGCTGGGTACAGCCCTGACTGCCACCCCCCATGACCCCAAAATTGAATAATGGGAAGAAAATGGATGTAAGGGTGGGTTTTGGTTTTTTCCAATCCCCAAAGCCAAGAGCACAGGCACAGTTTGTTAACACTGACTGACAACTCTCATATGGTGAAATAGCTCAAATATTCAGGATATATTAGTTGATCTGCTGCTGCTCCATCTCCTCACAGCAGGAGAAGCACCACTTTTAATGACACCAAACAGTCACAATATTCTGAGAAAAAAGACAATACACCGTACTGTCACACACGGAAAAGGGAGGCCCTCAGCAGGAGGAGGAGACAGGCTGTGGCCCTCAGGAGGAGGAGGAGACAGGCCGTGGCCCTCAGCAGCAGGAAGAGACAGGGTGTGGCCCTCAGCCGGAGGAGGAGACAGGCTGTGGCCCTCAGCAGGAGGAGGAGACAGGCTGTGGCCCTCAGCAGGAAGAGGAGACAGGCCGTGGCCCTCAGCAGCAGGAGGAGACAGGCTGTGGCCCTCAGCAAGAGGAGGAGACAGGCTGTGGCCCTCAGCAGGAGGAGGAGACAGGCCGTGGCCCTCAGCAGCAGGAGGAGACAGGCTGTGGCCCTCAGCAGGAGGAGGAGACAGGCTGTGGCCCTCAGCAGGAGGAGGAGACAGGCTGTGGCCCTCAGCAGGAGGCTTTAATTGCTGTGTTTTCTTTCAGATTCAACATGTATGAGGTTGAGATAAAGGTGAGGGGAGGAGGGTCCTTTGAGGTTTTCCTCTGCAACACCACAAAGCGGTTCAAAGAGCTGACCGTGGAGGATCTGTGGGACAAGGTTCAGCAGGAAAAAGAGCGCTACAACTCAGGTACTCAGGTTATCAACATTATGTCGCCCCCTGGTGGACATCAAAGTGTAATGTCAGCAAAAGTTATTCATTCATTCAAAGGAAACATTATTAAACCCAGTCGACGCTGGAACACATCGTCTTTGGTCCAGTTTCAATCCAAGCAGTTGCACTCACTTTGCTCCTAGAAATATAAAAAAACACCATATTTCAATGCTCATAAATACTCACTTTTATGCAATCTCATTGTATAAAACATCTCAGAGGTCACTGGTGATTTAGTGACCGCGGTATTTCACTTCATCTGAACAATTTAAAATATTCCTGCATTTAAAAAAAAAGGAAAACACAATTTACTGTAATCTTTAGTACACACAATCATTACGAGGCTTTTTGCAGCATTATTTTTGATATTATGATCCAAACCATAAGGGACTGACTCTACAGGGTTATCTGCTAAAACCAAGTTCCACCGACAGGTCATCCTTGTACACATTAAACTAACTTTATGAAAATGCAGCTGTAGAAACTGGTCTGTTTGGTTTGAGGCTTCTGATCCTTGTGTTTCCTCAGAAAACTACCGGCTGTTATTTGAGGGATCCATTTTGGATGAAGACGACTCTCTGTATGAGTCTGGGATCAGGAACGGCTCCGTGATTATTTTGGAGTCTGTGAGACGTGAACCCAGTCTCTCCGGAACCTTGTGCATACGCAGAAACAGCATGGACCGACTGGCAGACTTTGATGTCTGCGTTTTGCAATGACAACTGTAACACATGCATTTACTTTTGAAATTGTTGGAAATGGCCTAAGAATCTCTGAAACAGTTGTTTTGTGCAATACGATCATTATTTTTCTAGCTTTTATCTATGTAAAGGTAACTACAGAACAGTGTTCATGGTTTTACACGGATCCAGACCAGAGTAGAGAGCATGTACTGTCCGATCAAGGGTAAATCCACTCGAGGAAGGCCATTTTTAAAAAATGAAAAATACTAATAAAGCATTGGGAATTTCACTCACTTGTGGTAGCAGAGAAAATGGGCTGAACCAGAAGAATGGAAACAGCTCATCATCAGTGGCTTCACCAACTGCTGTGACCTAGTGTTGCATTTTATTACTATTGTTCGTAACTTATAATGATATAGTGATTATGTGTTTGTATGGATGGATGTGTTTTGGCGGCTGGACACCTGAATTTCTCCTACAGGGGCCAATAAAGTATCAACCTATTTTACTGGGACAGAGTGGGTGAATGAGCACAGTCAGCCTAATAATTGCACAAACACCACTATTGGACCATGTTCCCTTTAGCGCAGGGGTCAAACTGGGGACTGGGGACGCTCTGGACGGAGGATTGAAGAATGCCTTTCTGTGTGACGTATCAGTGACGTAACAATGACTATATAAACCATGTCCTGCCTGTCTGAAAACAACTGAAACCTGGAGGAAACTGAATAAACTTCCAGGAGCTCTGGTGTGCCACAATCCCGTCTCTGTGTGGTTAATCTACGACAAAGGTTTAGTCCTGCCAGCTCCAGATTTACTTTCGAGAGAGAGTGAGAGACCATAGAGAGAGACCAAGGAGTGAGCATCCAGAGAGAGAGTTCAGATACAAAGACCAGAGAGTCCAGAGAGAGGAACTCACGTCCAGTTTCTCTTCAGGAGACGAGTGAAAAATAAGAACTTTGTAAGGCTTGGTTTGAAGGCAAATTGTGGTAAATTGTAAACCACCAAGCCAGGGGAACACAAAGGACGAGGCAGGACACCTCAGGCTCAGAGGTATTTTTCATGGATTTAGATGCAGCCATTTCCCAAGTCACGTGGGGGCAGTGCATGGATCTATTAGGGGCGGTGCAGACCCCATTCCCAACAAGTGAAGTAATAGAAAACGAAAGTGAAACTGCTGCCGGACCACGCATCGAAGAGGTAAGGCTTTGCACTCGCTACAACTTCCACAATACTGGAATAAACACGTGGAATACACAGAACGTCTGCTATAATAGATCCATGTAGAGCTTGTGACGTGTGGCTTTAGACTGTAACGTGTAGAAACAGCAGCACAGTGGCTGCACCGTTATCTGGGCCGTCATAAACATAGACAACAGCTGCTGCGTTTTACTGAGTTTGTCTTTTTGAAGTAACGTCACTTTTCACAATAGTTTACGTGTGATAAATGATATGACTGACTTTCCCGTGGCCTTGGCTGTGGCTTGAGCAGACACACGGTTTGACACGATGCAAAAGTCTGGATCTCTCTGTTCAAGGCCTGTGTTTGACCAGCCTGGAAACTGGAACATCTACTACTTATGTCGATAATAAGTGTATCTGTGTCAAATTTTGTTTATTTCCGGACTCAAATTCAGTTGGTCCATATTTGGAAAGAATCGGACTATAACAAGAGAACATGCAGTACAACATAAACAGTCAGGTGCAGCGACAGCAGCATGAACGATCCTTTCTGGATTTTAAACAACAAAGATAAATGGGTTCGGGTTTTCAGAGGCGAAAGTGGCTCAGTTGGTCGACCATAGGCCTTTGGGCCTGAAGGTTGTGGGTTCAAGCCCACCACTGATGTCTGCTGTTGTTGTGTCCTTGGTCAAGACACTTAATCCACTTTGCCGGTAGTCCCCGCTGGAAAATCAAACTCAAACTAGAGCAGCCATCCTCTAGTGGACTCAGGGAGGGGCTGGTGCTCTGTGGGCTGGGTACAGCTCTGACTGCCACCCCCATGACTCCAAAATTGATTAATGGTAAGAAAATGGATGTAAGGGTGGGTTTTGGTTTTTCCAATCCCCAAAGCCAAGAGCACAGGCACAGTTTGTTAACACTGACTGACAACTCTCATATGGTGAAATAGCTCAAATATTCAGGATATATTAGTTGATCTGCTGCTGTTCCATCTCCTCACAGCAGGAGAAGCACCACTTTTAATGACACCAAACAGTTACAATATTCTGAGAAAAAAGACAATACACCGTACTGTCACACTGCACGGACAAGGGAGACAGGCTGTGGCCCTCAGCAGGAGGAGGAGACAGGCTGTGGCCCTCAGCAGGAGGAGGAGACAGGCTGTGGCCCTCAGCAGGAGGAGGAGACATGCTGTGGCACTCAGCAGGAGGAGGAGACAGGCTGTGGCCCTCAGCAGGAGGAGGAGACATCCTGTGGCACTCAGCAGGAGGAGGAGACAGGCTGTGGCCCTCATCAGGAGGAGGAGACAGGCTGTGGCCCTCAGCAGGAGGAGGAGACAGGCTGTGGCCCTCATCAGGAGGAGGAGACAGGCTGTGGCCCTCAGCAGGAGGAGGAGACAGGCTGTGGCCCTCATCAGGAGGAGGAGACAGGCTGTGGCCCTCAGCAGGAGGAGGAGACAGGCTGTGGCCCTCATCAGGAGGAGGAGACAGGCTGTGGCCCTCAGCAGGAGGAGGAGACAGGCTGTGGCCCTCATCAGGAGGAGGAGACAGGCTGTGGCCCTCAGCAGGAGGAGGAGACAGGCTGTGGCCCTCAGCAGGAGGAGGAGACAGTCTTCCCTGTAGTGAAAAACCAACATGGGTCTATACTTAACACAATGACCATGTTGTCCTTAAGTTGACACGCCTATGGTACCTGCTTCCTTGCTCCTCTGCTGATAATAATTCAAAGTATAAAACTCAGTAGCTTTTGATTTACCTGTTGTTTAATTGCTGTGTTTTCTTTCAGATTCAACATGTATGAGGTTGAGATAAAGGTGAGGGGAGGAGGGTCCTTTGAGGTTTTCCTCTGCAACACCACAAAGCGGTTCAAAGAGCTGACCGTGGAGGATCTGTGGGACAAGGTTCAGCAGGAAAAAGAGCGCTACAACTCAGGTACAATACAACAATACAATACAATTTATTCTTGTATAGCCCTAGGTCACAACAGAAGTCATCTCAGAGGACTTAACAAAACCATTGAAATCACCAACACAGGTCAGAGAATCAACAGTTAAAACACATGAAGAATATAAAGCACACACAGAAGAAAATGTCCATACATGTTGTAGAATGTTAAAGTGTCCTGATCATCACCAATCCTTTCTGTTGGACACTAACTGTCCAACAAGACCCTCCTGCATCGACAAGGAAAAACTCTTAAAAAACCCAGTGGGAAAAAGTGAGAAACCTTGGGGAGAACTAGGGAAACCCACAGGGAGGGAGACCCATTTGAGAAAGGGATCCGCTCCTCCGGACGGACAGGCTAATGATCTAGGACCTAAGCTAGCTACAGAACGTGGACCAGTGGACGCTGAACGTGGACAGGTCTGGTGCAGGACTGAAGCACTCCCAGGCGGGTCGGGCGGGGCAGTCCGCAGGTGTAGATGGAAGAGGCCAGGCTCAGAGATCCCGTCATCGTACCATGAAACAGACAATGGGACAACGGGTGAATAGCAATGAACAAACTACAGTCAGAATCCTAAAAGTGCTAAACAGATAAATTAGATAAAGTAGGAAGGAGGAGAGGATAGTGCTCAAGTTACCATACTTCTCCCAGCAAACTGACTCCCTATGCAGCTTGACTGACACTCTGAGGAGTTTAGCCTTCCCTGAGTCTTACCTTCCTAGCCATATGCTAAACTAAAGAGGACTGTTTTAAACCTAGCCTTGAATAAAGAGATTCATGGATTGCACACCAGGTGTGCAAACCGATCCAAGCAAACCTAATTATATATTATATATCATATAGGTACTCCGGTTATCAACATTATGTTGCCCCCTGGTGGACTTCAAAGTGTAATGTCAGCAAAAGCTATTTATTCATTCAAAGGAAACATTATTAAACCCAGTCGACGCTGGAACACATTTTCTTTGGTCCAGTTTCGTTTCAATCCAAGCAGCTACATTATTTTTATGATCATAAATACTCACTTTTATACAAACTCATTAGTTAAAACATCTCAGAGGTCACTGGTGATTCAGTGACTGCTGTACTTCATTTCATCTGAAGAATTTAAAATATTTTTGCATACAAAAATTGTCATCTTTAGTCCACACAATCATTACGAGGCTTTTTGCAGCATTATTTTTGATATTATGATCCAAACCATAAGGGACTGACACCACAGGGACTGACACTACAGGGTTATATTTGCTAAAACCAAGTTGCACCGACAGGTCATCCTTGTACACATTAAACTAACTTTATAAGGCAAAGCAAGGCTACTTTATTTGTGTGGCACAGTTCAAACAAAAGGCATTTGAACATTGTCAGAGTAGTTAGTTCTTATGAATCCCAAATTAGACCTCTCAGAAATGTAGAATGTTTGGACGTGGATTGTAATGTTAGCTCCAACCATGGACATAACTAGTCCATGATTATAATTTATTTATTTAGACATTTATTCAAAGAGGAATAACCCCATGAGATGCATCATCTCGTTTTCGTGGGGGTCCTCTAAACATTATAACAGTCTTATAACAGACAAAGGCTCATGTCACTTTTTCACTGTGAGTTGAATTGCAGAAATAAACATTTGAACGATATATTTTGAGTTTGTCCTGTGTAGAAAATGCAGCTGTAGAAACTGGTCTGTTTGGTTTGAGGCTTCTGATCCTTGTGTTTCCTCAGAAAACTACCGGCTGTTATTTGAGGGCTCCATTTTGGATGAAGACGACTCTCTGTATGAGACTGGGATCAGGAACGGCTCCGTGATTATTTTGGAGTCGGTGAGACGTGAACCCATTCGCTTTCAGTGCTCGAGCGGACGCAGAAACAGCATGGACCGACTGGCAGACTTTGATGTCTGTGTTTTGCAATGACAGCTGTTACACATGCATTTACTTTTGAAATTGTTGGAAATGGCAGCAAGTCCTAAGAATCTCTGAAACAGTTGTTTTGTGCAATACGATCATTGTTTTTTTTGCTTTTATCTGTAAAGGTAACTACAGTACAGTGTTCATGGTTTTATACTGATCCAGACCAGAGTAGAGAGCATGCACTGTCCGATCAAGGGTAAATCCACTCGAGGAAGGCCATTTAAAAAAAATGAAAAATACTAATAAAGCATTGGGAATTTCTATGAAGGTTATTTTGTGTTTTTATTATCAACATTTTTGTTATTTTTTTGCTTTTGAATTCTATAAACTGTAACAAAAAAGTATTCAGTGTAAATAAATTCAAAAATTCAGTGTCAAAATATTCAATGTTTTAAAATTCAGTGTCCAAAAATTCGTTGCATTTTTTTTCACTTCTTGAAATGTCATGCTGGATTTCCAGGTAAATCAAGACAGACGCAATCGATCAGCCAATCCTCCACAGATGTAGCCAGGGCCAGAACACGACTTTGGCTTTATCCGAATGTCCACACTATACCCTATTCACTCACTCACTACATAGTGTGGGACTATATAGTGAGTGAGTGACTGGACTCATTCTGATGGCGATTCGGACACTGCACACACGTTCAGGCCGTGCTGTTGTACGTGAGCGTCCAACGGAGAGAGGAGCGGCCATGATGAGGTAAAGGTCAAAGTTGAATTTACGTTTTAATTAGGACATAACATTGTATTAACATTGGAGGTGGGAAATGGCTCCCTCTATTGGATCTAGTGGACTTGAACTTACAGACCAGATTTAAGGTCATGAGTACTTACTTTTTGAGCACAAGCTCCTCTTGAAATCCAACAGACCTGATTACGTCAGAGTTAATGGCTTAAATGTATTTAAGATTAGAAGTACTTAAATAAAAGCTATGAAACATGTTTCTCACTGATTGTGTGGTTGGATAAAACAAACGCATACATCACTTTTCATTGCACACAAAGAACTAAATCATAATTATTTTATTTCAGGTTGTGATGAGTCCACCATAGAAAAGACAGTCAGAGGCAGACGTCCAGGCACCTGCTGTTGTTCCTACTGCTGCATTTCAATTTGGAGAGACGAGAAACAAGAAGCTTTTGAGTATTTTATTGGGAGGAGGTTTGGCGCCCTAGGCCCCGGTGCGGCCTTCAGATCGGAGAGGCTCCTGCGATGGAGCGCACCAATCCCCCGGGACCTAGGCACTGGTGGCGGCATTTGGCAGCGGGAAGCAGATTGAAGGCAGATTGGAGGCAGGGTGAAGAGGAGGAGGAGGGGAGGCGGTGGTTGCAAGGCTCGGGAGGCCGTGACGTGGGAGTTTCTCCGCTTTTAAGCGGCTGCCTGGCCGGTACGGTGATTGGAAGGGGGCGTTTGCTGTGCGATAGGCTGGGGATGTGAACCGGCCTGGAGGGGGTAACTTTGGCTGACGTCTACCAAATTGAATTTCCGCGGGCTGCATTTCAATTTGGAGAGACGAGAAACAAGAAGCTTTTGAGTATTTTATTGGGAGGAGGTTTGGCGCCCTAGGCCCCGGTGCGGCCTTCAGATCGGAGAGGCTCCTGCGATGGAGCACGCCAATCCCCAAAAAGGCTGTGTGTTGATGGAGTTTTGCAGCCTGGTTTGGAGGGGACAGAACGTCGAGACTGCTCTATGCTGTGACCGCTATCGCTATATACTGTGACCGCTATCGCTATATACTGTGACCGCTACCGCTATATACTGTGACCGCTACCGCTATATACTGTGACCGCTACCGCTATATACTGTGACCGCTACCGCTATATACTGTGACCGCTATCGCTATATACTGTGACCGCTATCGCTATATACTGTGACCGCTATCGCTATATGCTGTGACCGCTATCTACTGTGACCGCTATCTACTGTGACCATACTTGCGGATACTCAGCTGCTGCCGCCACCAGGAAGTTTGTGAATTCGCTTATGCGTAAGAGCCCATTTTCATGTAGGATGCAGCGGAGGAGAGAAGGTGAAGAGACGGAGGGACTAGACCAGGGCGAGGGATTCCGTGCAGGGGATCTGGCATGGCGATGGATTGGCAGAAGGGCATAGGCGTCAGAACTCCTGGAATTTAAAGCGAGAGAGAGAGTCAGCAAGACAGTTAGGTGACGAGGGACGTGACGAGCAGTGATGATAAATTGTTCGGGACTGAGAGCCATGTGATGCGTCTAAGGAGGATGTGATTTGGGGAGAGGATGAACGACTTCTGTTAATTATTTCAATGACGTCGAGGTTGTCGCACGTCACGGAAATCCTTTCCTATGCCACGTATGGTTCCGCAGCACGCAGGCTACGGTCACGGGATATATCTCGTGGAGCGCGGAGGAGATGCTTCGAGGGAAACCACTGGTCCTGGAAAAACCCCCAAAACCCACGGACGGGGCTGCGTCCGTGAAGAAACCGCGGGGCATCTGAGACAGGATGATGTCACTGTAAAAAAAAGAGATACACCATCCCAGCGGCTCTGCAGACGGGACCGGAACGCCAGGTCGGAGCGGCGCCCCACGTCCGGGCAGACAGCGTCATTGGGGGAGGAGACGGAGCCGGCGAGGGAGAGGAGTCTGGAATTAAAAGAACGACCTTGGGGAATGATACGGACGGCATAATTAAGATGCCCGAGGAGGGAGAGCAAGGACGCCTCGAAGTGACGGGAAGGCCGGGGCAGACCGGGAGAACGCGCGGATGCGTTCGAGCTTGTCCAGCGAGAGGGAGGCCTCCATGGCGCGTGTGTCGAGGCGGATGCCAAGAAACTCCGGAGCGTTGGCGGGGCCTGTGGTCTTTCCGGAGTGAAGGAATCCGAGGGCAGAGAAGGCGGGCCTGAGCTTGCGGAGAGAGCCCCCGGAGCAGTCTGAGGGTGGGTTGACTACGAGGGAATCATCGGGGAGATGCGGGACAGAGGGGAGCCGCGCGTAATTAAGCAGAAACCGACACGGCGCCTCCGAGAGATTGTTGAACGAGAGGGACTACTCCGGCAGTCAAAGGTGAGGCGCACTGCAAAGAAGAACTCCGACGCCACTTGACCCCCGAACAGCGCCAGTGGTCGGGGTGGATGGCAGCAGCTTGAACGCGTCCGGGATGACGGCCTTGGAGAGCCAGGAGCCGGGGCCGAAGGTCTTTATCAGCCTGATCGCGTGGTCCACGATAGCGGACTGCAGGGAGAAGGCGCTGGAGGGAAGGGGCTGTTGATGCTCGGGCGGGCCCGGAGCGGGGACAGGGAGGACGAGTATGAGACGCTTCTTCCTGGAGTGCTTGCGGGTGGCGATGCCCATTGGGTTAGAGCGAGACGGAGAGAAGGGGCCAATGACGTAGCCCACGGACACCTCCCGCGCCCGAGCCGCGTGCCGACTTGGGGCTCATGGAGAGCCGGGAAGAGGTTGCGGGACACGAGACGCCGAGGGACCTAAACAGAGCTTGCAGTCTAATGTGAGGGATTTAATAGAGTTTGCAGTCCAAAGTGAGGTATTAAAACCGAGCCCGCAGTCCAAGTGAGGCGTTTAACGGAGAGCCTGCAGTCCGGTGTGAGGGAGTTAAACGACTTGTAGTCCAAGGTGGGGGATTAAACTGGGAGCTTGTAGTCCAGAGTGAGGGATTCAACATTGCCCGCAGTCCTAAAAGAGGGATTTATAACTGAGAGCTTGTAGTCCAAGTGAGGGATTAAACCGAGAGCTGCAATCCAGTGTGAGGGATTTAAACAGGTTTTACGGTCCAAGTGAGGGATTAACTGAGCCTGCAGTCCAAGTGAGGAGTTTAAACTGAAAGTTTACAATCCAGTGTGAGGGATCCAACAGAGCCTGCAGTTTTTTATTTGTATTTATTTATTTATTTATATTTATTTATATTTATTTACATTTACATTTACTTACATTTATATTTATTTATATTTATTTACATTTATATTTATTTACATTTATATTTATTTACATTTATTTTTATTTACATTTACATTTACATTTATTTATATTTATATTTATATATTTATTTATTTATATTTATTTATTTATTTTTATTATTTTTTTCATATATATGCGTTCCAGATATAAGCAGTACCATATATGCAGTTCCAATATGAGCAGTTCCATATATAAGCAGTTCCGTATATAAGCCGTTCCATATAAAAGCAGTTCCATATATAGCAGTTCCATATAGAAGCAGTTCCGCATGAAGCAGTTCCAGGTACGGTATAACAGTTCCAGATATAAGCAGTTCCAGATATAAGCAGTTCCGTGAGGGATTAACCTGAGAGCTCGCAGTCCAATGTGAGGGATTAACTGAGATCTTGCAGTCCAATGTGAGGAATAAACGGAGCTTGCAGTCAGAGTGAAGGATTTAACGGAGCTTGGTTAAAGAGAGCCTGCAGACCAATGCGAGGGCTTTAAACTGCAGCTTGCACGGGGCCAACTGAGCCTGCAGTACAATGCGAGGGGAATAAACCGTCCGTGGATCTCATACTTACCCACGACGCCAGAAGACAAGGGACAACACAAAGGGACCACGCCTACCGGCACAAGGAGGCAGGGATGCGCACGGCTCCCACCGCACCGGTCCAGACCGGCCGTATGCAGCAACAGGCCGCGACGAGACGAGCAGCGGCGAACCCGCAGAAAGAGCCCGCAAAGGAGGAGAGCGGCAAAGACCCACGGACCACAGCACGAGACCCGCAGCAGGTGCAGCGACGCGGAGGAGGAGCAACCACACGCAGCAAGACAGAGGACAGCAGGGACCGCAGGAGTAAGCGTGAGTAGACAAAGCGATTCCTCCAGAACGATTCATGCAAGGCTCAGGAGGCCGTGACGTGGGAGTTTCTCGGTGATTGGAAGGGGGCGTTTGCTGTGCGATAGGCTGGGGATGTGAACCGGCCTGGAGGGGGTAACTTTGGCTGACGTCTACCAAATTGAATTTCCGCGGGCTGCATATGTCTTCAGACAATGCGAGATGTGTTCTAACTATCCATGACTTGTAATTAATAAACAAATTAAAATATTGGTCGTTGTAGTTTATATCGTAATCCACAGAAGCTGGAGGTGATGGAAATGGATGAAGAAATGATGGCCTCTGGAAGACAGCTGCCTCTGGAAAAGAAATTCACACAAAAAAATCATTAATTTAAACAGACCTGGTTCTTCTGGGATTAAAATGAGCCTTTTGTTACAATCAGACATGTCGACATATGTTCAGCCATATGTTCATATACATATACTGTCCCAGTCAAATTACTTAATACAAATACACAGTAGTAGAGTAGAAACAGACGCAGAGGTAGAATGCCTTTACACACACATGAACACTATTCAATAACTTAACATATCATATCAACAATAAATGTAAATACATTCCCAGTCTTTAACAGGAGGCAGGTAGAGTGGGATTTACAACATATATACTCAATTAAAACCATATCTATCAGTCTGATTCCTCTCTGTAGCATTAATATTGAATCCGTGGGTTTGTTTTCTCCCTAAAGAATTGATCTACATTCCATCTTGGTTTCACTAAGATGTTAAGATGTAAAGATAAAATAATTATCAGAGGTCTAGATACATAAAAATCAGACTGTATGAACAATATAATTAACAACAACCCCTTAGCATGCTCTGTCTCTAAAACAGTCAGCAGGTTTCTGACATGGATCTATTATAATAACTGTATAGGGTATTACTAGCTTGTAACTGAATAACTCATGTGCTCAGGGGATTCTTGCGGTACTGCAGACTGAACCAGACTAAATTCACGTGGGCTACCCAGAAATTTTCCCCATAGAACTCAATGCATATTAAAACAGCTCGACCTCAGCTGACAGAGAACCTACAGCTTTCATAAAGATAGTATTTTGTGGGGATTTTAGTGTCCCTTGTCATCCTGAACTTTTTTTCTTCGTAAATCCTTCGGTTTTGTTTAAATCCACACTTTAGTGCCACAAACTCTGCTCGTCTGGCTCTCGCTCTAACTCCCGCTCTGATGAACTGCTCTGATTGGTCAGAGCGCGGCCGAGCCCCACTGTGCACGTGCGTGAGACCTGGTGTGAGACCCACACACGCGTGTTTGGCGCAACGCATTATGGGAGATCATCCACTGCGCAGAACCGGGAGGACCAGACGATGCCCAAATACAGGCGAGTTTCCCATAGATCTTTGCGAGTTTCCCATACAGTAGGTCCCATTACGTTTTGTCGCCTTTCACCCGTGAATAGCACGAGACTCACGTGTGAAACACGCGTCTTTTATTTATTTTTTCCCCCAGTGATGCTGCAATGACCCAAACAACCACCAGGTGGCACTTCTGAGCAGGGTTAGGAACATTGACTTCTCACTGCTCATTCTTCTCTCTTCACCGGACAACTTTCTGTGGCTTTATAGCTCAATGATAAGGAGCTAGACTCTGGTGTGAGAGGACCCGGGTTCAAGTACAGGCTAAGACACTTTTGATTTTGTTGACGTTTACATTTTTTCTAAAACATACTTAGTAATTAGGCCAACACATTTAAAATAGTTGCTAGACTGTAGTAAACTTGTAAAACGCGCTGGGTGTCATACATGGCTGGGGGCATTAACGCACGGGTTGCCACTATTCATTCTATAAAAAGTCCACTTCAATTTTTAATGTAGTCCATTTAAACTTAAATGTATTTGTCAAACATACATCCACGCGTTTAGCGGCAGAGGAGGGGGCAGCCACAGACGCTTCTCCCCTCGCTCCTCTGATCAGAATGAGAGGAAAACTCCTGTTGAAAATCAAAGTCACCTGATGCGCACAGGCTCTTCTGTCTTTAGGACAGATAGATTTCAGATAGAAATTGCTCCTCAAAAGGCGCTCTTAGACGCTGCTGTTGTAGCGAGGGCTGACGCAGCCTCATGCCGCTCCCGATCTCGGCGGAGTTTTTGAAGTGTACAGTAACTCTACCGAATACAATTACTCAAAATGAGTATTCTAACAATTTGAAAGTTATACCAGTTATACCACTTACTTTGAAATAGCATTCAGTAGCAACACTTTTAAACATAAAACACATTCTCACGATATTGTTAATACAAATTTATGATGGGGGGAAAACTTTCTTTCTCAGTGTTTTACAAATATAATGGAGTTGGCTGATGAATGTCTGCTTAGTTTAAAGTAGAACAGTTCAGTCTAACTTTAGACTCAATTGTGTAATTGTCACTGCAGTGACTTGAGCTGCTACAGAGACATTTGAGCTCAATGACCGCTATAAACGGTTTGATGTCTCTGTTAAACAACATTCAATATTTTATACTTTGCTGCAGACTGTTACTGTAGGCTACACATGTTTTTCCTTCACTGAAGCAATTATTGCTCTGCTAATGTTTGCACTTAGTTTGCATTTTTAAAGGCCAACAAAAGGCAACGTAACGCTGCCCTGCGCGTGTGATGCGTCACTTTCTTTTCACTTTTAACTCCCTAAAATAAAATATAGATTTAAAACGGCTTATATGCATTAATTATGAGGCAGGGTGACCAATAGTGACAGATCTGCCAGCCAATCACGAGAGATTGTACTTATTTGAAAGTAGTGATTTCATCCAATGGGGAGTAAGCTACCAATGGGGAGTAATCCTACGTGGGCTGGCCATGTGTGATTTTTCAGCCAATCACGAGTTTGAAAGTAGTGGTATCCGCCAATGCTGAATAGTGTTCTGAAGCAGCCGCTGCATTCATATGCTAATTAGGGCCATTAGCGCTCGGCGGCCGCAGTGTTTCGCTGCATTCATATGCAAAGTAGGGACATTAGCATGGTACGGATGCGGCAGTTTGGAGGACAGGGCACCCTAACTGCGCCTTTTGAAAACTGCCTGAGATACCCGAAAAAGAGCGTGATTTCCTGCCGTTTAGTGTGACGAAAATCTAACTTTTCATGCAGTGCCTTATACTGTAGTCGCTCATACAGACTCCAAACTTTCCAGTCTTGGACGTAACAATATTTAGAAGGTTTTTTCAGAAGGATTTTTTAATAGCCTAGCCTGATTTATTCAGCTTTGAACCCAAAAAAACAGGCGGAATTGGAGTTTTTACAGATTTGTTCATTATGATTAGTCAATTGAAAAACTAAACAATATATCCAAAATCCCATCTGCTAAAATCTTAGTTACTAATATGTCAATAAAATGAAACCATACATTTTAATCTGGCGCAATCCATTATTTTTATTCCGTTGCCCAAAATATAGGCAATTTTGGCCATTTTTATGAACAACATGTCTTACTTTTTATATGGAAACATAAAATGACAGAACATTTTCTGTTCACCTGCCTTAAGCTTTTGTTAAAGCGGAGATAATACGAAGGACATGAGGTTCCTTTTAATGTTCGTATGATTGAAGCTGGTTCGATCTACTGGACGTTTGGGTAAGGCAAGCGCACAAGTTAAAGCTGCGTAGGAACTGAACTGTATTGAACTAGATTGACCAGGGCTCGAGTCCACAGGAATGTCGTAAATCCAGTTTAAGCAATAAACAATAGATATGAAGAAGATGACAAAGTCTGGGATTGCGTCTTTAATTCAGACAGAAGACATTTTATTGTCGATGGTAGAGACAGCACGAACAACACGAACAACAGAATGCAAGTGTATTATACAGAGCGGAGGCATGGAGACCTCCAATCAGCAGCTGCCACGGTGCCAGCAGAGATAGTCAAAACATGAAGTGGAAAGGTACAGGCTTCTGCACATTGATAGAATGATGAGTTTAACTTTAACAAAAGTTGCTTCAAAGTGTTATGAAATCTCACATTCCCCCCTCTGGTCATACATTCACGTGTGACCATCAGGATCGATAAACAGCAACATAACATCATAACTCAATACTTAAACTCGGTACTTCACTCGGTACTTCAAAAATTCATAAAACTCATAAAACATGTTCAGATTTTTCATAAAACTTGTCAACAATCTTCAGTAAAATACCAAACTTCATCAGTCGATGGTGGTTCCAGATATTGCTTTGAAAACAGTCTCTCCCACTTCTCCGTGTTGGTTTTCTTCAGGCTGCATTTGTGTCGAGCCATGAATTCTTCTGTGACGTGTTATTTCAATCACACGTTTCAGCTTCAGTGTCCAGATTCAGCAATTCAATTCAGTCCAAATTATGTCCAAATTCAGAAATCCAATTGTTCCAAATTATGTCCATGCAAAAGAGGACAATGGTGTTGTCCATGTCTCAGCAGCTCACAGCCTGAGTGGAATCAGGGGCTGTGCAGATTGTCCAAGTGCTGATCCAGATGCATGGGTTCTCTTGAGGTTTTTCAGTTTTGTCTTTAAAAAAAAAAAAAAAAATTGTGTAAAAAAATAAAAAAGAGTCTTCTGTTCTCTAGATGTTACAGACAAGGCCCGCATCCTTCCACCACCTGAAGAAGATGACATGTCTGGGATCGTGTCATAAATTCTGACAGAAGACATGTTTTATTGTCGATGGTAGAGACAGCACGAACAACAGATACAACAGAATGCAAGTGTATTATACAGAGCGGAGGCATGGAGACCTCCAATCAGCAGCTGCCACAGTGCCAGCAGAGATAGTCAAAACATGAAGTGGAAAGGTACAGGCTTCTGCACATTGATAGAATGATGAGTTTAACTTTAACAAAAGTTGCTTGAAAGTGTTATGAAATCTCACAGATATATAGACCACCTGATATCCCCACGGGCCAAGGGATGTCCACGTTAGCCTATATTAGCCTACTATTGTTAGGATTTCTATATCCAGTGTTTTGTCAAGGTGCCAATTGCTAATTTAATAAACATTTCCTCCAATGATAAAACTGAATGGATCTTGTTTGATGAGTATTGTGATGTATTCCATTGATTGCACACCAGCGCACTGAGCCAAAATGCGTCAGCGTCTCTCTCTCTCTCTCTTATTTACATCACGCCGTCCAGAGTGTTTGATAATGGGATTTATTTTAACCAATACTATTAAAACTTTGCTCAGCCAAACAGTAAATACAAGGAGAAGACCTCACTAAAAGATCACGAGAGGCAGATCGCTTTCAGAATGTCTTTATTTTCGAATTGGCATAGAATTCTATATAGACAATACATAATTATTTTAAATATATACGTTAATGCAATTTAATTATAAAGATCAACATTAGTACAAAATATGTATATGTTGTCTCTGCAACATAGAGGCTATCTATCTATCTCGAACACAGTTAATGATATAGTTGAGCTGTCTGATGATCTGAATGACAAAAGCAGTGAAAATAAAGCCACAGCTCCAGTGTCTGAGAGTGAAACCTGTCACTGCCTTTGCCCAAAACCATCTCACGTGACATCGCGGCGCTCATTCAGTCAAATTGTAACGTGCCACTTTATTCACCCAGTAACGATAACGGTGTTGTAACGATTACTAAGTATGTTATTATGAAAATAAAGCACAACATTTTTGGGGCGATTAGACAACATAACATACATAATAAAAGGCGCGTGCACCCGCAAATGCGTAATTTTTGGCCACAAAGGCGGTGTTTCATTACTTTGACATTTTCAGTATAGAAAATGTGCTCGGTTCAAGTGGGAGTTAAGAGGTGTTGGTGGGGCGTTTAGCATGAACCGCGCCGAAATTTGATCGAGTTGCAATTTCTTTACTATCTGTCATAAAGTGAAAGGAGCCTGTGCGTCCTTTATTTAGGACAAGACATTTTTAATAGCCTATCACTCAGGCGAGCAAAAACCGAGCACGTTTTCTCCAGTGTTAAATAAAAAATACTTAGTAATTAGGCCAACACATTTAAAATAGTTGCTAGACTGTAGTAAACTGTTGTAAACTTCACAATCTGCACCAACCAAACTGCAGGAAAAAAATGCATTCAGTAACGGAGTAATCTGATTCATATACGTTCACGTTCAATAACGCACTTGCTGCTGGCTATCCCATACTGTAGAAGAAGTCAGAAAGGAACTTTTGAGAAGAAGTGTTTTTATTAAAAAATAAGAAGTAAAAATAAGTAATAAAGTAAAATACAATTGTATTGTTACAGTACTTACAATACAGTGCAGTAAGTTAGTACAGTGTTTTACAGAGTCAATCCTTTGACTTTAAACCGCGTTTTGATAGGCCCGAAGTGAGCAACAAACCTCACCGCACATCACTGGGTGGGGGTTGTGGCACTGTCTTGTTTGTCAAACGGTCGTTATTGTAACACACACAACTCACACTGAGAGAGGGATTCAGACTGCAGACATCACTTAAGTCCAAACTTTATCAGGACTTCTCTTGCTTTTGTAATGAGCTCATACACATGAGGAAAAGGCCAACAAAAGGCGACGTAACGCCGCCCCGCGCGTGTGATGCATTGTTTGTTTTTCACTCCACAAACCCAGAGTCACTCTATCTAACCATAAAACCGAACATATGAGTCGGATTGTTCTCAAATAAGAAATGAATTAAAGCTAGAGATGCGCTGATTATATTCATGGATGAGTCTTAGGCCCTGTCCACACGAAGTCAAGCTCAGGCCTAAACGCAAAAATACTTTATCAATCCAGTGTATCGTCCATACGAGGCCGGCGTTTTGGGGGGGTGTAAACGAACATTTTTGAAATTAGGTCCCAGAGTGGAAAGATTTCAAAACTCCGTATATGCCGCTCCGTGGTTACTGCCTCTCCGCAATGTATCTGAGACGCTTGCGTCATCGCCCCGCCTCTTGTTAAAGCACGCATGCGCCGCACTCAGAAAATAATGACAACAAGAATGGCGCCATACAGTGTTGCTTGTGTCCTGTTGAAGCAAGTGAGCCTACTAACGCTATTACAGCAAAATATCCTTCTTCTCCATCATCTTCGGTTACAGCAATCTATTCTTGACAACATAGTACGCTACTTTATTTTGGATTCCCCGCGGATAAGGACCCGAAGGGCATCCCGACGGAGGTTTTGGACGCGACCTGGCAGAACTAGTAGCTGGTGGGACAACTTCGTGAATGGTGTTGTCCTGGACGCTGAATGGAGGGAGAACTTTCGTATGTCCCGGGAATCTGTCGTGGCGCTCACCGAGGAGCTAAGTCCGCACATCGAAGGGCAAACGACAAATATGAGGGCACCCATTGATCCTCTAAAACGGGTCGCTCTGACGCTTTATTATTTGAGCGACGAAGGAAGGCTACGGAAGACTGCAAACGCCTTCGGTGTGTCGCGCCAGGCCGTGTCTGTCATCGTTAGGCAGATCTGCAGGACGATCTCCATCCACCTCGGTCCCAGGTACGTCTGACTGCCTTTCACGGAGCAAGACGCTACAGAGCTGGTTGTGGGGTTTCAACAGACTCATGGCATGCCCCAATGTTTAGGAGCAGTTGACGGCACCCATATTGAAATCAAACAACCGTCTGTCAACTCCACGGACTATATAAACAGAAAAGGCAAGTACACCCTGAATGTACAGGCAGTGTGCGATTACAAGTACAGATTTATGGATGTTGTCATCAAGTGGCCTGGAAGTGTGCACGACGCACGGATCTTTGCCAATTCAGAGCTGAATCTGTCACTGAAAAATGGCAAGATCCCGCCTCTTAAAAGGCGGATTGTGGACGATGAGGAGCCTATATCCATTTTCCTTCTCTGTGATCCTGCGTACCCACTGCTGCCTCATCTGATGAAGGAGTTCTCCAACGGTGGGTCGACGCCGCAAGAACAGTACTTTGGCCTGAGTTTATGTAGGGCACGGATGGTCATTGAGTGTGCATTTGGTCGTCTGAAAGCCAGATTTGCAGCACTGAGAAGGCCGATGGACATAAATTTGAATGACCTGCCCTATGTCATATACTCTTGTTTTGTTCTTCACAATTTCTGTGAGGCCAGTAAGGAGGGTGTAGATGAAGTGTCTGTGATGGGAACGATGCGAGGAGAGGTGGACTCACAGCCTCCCACACAGTGCAACAATTTCCGCACTGACTGTAATGAGGGGGAAGGAAAGAGAGTGAGAAGAGTGGTAATGAAGTACCTTGACCCTTAAGGACTGCCAGTATTGCCAATACTGTATTTAACTTTGTAAAACTTTGAAAAACATATTTGGGAAACCACTATGAGGTTATGGTTACTTCTGTTTAGTTTAGTTTAGTTTAGTTTGAATGGAGTAGAGTTTGGCCTGTCTTAAGTGTTAAGCGTGACGACAACATGTTTTAAGTTTTGAAGTCGTTATTTTGACAATGTTATTTATGTTCGCAGCTACAAATAATTTCCAACTTGAATCAATGTTACTTTAAATTTGTGGGTGATCCGGAAAAATTATTTAATTTGCCTTATGTATTGACAAAAATAAAAAGATTGTTATATTCAATGTTCAAACACTGTCTTTTTATTAAAGTGCAACAAAAATAGTCACAGTATAAAATCTGCAAATATCACTGGTATAACGAAGCTTGTTTTGTAACAAAATAACTGCTTCATTTAAAAAAAATTACCTGCGAACTAAACAAAGTAGTGCAAAATTCACAAAAATAAACAGATGAGCTCAATCATATTCAGATAGTGCTCGTGTGTATGAAAATGAGGGGGTATATTGCTGTAAAGTTTCGTGTGATTGTAGTGGTGGTGTTGGTGTGTATCTCCCAGAGTGGTGTGTTTCACTTGGAGTGTGAATGAAGGGTGATGCATTGTGGTGTGAGTTCTGGTGCATGTTGTATGAAGGTGGGTGTCCCTGGTATACACTGCTGCTACTGTGGGGGCGTGCATTGAGAGGCTGGACTAATAGTTCTCTCATCAGAGAAAATCCTTCCTGTATGGTATTGGTGATGTTTGCTATGTTGTTATTTATCTGTTGCATGTTGTCTGTATTGCGTCTTGACGACTCCTCCATTAGGTCCAGCATCCTCCGTTTCAGCTGCAACTCTTCCTGTCCTGTATCGGCAGGGACCTTTCTTTTCAGCCTGTCCCCTCTGTGGCTATTTAGCTTTGCCTTGAAAGACACATAGAACAATGTAATTTTATTAACAGGACAATAGCAAAGGTTTGCTTGATTATTAACGTAATGAACATCACAGGCCTCACTGAGTAATGTACATTAATTCTGTAGCAGTAAGACATGATTTGTTTTGATCACAATCTTAGTTTTCAATACAGCTATATGGAATACAAAAATAGAAAAACTGCAAATGTGGAGCCAGTTAGCATTACGAAAGTCAAACCCTGTCATCTTACACAGTTATGTCTTACATAATTATAGTAAATAATCAGCGCATTGATGTTGTTGCCTACCTGCAGCATCTCTCTGCGCTGCCTTACGACTGGAGGAGGCAGCAGACTTTCAACAAAGTCTGACGACTGTGGCGAGTCAGTGGGCAGCTCCGAGGTCGATGAAGACGTCTCGACCAGGTCCGCCGTCTCAATGCCTTGTTCAATGGAGCGTGTTGCAGGCGATCCTCCCCAGATCTCCTCGCAGAGTTCAAAAAACATGAGCACCACACGCCCATGGCCACTCCGTCGCCCACTGTCCACTGCCTGCCTGTATTTCCCTCTGATGTTTTTAATTTTGGCGGTTAGGTGGCCTTTAGTTATCGCTGTGGAGTCATGTGGGAATTCTCTGTCCGGAGAGTCGCGTGGATATTGCTCATGAAAGGCCGACATGATGTATTTGGACATACACGTCTCCCAGTCTACACTTTCTTGTAGCTTGTTGGTTTTATAATCCAGTGTGACCCGAAGCAACAGTTCAACCTCATCGTCCGTCCATACTAATGTAGTACCAGCTCGCCCACTCGCCATGTTGTCTGTTTACAAAATTCTGCGCATGCCCAGTTCCCGTCACGGAAGTTTGGGCTTGATCCCGTCATTGCGTCACAGCGCCACCAACAAGTCTGGCATAGTTTCACAGCGTTTTCAGGCGTATTGACTACATTCATATGGACGCACACATTTACTGAGCTAACTCCGTGTTTACAGAAAACGTTTCTGAAATTATAAGCGTTTTGTCTTCGTGTGGATATAGCCTTAGTCTGTAGAGTTCTTAGTTTTGTGTAAACAGCAGGTTTGTCCTTCGCACACCTCTCTCTCTCTCTGTCTCTCTCTTCTCTCTCTCTCTCTCTCTCTCTCTCTCTGTCTCTCTCTTCTCTCTCTCTCTCTCTCTCTCTCTCAGGTGAGTGTAGCGCAGACCGGTGCACGTGGAGCTTGATAAACATGTAAACTTTAAATACAATTGGAATTCAACTCCACAATCAGCACCAACCAAACTGCAGGAATAAAAATGCCAATTTTACAACATGACATTTCCTTTTGACAAGGAAAGAAGATAACAAGCTGATAACGTTACGTAATTGCACGCAAGCAACCAAAAGGTGTGCAACCAAAACTGCCTTAGACAAGAATAGAACCCGGATCCCCCGGGTCCTAACCTGCAACGCTAACCATTCGGCCACATAGTATGACTAGGCAAAACAAGTTTGCACGCAGTCTTATACCTGAGCGTTTCAGTCGCTGGCAGAGCTAAAGCGGACTTAACCTGCCACCTAGTGGCGATAGGATGTAATATGTTTCACGCAGCTGCGTGATTCATGAAAAGCGTGAATGAAGACGACAAAACGAAATGGGACCTACTGTAGATCTTTGCGAGTTCCAGGCGACTTCCGCTAATCTTTCAGCCCCCATGCCGTCACAAAGCGCCACTGAGCACAACTATTCATTTGAATAGGGCGCCATCTTGGATCGCCGGGGCTTGATTGGAATACATTAGCAAAAAGTCTCCAGTGTGCACAGACAAATACAGACATAAAACAACATTAAAAGTACGGAAATAAAACAAATAAAACAGTAAACAAATGTCACTGTGAAATCGATCGACTAAAACAGTTTCAAAACAAGTGCAAATCCTTAAAGTGCTCTGTTCAAACTGATAACAGCTTGTGGATAAAAACTGTTAGCGTAACGAGATGTCCTGCATCTCAGAGAGCGATATCTTCTGCCAGAGGGAAGAAGCTGGAACATGGCTTTCCCAGGGTGGCCAGAAGAGTCATTGACAATCCTAAGAGCTTTGTTTAAAAGTCTGGATTTATAAAGAACCTCCAGAACAGGAAGCTCACAGCCCACGGTCCTCTTTGCAGAGCGGAGCACCTTGTTTAAAGCTCTCTTTTCTTTATCTGTGATGTTTCCAAACCAATGGAATGTTTCCGATTGGGTACAATAATGTATAGTCATTGTTGTCATCAGTGGTATAGCCAGAAACTTTGAGGGGTACGCCAAAGAAGGGGGCGACAGTAGCTCAGTTGGTACAGCATCGGCCTTTAGGCCTGAATGTTGCGGGTTTGTTTCCCACCTCGACACCTTCTCCACCAACTCCCACTGATGACTGCTGTTGTTGTGTCCTTGGGCAAGACACTCAACCCCACTTTGCCTGAAGCCCCCACTGAAAGATCTCAGCTCCTGTGGACTCACCACAGGAGGATCAGTGAGGGGCTGGTGCTCTGTGCACTGGGTGCAGCTCTGACTGCCACCCCCCGACCCAGAAATGGATTAAGGGGAAGAAAATGGATGGATAGATGGGCTACGCCAAAGACAAAGTATTTTTTTCCCCATGGCGATGGGGGGTTTGAGTTTGTGCTATGTAGAAACTGATCTGTTTGGTTTGAGGCTTCTGATCCTGATCCTTGTGTTTCCCCTCAGAGAACTACCGGCTGTCTTTTAAGGGCTCCATTTTGGATGAAGACAACTCTCTGTATGAGTCTGGGATCAGGAACGGCTCCATGATTTTATTGGCGGTTTCGCCTGAATATATAAGCCTTTTGGAAAGGTTTTGCGAACGCAGAAACGGCATGGACCGACTGGCAGACTTTGATGCCTGCGGTGTGCAATGACAGCTGTTATAGTTTTGTGCTTTACGATCGTTATTTTTCTTGCTTTTATCTATCGGTAAATGTCAAGTTATTTGGTGATTTTCTTGTTTGTGCAAATTCCCCACTTGAAAGGGATAAATCATGTGAGTTTCAACTGGATTTCACTCGATAAGCAGCCATGGATCTTGATTTTTTAGCTTGGGTTTAAGTGAAAAACCTCAACAAGAGAACAGAAACATACATTTTCTATGTAAATAAACTGTCTTACAATCGCTTCTTTTAAACAAGCAATGTTCCTGCTGGTAAATCAAAATAGTATTCTATTTTAAATAATATTTTACACACAAATGACAATCTATATTTTTAACAGTACACTGTTTAAGACCTTTTTTCAGTTTTGCATCATTATAGTTTGTTATATGGTATAGTTTTTCAATAGTTATATTGTATTGGTAATTGACATTTAGCCATATGAGTTACAAAAGAGGTTTTAAACATTTAGATGTTTTTTACAAACATTTTTAACTACATTTGAAACTTAGTACAATATTATTTTAGCTTTTATCAAACAAAGGGAGGCATACTATGAATTAGACCATAAGTCTACTAATCAACAGATCTGGTTTTAGCACACTTTAAAAGTAATACACCCCACCCTGGAGCCAGGCCTGGGGTCGGGCCTCGTATGCGAGTGCCTGGTGGCCGGGCCTTAGCCCACGGGGCCCGGCCGGGCTCAGCCCGAAGGGACGACGTGGGCAGTCCCTCCTGTGGGCCCACCACCTGCAGAGGGGTCCGTGGTGGCGCGGTGCTAAGAGGACTGGGCAGCAGTCGAAGGCGGAGACCTCGGCGACCCAGTCCACACACACAAAGTGAGGGAAGGATGGAGCGTGAGATTGACAGGCGGATCGGTGCAGCAGTGATGCGGGCGCTGTATGAAGAGGGAGCTGAGCCGAAAGGCAAAGCTCTCGATTTACCGGTCAATCTTCGTTCCCTCCCTCACCTATGGTCATGAGCTTTGGGTAATGACCGAAAGAATGAGATTGCGGATACAAGCGGTCGAAATGAGCTTCCTCCGCAGAGTGGCTGGGCGCTCCCTTAGAGATAGGGTGAGGAGCTTGGTCACACGGGAGGAGCTCGGAGTAGAGCCGCTGCTACTCCACGTCCAGAGGAACCAGTTGAGGTGGCTCGGGCATCTGTTCCGGATGCCTCCTGGACGCCTCCCTGGGGAGGTGTTCCGGGCACGTCCCACCGGGAGGAGGCCCCGGGGAAGACCCAGGACACGCTGGAGGGACTATGTCTCTCAGCTGGCCTGGGAACGCCCTGGGGTCCCCCCGGACGAGCTGGAGGAAGTGTGTGTGGATAGGGAAGTCTGGGCGTCTCTGCTTAGACTGCTGCCCCCGCGACCCGGCAACGGATGCACAAACACCACTATGCACATGTTCCCTTTAGCGCAGGGGTCGAACTGGGGACTAGAACGTTCAAAACCGCAATCTGGACGGTGGATTGTCAAATCGGTCTAACAAGGTTTAATCCTGCCAGCTCCAGATTTACTTTTGAGAGAGTGAAAGACCAGAGTGAGAGAGACCGAGAGAGAGACCAAAGAGTGAGAGTCCAGAGAGAGAGTTCAGATACATCGATGCCAGCGCGAGAGAGAGACCACAGAGAGTCCAGATACAGAGTCCAGAGACCCGAAAGAAGGACCAGCGATAGAAAGTGAGAGACCAGAAAGACAGATCAGAGAGTTTATACTTCTTATACTTATATATTTGGTATAATTTTATTCTTTATTGAGAAACAAAACATTTGATCCATTCACCGTCATCTTTACCTTCCTTGGTACAATTATAACACTGCTTTTTATCATTCTTGTTTGAACTGCAGGTTGAAAGCCGTTGCAGAGGCTGGAGACGTGTGGCAGATTTAACAAAAAATTATTATAACTGGACAAAACGATAGCCTCCTTTGAAGGAAGTGACAGCCTGAGCGCTGCTCTGCACCCAGCACCTGTCCTTTAAAAAACAAACATTATTTGATTAATTACATTTGATTTACATTGTTGTAATGTTTGTGTCTTTCCGGCCAGCAACAGTACACACGGGAACTGCAGTAAAGTTTGTTTAATATTGGATATTCAACACATTCAAATAATCTATTTAGCCCTTTACCCTGTTGTTGATATCTAATAATTTTCCAATGATTTATTACTATTAAATTCAATAAAATCTATTTAGCCCTTTAACCTTTTGATTTCAAAATGCGTAGGGTTTATGCCTACTGGTCCCTCACACATGAAACAAAGCTTATTTTTTTCAATATACACATTTTTTAAATATTTTGTTGATTTCTTAAACATTTTTTCATATAAACAATAACATTTACACAAACATTGAACATTTAACTACCATTAGCCACCTATATCCCCTTGTCCTCCACCTCAACCCCACTTCGTTACGTTCAAATACTTTTCTTCCCTCATCCTTCCCTTTTCTACACCCCATACTCCTAAAATCCACTCATTCCTCCCTTTCCTCACCACTATTCCATCCGACCTCTCTCCTCTATTGGTCACATCCTAGCAACACAATTGACAAGTCCACTTCTTTCTAAATTTGCGCGATTTGTCTGCAGCGATGCAAACATCATGGGACCACCCCCCGCAGCCTCACACTGGGTCTGTAAAACAAGTTCAAAATGAACATTCAAAGTTTGATCACTTTTCAATACTGGTCCCTTTCCCTCTCACTCTAAACAATGATAATTGTTAAATGTATTGGGGTTTTTATTAATGATCAGACAGTCAAATATATTAGAGGGTGTAGGAAAGGAGAAGCTCTGACATTGTGCTGAGCCGAGGATAATGCATGATACTACGATAGTTTAAAATAGTTTAAAGTTTGCAATATTTATTTAAAGTCATTGTATCATATCATTGAGTCAGTCATTTATAATATGTCAGTTTTTAACACTTACCCAGTCAATCACTGCTGCCTCCATGTCTGTCCTGCTTGGAACATCAAAGAGACCACAGATGGTGCAATAGTCTTTAACTGTAAAAAAACAAAAACAAAAAAACAATTACAGTATGACCTGTGGGATGCAGTCTTCAGACATTTGACCAAAGCCAAACCCGAGATTATCTTCTACTGATGCTTACTAAACTAATCAGTGCAGTCCAGGACTGCCTCCATTACACCATCTTCAATTGTGATAGTGAGAAAATCAAAAAAATACCTCATAGACCAATATATCATTTGCCATCTGCAAAAGCCAGCACTGCTTTTTTGCCATCACAAAATTGAAAAAAAAAAAAAATACAACAATTGATTATTTTGTAACTTGTTCAGACAAATGCAAGTTCAGTGTGTCTCTACAAAAAGTTAATACTCAACCGATGTGATTAGGGAGGAGCACGTATTTGCAGCAAAAGGAAACAAGTGATGTTTGTATAAAAACAATAATTTATTTACTAAAATAAAAAGGTTTAAAAAAGTCCCATTTAAAAAGAGTGCTAATTAAAATGGTCCTAACGAGCTGCTGGTCAGCCCAGGTCCTTCCAGCGTTCCGGGTCCTGCAGGCACAAATAGAGCAGCGGGGTGGAAGGCAAACAGCAAAACCATTGACACATGCACCCCAACGAAACATGAGCACCGCTGCTTTCCCACACTTACCAGCGAGGCCGAGTTTTTACACTCAGCCGCCGTCTGGATTTGGCCTCGCGGTGCTCAACCCGGTGGATCGCGTCTCCTCTGGTGCCGCGGACCCTGAAGGCAAAGCACATCCACACAGACAAGCGCACATACACCCCAACGAGTCCCTGCGCCAAAGGCTACTTCATGAACAACACTACTGAATGAGTTTAGGTACTTACACGCGAAGGCAGAGCGTCCTCTGCCTCATGCGGTAGTTCAGCTTCGTGGTGTTCTCTGTTGACTCGTGGGGCAATGGCGATGACTGTGGTCCAGGTCCAGGTTCAGATCCCATGTCGGGTGAGGTGCAGTGCGGTGCTGTGTGGTGCCATGCCGTGCCGGGCCGAACCGAGCCGTGCTGTGCTCTGCTGTGCCGTCCACCCCCGTGCTCCGCTCTCCCGACTCAGTCTCCTCTCTCCTCTGTCACGCCATCTCCGTCAGTCTCCGACCCGGTCCCATCTCTGCCTCCCTTTCCTGCTCCCAGTCCGCCCTTATGTGCCTCATGCCCGCTCAGTCGCAGGTGCGCTGATTAGTATAGAGCGCAGGCATTGGAGCAGGTCACGTGTGGCTCGGGGCAGCAAGGAATCAGGTTAAAATCATAGAAAACACTCAAAATAAAAACATAAAACCATGCAGAAATAAAACCATGCAATAAATAAAACCATGCGATATAAGTCCACACTAAAAATGCTATAAAACATTCCTGCTCACAAATGTAATGTGAAACATGGCTTCAGATATTACCAACGTCTGTGTAATACCTGCAAAACAAAGACTCCACAACTTGATCCATCTTTTTGTGTAGTGTGTGGTATCGTTGCTGGCTTCCAGTGCAGGCCAGTCCACGCCTGTCCACGCATTTGAAAGAAGCATCTGACAAATAATTGACATAGCAGTTAGAAGTAGCTTTCTGTAACAATGTTTCTAATCTGCAAATGTAAATTAAATCTGGAGAGACAAAATGCATTTTGAATGTTTTTATTGAAAGGTGGTTTGGCGCCCTAGGCCCCGGTGCGGCGTTCAGTCAGCGAGGTTCCTGCGTGAATGCAACCCCCCGGGACCTAGCACTGGTGGTGGCATTCGGGCAGCAGGAAAGAGGCATGCTTGAGGTAGGGTGAGAAAAGGAGGAGGAGGGGAGGCGGTGGTTTGCAGGGCTTCGAGAAGGCCGTAAAGTGGGAGTTTCTCCACTTTTAAGCTGCTGGCTTGACCAGCATAGGTTGGTTGGAATTGGGCGTTTGCTGTGCGATAGGCTGAGGATGCGAGGCCGGCCTGGAAGGGATGGCTTTAGCAGTCAGTCTTCCAGAGTTGAATTTCTACAAGGCTGCATTTCAATCTGGAGAGACTTGAGAAGACAAAATTAATTTTGAATGTTTTTATTGAAAGGTGGTTTGGCGCCCTAGGCCCCGGTGCGGCGTTCAGTCAGCAAGGCTCCTGCATGAGTGCGCGCACAATCCCCCAAAAGGCTGTGGGTTTGATAGGGGTTTGGCAGGAAGAACTTGTTCGGCCTGTTTAGCAAGGGACAGCCACGTACATGCACCGTGAAACATGGCTTCAGATATTACCAACTGCCGTGTAATACCCAGTGGGGGCGGGTCCCAGCCAAGCCCCGGCGATCCAAGATGGCGCCCTATTCAAATGAATGGCATGATCCCATCATGCGTCGCGCCAAACGTGCGTGTGTGGTTTTCATGCACGTGCACAGAGGGGCTCGGCCACGCTCGGACCAATCAGAGCTGTTCATCAGAGCAGCGGAAGAGCGGAGCCAGAGCGGGAAGGCAGGGAGCAGAGTTTGTGGCAGTAAAGTGTGGATTTAAAGAAAATCGAAGAATTTAAGAAGAAGAAAAGTTCAGGATGACAAGGGACACTAAAATCTCCACAAAATCCGATCTTTATGAAAGCTGTAGGTTCTCTGTCAGCTGAGGTCGTGCTGTTTTAATATACATTGAGTTCTATGGGACTTTTTATTGGGTAGCCCGTGTGAATTTAGTCTGCAGTACCACAGCGCCCCCTGTGCCCGGTGGTGGGACAGCTATAAGCTAGTAATACCCTATCCAGTTATTATTATAGATCCATGGTCCCAGCTCAAAAGTGGCCAAAATGACGTGCGCTGACATGCTTGCAACACCACCCCGGGCCGATGGGGGTGGACCCGGAAGAAGAATTAGCCAATGCTAACACATAGCATTGGCAGACCTCTCAAAAACGTCTTTACAGGATGGTCCAAAAGTTGGCTCTTGGCCCAAAGCTCCGTTCCACATGTGTGTCAATGCTGAGGGGGGTGAATTTTTTTGGTCCACTCGAGTTTACTTGCTGTGAATTTTTGAAGTATCTCGTTCAAATGAATGGAGTTTATTTCTCAATCAGGTTTTAGGTTGAACCACAGCACAGAGACTGCCCTTTTAAAGATTTTAAATGATTTTAGATTAAATTATGATTCTAAAAAGGTGACTGTGTTGGTTCTACTGGATCTAAGCGCCGCTTTTGATACAGTAGACCACACCATTCTTTTATCCCGCCTGAACCACCTTGGCCTCTCTGGTGCTGTCCACAAATGGTTCACTTCTTATTTAACAGACAGATGCTTCATGGTAAGTTTGGATACCGGCTCCTCTCAGGTCCATAAAATCACATGTGGTGTGCCCCAGGGTTCTATTTTAGGTCCAGTCCTTTTTAACCTGTACATGCTCCCTCTTGGCGGTGTCATCAGGAGACATGGAATTAACTTCCACAGTTATGCAGATGACACACAGCTGTACATCTCCATGTCTCCTGATGACACCAGGCCAATAGATGCTCCTTTTAACTGCATTTTAGACCTGAAATCCTGGATGGCAGAAAACTTTCTCCAGCTTAACCAGGACAAAACTGAGGTTTTAGTCATCGGTCCTGAGGCTCAGAGAGAGAAACTTTTATCAAAACTCCAATCACACTCTTTTAATCCATTATCACAAGTGAGAAACCTGGGCGTAACCTTTAACTCTGAGCTGACTTTTATGCCTCACATCAAGAACATCACAAAAATAGGTTTTTATCATTTAAAGAACATCGCCAGAGTCCGCCCCATTCTCTCTCGGGACGCTGATGCATGCTTTTATCACCAGTCGCATTGACTACTGTAATGCCCTGCTCTCTGGTCTTCCCAAAAAGAACATTTCAGGTTTACAATTACTCCGAAACTCGGCCGCACGTGTCCTGACTAAGACCAGGGGGCGGGACCACATTACACCGGTTTTAAAATCGCTGCATTGGCTCCCCCTGTGTTTCAAGATCGATTTTAAGGTTCTTTTAATGGTTTTTAAATGTCTTAATGGTCTTGGGCCTTCTTACCTTTCAAATTTGCTTTTATCCTATGAACCTTCCCGGCCCCTGCGCTCCTCCGGCAGCAGACTCCTAACCATCCCCAAAGTCAGGACACACACTCACGGCGAGGCATCTTTCCAGCACTACGGCCCCCGTCTCCGGAACAGTCTGAGGAGGAGCTCAGGGCCGCAGAGAACGTTCATATTTTTAAGAGTAGGCTCAAGACGCACTTTTTTAGATTAGCTTTTGATTAGTATTTATTGTGTTTTAGACAGATCTTATTTTGGTTCTTATTTATTTATTTAATTTTATGTATTCTGTTTAGTCACTTAATATTAAGTAGCTGTTTTACTCTTTATTGTATGGTTTTAGTATTCCCAGTGTTTCCTCTGGAGGAGCCCTCTGCACTGGGAGCGGCGGTCTGCTGTGGCTGCGGGGGTCCGGCTTTTGGATCTAGTAGGGGCCTGGGGCCTCCTCTCTCCTCCGGGTCCTATGGGGGCCTGGTGGGAGGTCTGGGGCCTCCTCTCTCCTCTGGGTCCTGTGTCGTCCCCTGTGGCTGCAAGCGGCTCTCTGCTCCTGGTGCAGATGGCTCCCTGGATGGCGCTTCTTCAGCTGGATACATCCGCACCCAGCCCTATATCTTTTCATAGTTTTACCTATTTTACCTGTCTGTTGTGATTTTAAATGTCTTTGTGTGTGTGTGTGTGTGTGTGTGTGTGTATGCAACTCGATGTTCCATTCCATTTTCTTCCGCTTCATCTGTTGCCGGGTCGCGGGGGCAGCAGTCTAAGCAGAGACGCCCAGACTTCCCTATCCACACACACTTCCTCCAGCTCGTCGGGGGGGGACTCCAAGGCGTTCCCAGGCCAGCTGAGAGACATAGTCCCTCCAGCGTGTCCTGGGTCTTCCCCGGGGCCTCCTCCCGGTGGGACGTGCCCGGAACACCTCCCCAGGGAGGCGTCCAGGAGGCATCCGGAACAGATGCCCGAGCCACCTCAACTGGTTCCTCTCGACGTGAAGAAGCAGTGGCTCTACTCCGAGCTCCTCCCGTGTGACTGAGCTCCTCACCCTATCTCTAAGGGAGCGCCCAGCCACTCTGCGGAGGAAGCTCATTTCGACCGCTTGTATCCGCGATCTCGTTCTTTCGGTCATTACCCAAAGCTCATGACCATAGGTGAGGGAGGGAACGAAGATTGACCGGTAAATCGAGAGCTTTGCCTTTCGGCTCAGTTCCCTCTTCACCACGACGGTCCGATACAGCGACCGCATCACTGCGCACGCTGCACCAATCCGCCTGTCAATCTCACGCTCCATCACTCGTGAACAAGACCCCGAGATACTTGAACTCCTCCACTTGAGGAAGGACCTCTCCACCCACCTAGAGAGGGCAAGGCACCTTTTTCCGGTCGAGCACCATGGCCTCAGATTTGGAGGTGCTGATTCTCATCCCAGCCGCTTAACACTCTGCTGCAAACCGCTCCAGTGCATGTTGCAGGTCCTGGTTCGTTGGAGCCAACAGGACGACATCATCCGCAAAGAGCAGAGATGAAATCCTGTGGTCCCCATCTCGATGTATATACAATAATTAGGGTGGTTTATGGGTGGGTCTTTGGGGTTTCCAGTGCAGGCCAGTCCACGCCTTTCTTCCGACAATATTTTGTTGCATTTGAAAGAAGCATCTGACAAATACATAGTTAGAAGTTAGAAGTTAGAAGTTACCTTCTGTAACAATGTTTCTAATCAGCAAATATAAATACTGTGCAGTGATACAGGGGATTGAATTGGTCATATACTGTTCAAAGCGTTACAGGGTTAGATGGTTGTAGTGAAGTATCCCTCTGGGTTAATGTAAATGATCGTGTGCGTAGTGAGATGGGGATACACCTATGGGGGCTATATTCAAAGATTTTAAGTATTGTTTTGCTTGGATGCAAAGATTTGGTTATGTATGTTTAGAGAGCGAGAGAGTGTATGTATGGAAAACAGCAAGAATAACAAATAAGAGAGACATGAGAGAATAATTGTGGTAAGAATGAATTGAGTGGTCTACTACGGGAGTGTGTGAAAGTGAGTGACTTGGAGGGACTATCATTCTGAGTGAGAGAAAGTATGTAATTTAGGAGTGGGGATATGTGTGAGAGAATGAGACTTTGTGTGTCTGTTTCATCTTGTGTCGGTCATATTTATTCAGCGTTTCCGAAATGTATGCTTTGATGACCTAGGTGACAAATATATGATAAATATATTGTTTTGACAGTCAATAGGAAACAATTGTTCACTTTCTCGATTTGTAGTTAAAAGCCTATAACTTTAACCAACAGTATCTAAAACACCACATTTAAATATATTACTGCCAACTTTGGTAGCAAATGTGATAACAATGACTAGAACTTCAGAAGATAAAGTTAGCAGTCATATATTCATAACAAAACACCTCTCCAGAAATCCATTCATTAGGGCGTAGTGTCCGGATGTCTGCATCCCTAATGGCAAAGCGGAGTTGTCTACATTTGATAACTGATATGACCAGCTCTGTGTCACTCCTCACCCGTAGTGTCTCAACCTACAATAGAACTTAGATTAAACGAAAGCCCTTTAATATATATGTATATATGTACATCCATCAACACTTTACCTGTGACACCTTTTCTCCTCCTGTGTGTGTCTTTTTCCCTATGTGTCTCTCCTTTTTTTCTCTATGTTTTTGTCCTTTTGTTCTTTGTTTGTGACTCTGATTCCCACGTATCCATGTCTTCTTTCTTCCTTTGTGTGTCTTTTTCATTTCCAAAAGGCAGTGTGTCGGACATAGCACCTCAAATCAACAAGCATAATGCCACTCCAAAGTGGGCAGATTCCCATGTAAGTGTTAATTAGCACTGCCACGATGTCAGGGCAGAAGTACTCATTAAGGCAAGGCAAGGCAAGTTTATTTATATAGCACAATTCATACACAAGGATATTCAAAGTGCTGAACAAAACAAGAAAGCATTAAAATCATAAATAATCACAGAACATTAAAAAGAAAGCTAAAAATATAAAATCCCTCAGTTGTATGCACAGCTAAACAGAACTGTCTTTAACCTGGTTTTAAACATTGTCAGAGAGGAGGCCTGTCTCACATCTTCAGGAAGACTGTTCCAGATTTTAGCAGCATGAATCTGAAAAGCAGCCTCCCCATGTTTAGTTCTGACTCTGGGCACTAACAGGAGTCCAGTCCCTGTGCTCCTCAGAGTCCCAGCAGGAGTCCAGTCCCTGTGCTCCTCAGAGTCCGGGCTGGTTCATATGGTACTAACATGTCACTAATATATTTTGGTGCGAGGCCATGGAGAGACTTGTACACAAGCAGAGCTGTTTTAAAGTCTATTCTCTGAGCCACAGGAAGCCAGTGCAGAGACCTGAGGACCGGACTAATGTGGTCGTACTTCCTGGTTCTAGTCAGGACTCGAGCTGCTGCATTTTGAATGTACTGCAGCTGTTTTACAGCCTGTTTGGACAGACCTGTGAGCAGGCCATTGCAGTAGTCTAACCTACTGGAGACAAATGCATGGATAAGAATCTCCAAGTCGGCTTTAGACACTATGTTTTTGATCCTGGCAATGTTTTTTAGATGGTAAAAAGCTGCTGATGTTACTGATTTGATGTGGCTATTAAAATTTAAGTCCAGTATTACCCCTAGATTAACATCATCCTCAGTGTCCGCCACCTCAACATTCAATCTTGCCTTTTGGCAAGTCTCTTGAAATAATTTACCATATGGGGATCGGCCCATAATGGTCCTTGCTCGACTGTTCTGACACTTTGTATTCAGACAAATCCATCTCCATGGCATCAATGTCAGGGTTGTTCCCCCCCAGATATCAGGCCCTGGAGATATGCAACACTTCTTTTGACCGTTGAATTTGCATGCTTTCCCAGCAAGACCCTATATGGCCAAATATCACTTTTGCCTACTGTAGGGAGGTGGTGTTTTGCAGCCGTGCAAAAACAAAGGTGGAAAATTGTCTGAGGCCATGCTGTGGCTGTGGCTACAGTAGTAGTTTATCACCACCGTGTCTGGAGTGTATGAATAATGACACATGTGAAGTGTCCAAAAAAGCGCTATATAAAACCGATGCATTATTATTATTATTATTTATCAGAGAGACAACAGTTTGTTAAGAAGGGAGAGTGGGAGTCCAAACTCCAAAACATAGTCTGTGGGGTTCCTCAGGGATCCTTATTAGGTCCAAAATTATTCAATGTTTATATAAATGATGTATTCAATGTATGTGTTAAGAATGATTTTATTTGCTGATGATACCAACATATTTTATTCTAATGATAATTATAACAATCTTATTGATATAGCAAATCTGGAACTGACTAAGATAAAATCATGGATGGATATTAATAAGCTTTCACTAAACTTAAATAAAACTAAAGTAATGATTTTTGGTAAATGCACTTAACCTGATCGGGCAATTACTATAAATGGTTGTACAATATGTATGTAGGGTGTCCACCAGTGCACGTGGCACCAGGACACCCTAGGCCGGAGGTCGATGATCGACTTTGTTGTCGTATCATCTGACCTTCGGCCGCGTGTTTCGGACACTCGGGTAAAGAGAGGGGCGGAGCTGTCAACCGATCATCACCTGGTCGTGAGTTGGATCCGCTGGCAGGGGAGGAAGCCGGTCAGACCTGGCAGACCCAAGCGTGTAGTGAGGGTCTGCTGGGAACGTCTCGCTGAGTGTAAATGGCGTGTAAAGCGGCATGTGGACAACAAGTGGCGTTTAAAACGGCATGTGGGGAATAAATGGCGTGTAAAGCGGCATGTGGGCAATAAATGGCGTTTACAACGGCATGTGGGGAATAAATGGCGTGTAAAGCGGCATGTGGACAACAAATGGCGTTTAAAACGGCATGTGGACAACAAGTGGCGTTTAAAACGGCATGTGGGGAATAAATGGCGTGTAAAGCGGCATGTGGACAACAAGTGGCGTTTAAAACGGCATGTGGGGAATAAATGGCGTGTAAAGCGGCATGTGGGCAATAAATGGCGTTTACAACGGCATGTGGGGAATAAATGGTGTTTAAAACGGCATGTGGGCAACAAATACAGTTGAAAACAGCCTGTACAAAAGACAACAAGCAGCATTAGTGGAGCTAGTGGTCCAGTGGCTCAGATGGAAAAGCACAGGTCTACGGTGTTGATGGTTGCTAGTTCCAATCCCCAGTGACCACCAATGACATTTGCTGATGTTGGGTCCTTGGGCCTAACACTTCATGAAGAATGTCAGAAATGCCATTCATTGTTTGAAAAATGTTGTTTGAGTAATAATAATATGTTATTGCATAAATTTGTTGAAAGACTTAATTTCATGTTTTATATATAGTTTAAATTCCACGTCCTGTCTCTGTCCATGCCAAATGTGACATGTAAATTTCTCCTATGTGAGATAAATAAAGCATATCTTATCTTATGTATAAAGAAATAACCATCATAAAAAAGTTTTTGATCTTGGCTGGATTTGAATCTGCGAACTCTTGCATGATTGGTGGACACACACCAGCTATACCACTCACCAGGTGGTTTTAAGTAAAATTGTGTCTTGAGTGTTTTACACATAATTTAGTTTTACCCTAACGATGATGCAATATTAATACTAATGCAAGATTACTATTGGAACAACACATAACAATATGTATGAAATATATATTCATACATATTCAATTTGTATTTAATCTGACAAAAAAATAAAGACCAGACCTGGAGTTGAACCAGGTATCTTCCGCATGAGAGACAGTTATAAACCAAGTGCGCCACAGAAATATACACTACTTTGGAATCTAAACCACATATAATACATGAAATTAAGCCTTTCAATAAATTTTAAATTGAATTTATTATAACTCAAACTACATTTTTCAAACAACTTATGGCACTTCTGACATTCTCCATGAAGTGTTATGCCCAAGGACCCAACATCAGCAAATGTCATTGGTGGTCACTGGGGATTTGAACTAGCAACCATCAACACCGTAGACCTGTGCTTTTCCATCTGAGCCACTGGACCACTAGCTCTATTACTAAACTTAGTAATAATAATAAAAAAAATGATAATATTTGTAAAAATATATATATATACATTATAGATTATATTATAATAATAAATACATGTGTGGGTGCATGTTGATAGTTGTGTTGTAAGTAGGTGCAGTAGAGGTGTGTGTGATATTAACGGCTTATTAACCGAGCGCGATGTCTGGATGGAGAAATATCAGACCGCGGCCTTAATGTACAGACCGAGCTGTGGCGAGGTCTGTGCAAAAAGGCCAAGGTCTGATATTTCTCTGTACAGACCGAGCAAGCGAGGTTAATACATGTTTTATTATATGACTCTCGTCTGTGTCTTTACCAATGCTTTTGAGATATTTGTGAAGTATGTTCATGTGCGACTTGGTTTTGTGTGATACGCGCTGCGGACATGGTAACGGTCTGAGGAAAGATATCAAATGTGATACGCGCTGTTCGGACCAATTGTCATGGTAACGGTCCGAGATGGGAAAATATCAGACCGGTAATCAGCCAATCAGAGCGCGCGTACGGTCCAAGTCATGTAATAAATATGTATATCAAATGTTTATTGCATAAATGTGTGTACATGTATGTGTACAGATATGTATGTGTCTGTGCATATATGTCAGTTAAATGTGTATTGCATAAATGTATGTAGGTATGTATATGTTAAATGTATTGTGTATATGTGTATGTCTGTGTGTTTATATGTTGTATTTGTGCGTGTGTATGTATATGTGTGTGTGTGTATGTGCATATATGTGTATGTGTATGTGTATGTTTATGTATATATATATATATATATATATATATATATATATATATATATATATATATATATATATAATCAGTCAGTTGCACCCTGCAGTTACAGTATATCATAACTGCAGGGTGCAAGATGCTGGCAGAGAAGGCCTACATGGAACGCCATAACCAAGTGGCTGGCATAGTGTACAGAAACATCTGTGCAGTGTATGGGCTGGAAACTCCAAGGTCTAAGTGGGAAACTCCTCCAAAGGTGGTGGAGAATGAGCGTGCGAAGATCCTGTGGGACTTCCAGATACAGACCGACCGAATGGTAATGGCGAACCAACCTGACATTGTGGTGGTAGACAAAGGGCAGAGGACAGCCGTGGTGGTGGACGTGGCAATTCCAAGCGATGGTAACATCCGGAAAAAAGAACATGAAAAGCTTGAGAAATACCAAGGTCTCAGAGAGCAGCTGGAGAGGGCCTGGAGGGTAAAGGTGACAGTAGTGCCTGTGGTGATCGGTGCACTCGGGACAGTGACCCCGAAGCTAGAAGAGTGGTTACAGTGGATCCCTGGAACAACCTCGGACATCTCGGTCCAGAAATGTGCAGTGCTAGGAACAGCAAAGATACTGCGCAGAACCCTCAAGCTCCCAGGCCTCTGGTAGAGGACCCGAGCTTAGAGAGGGATAACTGCCCGCGGAGGGCAAAAGGTGAGTGGACAATTTTATTTTATTTTATATATATATATATATATATATATATATATATATATATATATATCTCTTTTGCATCATTGATTTTGTATCTTCTAGATGCCCAAATAAACACACTTAAACACTTAAACTTATATACCAATAAATATGTATTATTATTATTATTATTATTATTATTATTATTATTATTATGGTGGCGACAGTAGCTCAGTTGGTGGAGCATTGGCCTTAAGGCCAGAAGGTTGTGGGTTCATTTCCCACCTCTACACCTTCTCCACCAACTCCCACTGATGACTGCTGTCGTTGTGTCCTTGGGCAAGACACTTAACCCCACTTTGCCCAAAGCCCCCACTGAAAGATCAAGGCTATGCTCACACTCAGAGCAGCCGTCCTCCTGTGGACTCACCACCTGCAGAGGGTCAGTGAGGGGCTGGTGCTATGAGACTTGGGTGGCATCTCTGACTGCCACCCCCCTCACCCAGAAATGGAATAAAGGGTAGAAAATGGATGGATGGATGTATTATTATTATTATTATTTTTAAATGTCCTGGGTCATGATCAATGAGGATAAATGAGTTGAGTTATGTAAACAGCTTTATTGTGTGGTTTTCATTTTTTTCTTCACTGGGTTACTCAGTGAATCAAAGGTAATCAACAACCACAAAAAATCGATACATGCAGCTTCAGCCCTAAAATATGTACCAGCTTCAATACACACTGAAGCTGGTAGGAGGCAGTGTTGAGCTGATAAAAACACATTCTCATCTCAAACATAGAGTCAACTTTATTAGAATATTTTACAAATAAACACATATCCCATTGGCAAAAACAGAACCCCCAATTTGAAAAAGTATTCTCGTAGTTCCTGGTTTTAAACTGAATCGATTTTTTTTAAACAAACCAGTTGTGTGATCATTAATGAGTTGGAGGACACCTCCAACTCATTAATGATGTGATGTGAATATTATAATGTCAAATGTGTTAATTTATTGTGTTAAAAGCTCTTCTGGGGACGGACATTGCTGATAGCCTTGTGTTTCACATGTTGATTGTGTACTCTTAAACAATGTTTGTATTTTTTATTTGAACTTTGTACCTTTGGAGTGCACAGAAAGACCCCATATAAATTACATATATTATTGTTATATGTTTCTAATGGCACTCATCTGTTTTTAACAAATTACCCATTGTTATAAGAGCCAAGCAGAAATAGCACAAGATAGTGTGTTTTCTAATAAGGTTAAGACTTCATGTTGTGATCTGATTTGTTCACAACAATTTACTTTTACGAGTCTTTCTGTCGGGACAAACTGTGTTGTGTTTACAGAAACACAGAGTTGGATGCCACACCTTTGAACTGATGCGGAACATAACATTTTGAGCTTCACGTTGCATTTGTAAATGTTCTGTGATGTCTTCTCTTCTGTTTCTGTCTGTGGTCGTCCAGAGCAGGTCCAAGCTTGTGTTCAGTGTGCGAGACCGTGGTCGTGGCTCTTCCCTGTCTGAACTGCTGAACTGTAGATCCGGGACTGGGGCTGTAGATCCAGGACTGAGGCTGTAGATCCAGGACTGGGGCTGTAGATCCAGGACTGAGGCTGTAGATCCAGGACAGGGGCTGTAGATCCAGGACTGAGGCTGTAGATCCAGGACTCGGGCTGTAGATCCGGGACTGAGGCTGTAGATCCAGAATTGAGGCTGTAGATCCAAGACTGAGGCTGTAGATCCAGGAATAGCAACCCCCTGACCCAGAAATTGACTAATAAAGGGAATGAAAATGACAAAAGGCATGACATGCTGTGATACAATATTTCACATTATCACATTACAAGACTTAATTTATTTGTTTTGGATATAGTTTCAGGTACCAAACATTCAGCCCACAAAAATGTGATGAAACCATTAAACCACTTCCTTCTCAAAAATACTTGTGCCACAATTTTTGACCAGCTTTTTTGGAAAGAAAAACACAGGTCTCTATCTATGGCATCTCTCTAGTGTCTCTCTACGGTCTCTCTCTGGACTCTCTCTGGTGTCTCTCTGGACTCTCTCTGGACTCTCTCTGGACTCTCTCTGGTGTCTCTCCGGCCTCTCTCTGGACTCTCTGGTATCTCTCTCTAGTTTTTCTCTGGTCTCTTTTTCTGGTCCCTCTGGTCTCTCTCTGGCTTCTTTCTGGTTTCTCAGGTCTCCACCATCCCTCAGCCAATCAGCTTTCAACCCAAAGTGTCAAATAGTGACTCGCAGGGCTATTTTTTACAGGTATTCAAAAGATAACACATTCCCTACTTGTTTTTTCCTGTAGTGGTTTGATTTTTCACACAATTTTCCTTTTCAGACTTTCAAAATGTATGTTATGACAAACGTTACGAACCCCAGCTTTAATGCAAGCCAATTCCTTTCTACTGTTTTTTTTTTCTTTCTTTTTTTGTTGAGCTAATCAGGACTCAGTGGGCGCTGTCCGTTCGGGGGTCTCTCTTTGGGAGCACAGAGCCGGCGTCCCGGGACCACTAGGCTGAGAATGGAGCCTTTCTGAGGGGCTTAAGCTGCTGCTGGCCGGACCCTCATTGGCTCTGCGTGAATTGCTCTGTGAGGTGGAAGCCAGAGCACATTCCTGCCTGAGGAGCTGCTGTGCTGCAGTAGTGCTGTAGTTTTCCACCAAACTCTGCACACACACAGATTTACATTCATTTTGTACTTCATCCATTGCTATTATTATTATTATTTTTCAGATAGATATTTTTTTTTTAATAGCATAAACCCAAAACTGCCACATGCAGTTTTCAGGAGTTTAAAGAAAATTGAATCTCAAGGCAAAGATTAGAATGATATTTATGCCATTTTTGTATGAATATATTGTATCTGCAGATCCGATATTAGCCCCGGCAGATATCTGATGAGGTACGAGTATTTTTTACTGCATGTAAAATTCAAATTATTATTTTTTGCCATTGTAAGTAACAGGACGTCACAAAGACATTGCTTTGGCTCATGGTGAAAACTAAAACATAGATATAAAATAGATGTATTTATTAACCCTTGTATTATGTTGAAAAAAAATGACATTGATTATGTTGCGGGTCATTTTGACCCGTACTGTGTAAATGCACTCAAAACAGTCAAGAAAACAGGTTAAACCAATAACAACTTTATTTTAGGTTATATAAATATTTAGAAAAATGACATACAATACATTTTTAATTCCAACGATATATTTAAGAAATATTTAGTCTAATCCTCTTGTCCTCCTCTCGGGTCAAAATGAAAATTCTTTCCTCCTGCCATGCTTTCTCCTTCATTTTTCTCATCCTGTTTTCCTTCTCTCTGTTCATCCTCCTATTCCCTTCTTTTCTCTTCTTTCCTTCCTTCCTACCTTCCGTCAGTCCTCCCTTCCTCTTTCCTTGACCAAAGATTCGTCCTCTGAATCCTCCTTATCGTAGGAAAATTGATCATCTGGATCAGCAATAACATTGTCCTCTGTCTCTGAAAAATCCTCTGTTTCTGAAATCTCTTCCCCTACATCATTATCCCAGTTAAAAATCTGTGAAGCCTCCTCAGATGTCATCCTTCTGGAGCTCATTTTTGGTGAGTTTGTCTAAAGGCTAGCGTACATCGACAGAGAAACTGGAGACAACTAGGTGCAAGGCGGCTTTTGGCAACTGAGAGGAGATGATGGAGAGGATCAGTTGAAATCGGTTGATGTGAGCGCTCTAACAACTGGAGATAAACAGTCGATCTCCGGATTCAGTCAGGTGCCCGTGGTCCACTTTTCGGCAACTAGTTGTCCTCAGATCCGGAGATATCACCCGATGTGCGCGCTCCAACAACATGTGTGTATTGCGTGTATTGCGCGCCCTCTACAGTTTATGCAGAAAACACTCTGTAGTTGAGGCCAGTTGCTGTCAACTATTATTCCTGTTATTCCCGAGACTGGCCTGCTACTAGGAGTTGCCCGTTTACGCCAGATTGTTGATGTGTGCGGGGCAGCAACTCATATGCGACGGATATAATGAGTTGCCAGTCTGATGTACGTTAGGCAAAAGAGATGACATGAGAACAGTGACAAGGACAAGTGTGAGAAAGTTCCCTCTCTTCACACACCTGGCTCTGGGTCTCAGAGGCAATCAAAGTACAATGTCAAAGAGACATGTTTTTTTGGATCTGAACAACTATTTACCCACATTAAAGCGTCTGGGTCAAAATGACCCGCAACATCATCTTTGTATACAAACTCTGCACAGACATTCCACTACACATCAAAGTGTCGAGATTTTACACATCAGTTCATGACCCTAGATGAGGAAAAGTCACAAAATTTCAGCAAGAAAAAGAAAGGATAACCAGTACTTTGATCAACTCAAAAACTGAAATGGGTCAAATTGACCCTTAACATAATACAAGGGTTAAGGTTTGGTGATTAGACCCCGGCAGGAATAGTGCATAACATCTGCAATAGGGAATTTAAATGTGATTATGAGCTCATGAACCCCTTGGGTCTAAACTAGGTGCTGGACTTCCTTGAGTCTAAACCCTGGTGAAGAAGGATGCTGAGCCTTACAGGTGCACAGGTGTGGAGCAGGGAGAAGACTGGACACTGGGAACCATGTCTCCCAGTCTGAATGGCAAACCAGAGAGAGAGAAAGACCAGAAAGAGATAGCAGAGAGAAAAACCAGAGATAGAGATCAGAGAGGGAGACCAGAAAGAGATAACAGTGAGAGAGAAAGACCGAGAGAGAGAGAGAGATCAGAGCGAGAGAGAGAGAGAGAGAGAGAGAGATGCCAGAAAAAAAAGAGACAGAGAGACAGAGACCAGAGGTGGTGCAAGACCAGAGAAAGAGAGAAACCAGAGAAAAAAAGAGATCAGAGAGAGCGAGAGACACCAGAGAGAGACCAGAGAGAGACCTGTGCGAGCGGCGCCTCAGCTTCAGATGGTTTTATGGACGTGTTGTTTTCCTTGTCCTCAGACAGCGGTAATTACTCCACACAAAGCAGAGCCCACCAGAGGCAGATCCACACTTTCCCTCACCCGCAGCAACAGGAGGAGGCTTGTGACTGCATGCACCACCTCCCATCATGCACCACCTCCCATCATGCACCACCTCCCATCATGCACTACCTCCCATCATGCACCTCCACATTCCCGCGGTACAGACACAGCCTATTGTCCAAAACACACAACATGTAATTTCTGCATTACTGAGTGATGTCACAAACAGGTTTATGTGACATAGGAGTGTGCTGTGATTGATCGGAAAGTCAATTCTGCAGACATTATTATGGAGGCTTTACATAACAGGCGTGTGTTTGTTCATGTGTGCGTTTGTTCATGTGTTTGTACATAACACTTAAAACCACACAAGGCATTTAAATCATGAATAATCACAGTACATTAAAAAGAGTGATGAAATATATAGGCCTCAAACTTGAGATTAAAATACTTGAGTAGGTCTTTTTTTTTTTTGCAATGGCCTCAAGTCCTAGTTAGACATAGATGTATGTTATCGGAGAAACGATTTTATAATTTAAAGCACAGATTTCCAACAACTGCTGGAGGAGCAGGCAACAAATCGCTCCACTGACTTGATGTGAAGTATAGACTCAAATTAAAATCCTTCTTTGTATGTGTAGAAAGGGCCAGTAAAATCCTGCAGTAAAATACTTGAGTTGTGTACAAAGTGCCCAAAGCTCCGTCCCTCGTCCCTGAGGAAGGGAGGCGCTCATGTCAGCTGTTCGTCTGCAGCTCTTGTTGTAGGCCTCATTGCCGTAAAGCAGGACACTCGTCGAATGCGCCCGTCTGCTTCGTTGTTGTGGTTTAGCTGGGTTTGTTGCACTTAAAAGTGGGTATTAGCCCATATGTAAATCATAGACTGTATATATTAATGGACAGAGTCATGCCTATCTCCGCCGTTCATGGGAGTTGCCCATGAAAAGTGCTTTCATGGAGCAATCCAAGATGGCCGCGAGTGGTCCCGCCCACAAGAAAATTGTGAAAAAACGCATCTGCGCATGCGTCAGCCGGCGCAGCTCCATTCATTTGAACGAGAGACTTCAAAAATTCCCCGCGAGTAACTAGAGTGGACCAAAAAAAATCACTGCATTGGCTAATTCTTCTTCTGGGTCCACCCCCAACGGCCCAGGGTGGTATTGCAAGCATGTCAGCGCACGTCATTTTGGCCACTTTTGAGCTGGGACCCTCCTCCACTGATGTAAATATGTACCAGGCTGACAGATTAGGGCATAGGTGTCAAAGTCAAGGCCCGGGGGATGATTTTAAATGATTATATTAAATCGCAGCATTAATGGAAATAGGCAACAATGGCATGTTATCCATTACTAATTTAATTCCATAAGAAATGTTATGCTGACATGTCATTAGAAGTTAGTATTGTTATGTTATATTTATGAGTCTTCAATTACATTTCTTCTTAAAGATATGAAGGAGGATGTCACAATTTTCTTAGGAAAGAACCGCCCTCTTTACTTTTTGAACAAAACTCTCTGGTCTTATTTGACGAGCACGAATCACCAGAATGATTGACAGTTGGGTGGACCAATAATCTTGATGATCCACACAGAAATAGAACATCTTCCAATATACCTTCAATATTTGGTCCAGTTTTGGTTCAGTGCACAGGAACTGAACTAATTCTAATCAGAAATGAATATCCAATCTAACTAATGTGAAACGAGACATTTACTTAGATATCTTCATAATATTAAAAAAGTATAATAAAATGAAACCCACTTTTTTTTTTTTGCCCCTGACCAGCCCTTTCATTTTTGATTCGGGCGGGCCTCAACAAAAATGAGTTTGACACCCCTGGATAAGGGCAGGACTCTGTAGTCTCTAGAGAAATCGAGAGGCGATTGAAATCAGGAAGCAAAGAGAATGGACCATCAACAGGGACTGCGGGCCTTCACTTTGACCCACACTTGGGACTTACATCTCCAGAGACCACAGTGCTGCAGTCTGACGGATCTGCACAGACTTTAGGAGCTGTGAGGTCTCCGAGTGATCTCTATGTCGGAGAGGCGGATCCTGAGTTTTTCCAGACTGAGTAACTTCTCTGCATGACACTGTGGTCGCTCAGAGGAGTAACTGTGGCAACTCTCACTACGCTGAAGAACAGAATGTTTTAACAGATTCTTTGTTCCTTCTGCCTTAACATGTGTAATTTAGTACTATTATTAAGGTCTGGAATTGTTTATTTATTGATGTTTGTATAAATGGATGTGTTTCTGCGGCTGGACACCGGGATTTGTCTTGCCGGGATCAATAAAGCATCTATCTCTCTCTCTCTCTCTCTCTCTCTCTCTCTTTCTCTTTCTCTCAGACTCTCTCTCTCCCTCTCTCTCTATCTCTATCTATGTCCTTGGGCAAGACACTTCACCAACATTGCCTGGAATGAATCTGGTGTGTGTGAATGGTTGGCGGTGGGAGGGGCTGATGGCACATACTGACTGCCTAACTTCTGTCGGTGTGTCCCAAGGCAGCTGTGGCTAAAGAAGTAGTTTATCACTACCGCAAATCGAGTGAATGAAGGATGACATGTGAAGTGTCTTTGAGTGTCCAAAGAAACGCAATATAAAACCAATGCATTATTGTTTATTATTATTATTTTAATTTCTCACACGCGCTTGACAACAATAATCTATTTCCTCACCTCAGTAATGTGCAGAACGTTGACCCACTGAAACTGCAGACTCAGACACAACCATTGAAGACAGACCCAGGTGGAAGTGTCCCTCCCCCAGGAGCTCCGTCCAGGACCTCAAAGGTTTCAGTCCTGCTCCACCGAGACATGAGGCCTCTTTAAAGACTCTCTCTATCACCAGAGGAACGCTGCATGAAGAGAAAATCAGGATTTCCATAAAAGAACAGCAGGAAATATGAACTTAAAGAGCGACTAAACACCTGTGACCAGCCTGACCACGCCCACATGAACATTTGGAAATTTTCTCTTAAAAGGGCGTTGCCTGGAGGACGAAGGGACAAGGAGGGGGGCTTAGGCCCTGTCCACACGAAGTCAAGCTCAGGCCTAAACGCAAAAAAACTTTATCAATCCAGTGTATCGTCCATACGAGGCCGGCGTTTTGGGGGGGTGTAAACGAACATTTTTGAAACTAGGTCCCAGAGTGGAAAGATTTCAAAACTCCGTATATGCCGCTCCGTGGTTACTGCCTCTCCGCAATGTATCTGAGACGCTTGCGTCATCGCCCCGCCTCTTGTTAAAGCACGCATGCGCCGCACTCAGAAAATAATGACAACAACAATGTAGCTTGTTGGTTTTGTAATCCAGTGTGACCCGAAGCAACAGTTCAACCTCATCGTCCTCCATACTAATGTAGTACCAGCTCGCCCACTCGCCATGTTGTCTGTTTACAAAATACCGCGCATGCCCACGGAAGTTTGGGCTTGATCCCGTCATTGCGTCACAGCGCCACCAACAGGTCTGGCATAGTTTCACAGCGTTTTCAGGCGTATTGACTACATTCATATGGACGCACACATTTACTGAGCTAACTCCGTGTTTACAGAAAAAGTTTCTGAAATTATAAGCGTTTTGTCTTCGTGTGGATATAGCCTTAGAGCTGGGCGGACTTGTCACACGGAAAAAAAAAAACAGACATTTGTCATTGCTGCTTAAAGCAATAGTTTACACACCAGAAAGTCTCATCCCACCCTTGTTTACACACTAAGATAATTGTAGAGCTACACACCTGAACCTAAGCCACACAATTATCTCAGCAGCAGTGGTTTTCAACTCATGTAATCTAATTTTAAACCACTAGATGTCGCCAGAATATTCCAACCTGCTACTGGGGCGTGTGTGAGAGTTGAATGGGTTTATATTACTGGCGCAGACAGACGCACGTCACACATACAAAATGATGTCACACAGTATTATGGGGTCAATGGAGAGGCCAGGACCAAATTCAAATGTAGTACCACCGAAAAGGTTGAGAGGGCGCCACACAGACTTTTTTAGGCTCAAAAGTGAGATTTTATCTAATTTGCACTAAAATGTAAAAAAAGAAATGACTAGGATATGTAGAGAGCACTACAATACACATATTTATGCCGTTTATGAGTTTAAAAAAAGTTGATTGAGAAGGCTGAGAGAAGGGCTGAGGTCATCGGCATCAACGAGTGGAGAATTAGACAGAGGAGGTAGATATCGACAGAGGTATTACAGAAAGTAAGTACAGAAACCAGTATAAACATCTACTCCAGTAACAGTAAAAAAGACTGAAATCCTTCAATCTTGTATATGTACATGAAGTACAAAATGAAATGCACTTATGTTTCTCTCTGGTCTCCCTCTGTTCTTTCTCTGGTCTCTCTCTTTAGTCTCACTCTGGTCTCTCTCTCTATGGGTTCTCTTCTTGGAATAGGGTATTTTTGTTTGTGGTCATGTGTTTCTATATCCGTTTAAAAGCGACTTCATAAGAGCATTGCTTTGATCTGCTGCTGGTTGTCATGGAGACAGACCTCCTGCTGTGTTAGTCCTCACAGATCTGATTTACTAGAAGTTAGTCCTGTATCCGATTACTGCAGACTGACTGCTGCTGACTGTACATTCCTGATCCCAGGCAAATGTTTCAGGCCAATTAAAATAATACGGGACACTTGAATCCGTTTGTGAGAGCACAGGTGCATTCAAGCCCGATCCCTCGGGCTTGATCCCTAACCCTAACCCATGAGAGAACTCTGTATATTTGTATTTATATACATCCCCATTAGCTATTGAAATATAAGGCAGCTATACTGTACTTCCAGGGGAGATGATGTTAACACACTAGCCTCATACAAACATATAGCCTATACACTTATACAAAGACACAAACACAGCGTCAGTCCTGGATCTACAGCCTCAGTACTGGATCTACAGCGTCAGTCCTGGATCTACAGCCTCAGTCCTGGATCTACAGCGTCAGTCCTGGATCTACAGCGTCAGTCCTGGATCTACAGCCTCAGTCCTGGATCTACAGCCTCAGTCCTAGATCTACAGCCTCAGTCCTGGATCTACAGCCTCAGTCCTGGATCTACAGCGTCAGTCCTGGATCTACAGCCTCATTCTTGGATCTACAACCTCTGTCCTGGATCTACAGTCTGTCCATCAATAGGAGTGCCATGGTTCCTTGCCAATGCAGAAGGGTCTACGGACAGTGGTCATCCCGCTCCCTATGGACCCATGGCTCCAATGTGTTTGTTATTATTTCCTGTGTTCAAACTGTTTGATTTCATGATCTGTTGTTGGTGACTCAACCACTTTGTAAAGCCCTCCGAGAAGCCAACTGATTTAGGGCAATACACAAATACATTGAATTGAATACTTTCTATCTACTGAAGAAATTATTTCACATTCTAAAACATGAAATGACAAAGCGAACAGACTCCTTCTCCTTTTTAATGCCCCAAAACAATGTTTCTTCTTTTAATCCTTTGTAAACTATTGCTTTCTTCTGCTCTTCTTTCAGCAATCAGCCACTTCTCCATCCTTGGGTTTCCATGGCGAAACACCACGGTTCTCCTCGCTTGTTAACAGGCGATCATTGTGCTCACGCTGTGAATTTATTAATCCCAAAGTCAGACTTGTGCGTCGGCCAATCGTCATCAATCATGCGGTGAAGCAGCATTTTGGCTCGAAGCTGCACGACTCGACATTTCTCTGGAAGAAATACAACTCTCACAGCTTTGGGAGGAGAAGGCAGTGGAGCATTCCAACCACAGCGCGGGACAAAGCACCGGTGACATCAGGCGACAAAGACGTTGACGAGTGCTTTCTCCTTCGTCGTGTAGAGACCGCTGTAAACTGGTGTAAAAAGATGTCCGACAGAGTTGAGACATCTTTCATGGACATCTATTAGCGTAAAGTCCTCCACGATAACTGCTGCGATTTAGGGTTTTACCAAAATAAATTGAATTGAATTGATATGGTTGAAGCAAACTTTTGGGTTGGACTGGTGAAAAAACAATGGTAAATCCTTTGAGGTCTTTGAACAATATATAGCCTTTCAAAATGGTCTGGACCTGTAATTATTTCTTGAGCCGTTTCCTGCTGATGCAGAAGGGACTATGGACAGTTAATAAGATTGATGGATATTGGTGTTTCTGCCTCTTATAGACCAAAAGGGTTGTGTGTGTGTTTTTATAATTGCATTCCAATTGTTTGAATTGTTTGATTCTCTGATCTGCGTTGGCAAATCAATAACTTTGTAACTGCTGTTGTGATTTACTTCTGTACAAAAATACATTGAATTGAATTGAAATGTAAAAAGTCCAGTTTCTATCAGTGATTCTACTCTTTTTGTTGTGGGTAGAACTGGTGATCATTAGTTGTGTTTATATCAGGAACTTCTGGCACAAACATGTCATTTCACTCCTTCTGACTCAGTCCTGCATCAGTGAGATGTCGCTGTACCACTCTGACATCCCACTGAAACTGTACTGGAACTTTTGCACTAATATGTTCCAACATGAGTCAGTTTTATTGGCCAGAAATAATGCTTAAAACTTATATATAAGAAATATAAGTACTGTTCGTACATTTGCTGCCATAACTACAGCACACAAAGTATTAGAAATGTGTTTTTGTTCTGCTCGAAACAGGGACGCGTGGAGTTTGCATGTCCTTCCCGTGTCTGCGTAGGTTTCCTCCAGGTGCTCTGGTTTCCCCTACCTCTGAAAACATCCTGACCAAAAGCTCAACATCTGTAGATACACCCTGTTACTACGATGACCACTGCTCCTGACAGAGGCCATAAAGTGGCTCTCCAGAAGGATCAAATGCTGAGGACAAAATTGCCTACGGGGACAGTACAGCGTAATAACACACTTTAGAATAAGTGTTTTGTTTGGCTTAAAGGCCTCAATGTACTGTATTTCTGTATGGCCCTAAATCACAACAGTAGTGATCTTGGGGGTTTACAAAGCTGTCGATTCGCCAACACAGATCAGAGAATCAAACAGTTCAATCACAAGAAATGCAATGATAACTAGAAACTTGCAATGGCTGAAGCCATTGCGATTGACTGCGGAACAGATCTAATGTGGAAATCTGCTAAAAAAAAATCCTTGAAATCCTTTAAAAAGCCTTGAAACTGTTAAAATACTTGATAGATATTTGAAACTCCTGAAGTCCTTGAAATTGTTGAAACCTTTAAACTCCTGAAATCCTTGAAACTGTTGAAACATTGAAACTCCTGAAATCCTTGAAACTTTTTTAAACCTGGAAACTGTTGAAAGTGTGGAAACTCCTGAAATCCTTGAACCTCCTGATATCCTTGAAACTGGTTAAATTCTTAAACAGCTGAAATCCTTGAAACTACTGAATGTATTGAAAGTGTCCTTGAAACTGAAAAATCCCCTCACCGCTGAAACAATTTGGTTCCTGTAACTAAGGAAACCTGGTCTGTGGTCATTATCTGGTGGTGGTCTGAGTCTTCGTTTGGGTCTTGGTCTGGTGGTATAATGCAACCTATTAGGTTGCATTATACATGAAAAAACCCTATTAAGTTGCATTATACTGGTTTACATGAAAAAAACCCTATTAAGTTGCATTATACTGGTTAACATGAAAAAAACCCTATTAAGTTCCATTATACTGGTTTACATGGAAAAATCCCCATTAAGTTGCATTATACTGGTTTACATGAAAAAAACCCTATTAAGTTGCATAATACTGGTTTACATGGAAAAATCCCCATTAAGTTGCATTATACTGGTTTACATGGAAAAAACCCTATTAAGTTGCATTATACTGGTTTACATGGAAAAATCCCCATTAAGTTGCATTATACTGGTTTACATGAAAAAAAACCCTATTAAGTTGCATTATACTGGTTTACATGAAAAAAACCCTATTAAGTTGCATTATACTGGTTTACATGGAAAAATCCCTATTAAGTTGCATAATACTGGTTTACATGGAAAAATCTCCATTAAGTTGCATTATACTGGTTTACATGAAAAAAACCCTATTAAGTTGCATTATACTGGTTTACATGGAAAAATCCCTATTAAGTTGCATTGTACTGGTTTACATGGAAAAATCCCTATTAAGTTGCATTATACTGGTTTACATGAAAAAAACCCTATTAAGTTGCATTATACTGGTTTACATGTAAAAACCCCTATTAAGTTGCATTATACTGGTTTACATGGAAAAATCCCTATTAAGTTGCATTATACTGGTTTACATGGAAAAATCCCTATTAAGTTGCATTATACTGGTTTACATGGAAAAATCCCTATTAAGTTGCATTATACTGGTTTACATGGAAAAATCCCTATTAAGTTGCATTATACTGGTTTACATGGAAAAATCCCTATTAAGTTGCATTATACTGGTTTACATGGAAAAATCCCTATTAGGTTGCATTATACTGGTTTACATGTACAAATCCCTATTAAGTTGCTTTATACTGGTTTACATGTAAAAACCCCTATTAGGTTACATTATAGTGGTTTACATGTAAAAATCCTTATTAAGTTGCATTATACTGGTTTACATGTAAAAACCCCTATTAAGTTCCATTATACTGGTTTACATGTAAAAACCCCTATTAAGTTCCATTATACTGGTTTACATGTAAAAACCCTATTAAGTTGCATTATACTGGTTTACATGAAAAAAAACCCTATTAAGTTGCATTATACTAGTTTACATGGAAAAATCCCTATTAAGTTGCATAATACTGGTTTACATGGAAAAATCCCCATTAAGTTGCATTATACTGGTTTACATGGAAAAATCCCTATTAAGTTGCATTATACTGGTTTACATGGAAAAATCCCTATTAAGTTGCATAATACTGGTTTACATGGAAAAATCCCCATTAAGTTGCATTATACTGGTTTACATGGAAAAATCCCCATTAAGTTGCATTATACTGGTTTACATGGAAAAATCCCTATTAAGTTGCATTGTACTGGTTTACATGGAAAAAACCCTATTAAGTTGCATTATACTGGTTTACATGGAAAAAACCCTATTAAGTTGCATTATACTGGTTTACATGTAAAAACCCCTATTAAGTTGCATTATACTGGTTTACATGGAAAAATCCCCATTAAGTTGCATTATACTGGTTTACATGAAAAAAAACCCTATTAAGTTGCATTATACTGGTTTACATGAAAAAACCCTATTAAGTTGCATTATACTGGTTTACATGGAAAAATCCCTATTAAGTTGCATTATACTGGTTTACATGGAAAAATCCCTATTAGGTTGCATGATTACACTGAAGTCCTTGAAACTGCTGAAGTCCTTGAAACTGCTGAAGTCCTTGAAACTGCTGAAGTCCTTGAAACTGTTGAAGTCCTTGAAACTCTTGAAATCTTGAAACTGCTGAAATCCTTGAAACTGTTGAATCCTTGAAACTGTTGAATCATTGAAACTGTAGAAATGTCTGAAAGAGCTGAAGTCCTATTAAAATGCATGGGCCTATTAAAATGCATTGCAGAATTCTCAATGCAGATTTTTGTCCGATTGCGGAAAAACCGGAAATCGCTGAAGTCCCAAAAGTAATAGCAATAATCTCCCAAACATGTGGAACGTTTTGATGTATAACTTGTGGAAATTGTTGAAAATGTGAAAGCTGTGAAACGTGTCAAAAAAAATGACGGAATAAAGAAATACAAAACCAATGGTTGACTGCGGAAGGTTCCGCAGTCAATCAAAAATAGATAGAGCCATTGGTCCATAAAGGGCAGGTGACCAATGTCCATAAACTGTCCTTAGACCTTCCTGCATCTGCGAGGAAAACAGGTGATGAATATTGACTTATTGACAGTGGTTTGTCCAATCTGGCTTTGTTCATATTTATTTAGTTTCTTTAGCCATATGATAACTATGAATGAATTAAATATGCAGTGATAGGGTTAGAGCAGTCCATAAGCTGGGTTTCCCTCTTGCCCTGTCTAAATAACATTGCACGGGGCCCCCACTAAGCTGGAAGCCGCCCTGGGGAGAGTCCATCATTGTGTTTATGTGAGTGTGTCCCAGCTGTGTCCTCTACAACACTCACACATCCATGTCATTACTGGAGCTGCTCCCCATTCATTCATCCTGATCCAGTCCAGCCCCAGTCCCCAAACACCCCCTCCAGGTCCCACAGGGGCCGCTAAAAACCCTAGGGTGAAAGTTCAATCATGAAAGAGGGGGCAACCGCCTGTTAGCCACAGCACTCACAACAACAAGTGCAAGCAGAGAGGCCGGTCCCTGTCGCTGTGGATGAAAATGTATTAAGAGGAAATACTACGTTATATTAAACTTGACGATGATACTATTTAGTTTGTCGTTTCATGTTTTAGAATTTGAAAAAATATATGAAAAGAAAAAAACATGCTGAAAAAAAAGGGTTTTCGTCTGTAACTCCCTGTGCTGCCACCAGAGGGAGAAGCATGTATTAGAACATGTAATGGACAAGTGATTAAAAGTTAAGTAAAGGCCGAACTACATACGTCCCCACAATAATGAAGGATTTTTACTTAAACTTCGGACCTTTTCTTCTGTTTTCCATGTATTGTTTATATTAAATATTCATTCTTCAATTACATCTTAATTTTATATTTGTTGTGATTGAATCCAGACCTACTGGAAAAAAATATGTCAAATAAAATATAAATTTCAAAACACAAAAATATGTAAAACAAAAAAATAAATAATAATAATATAAATAATGGTAAGGAAAAAAAAAATCTGGCCCCAACCTGCTTTTAAGTTTTCAAATTCTGCCTCGGATATACAGTGCCTTGCGAAAGTATTCAGCCCCCTTGAACCTTTCAACATTTCGCCACATTTATGGCATCAAACATAAAGATATAAAAATTAAATTTTTTGTCAAGAATCAGCAACAAGTGGGACACAATCGTGAAGTGGAACAAAATTTATTGGATAATTCAAACTTTTTTAACAAATAAAAAACTGAAAAGTGGGGCGTGCAATATTATTCGGCCCCCTTGCGCTAATACTTTGTAGGGCCACCTTTTGCTGCAATTACAGCTGCAAGTCGCTTGGGGTATGTCTCTATCAGTTTTGCACATCGAGAGACTGGAGTTCTTTCCCATTCTTCCTTGCAAAACAGCTCGAGCTCAGTGAGGTTGGATGGAGAGCGTTTGTGAACAGCAGTCTTCAGCTCTTTCCACAGATTCTCGATTGGATTCAGGTCTGGACTTTCTAACACCTGGCCATTCTAACACCTGGATACGTCTATTTGTGAACCATTCCATTGTAGATTTGGCTTTATGTTTTGGATCATTGTCCTTTTGGAAGATAAATCTCCGTCCCAGTCTCAGGTCTTTTGCAGACTCCAACAGGTTTTCTTCCAGAATGGTCCTGTATTTGGCTCCATCCATCTTCCCATCAATTTTAGCCATCTTCCCTGTCCCTGCTGAAGAAAAGCAGGCCCAAAGCATGATGCTGCCACCACCATGTTTGACAGTGGGGATGGTGTGTTCAGGGTGATGAGCTGTGTTGCTTTTACGCCAAACATATCGTTTTGCATTGTGGCCAAAAAGTTCGATTTTGGTTTCATCTGACCAGAGCACCTTCTTCCACATGTTTGGTTTGTCACCCAGGTGGCTTGTGGCAAACTTTAAACAAGACTTTTTATGGATATATTTGAGAAATGGCTTTCTTCTTGCCACTCTTCCATAAAGGCCAGATTTGTGCAGTGCACGACTGATTGTTGTCCTATGGACAGACTCTCCCACCTCAGCTGTAGTTATCTGCAGTTCATCCAGAGTGATCATGGGCCTCTTGGCTGCATCTCTGATCAGTCTTCTCCTTGTTTGAGATGACAGTTTGGAGGGACGGCCGGGTCTTGGTAGATTTGCAGTGGTCTGGTACTCCTTCCATTTCAATATAATTGCTTGCACAGTGCTCCTTGAGATGTTTAAAGCTTGGGAAATCATTTTTGTATCCAAATCCGGCTTTAAACTTCTCCACAACAGTATCTCGGACCTGCCTGGTGTGTTCCTTTGTCTTCATGGTTCTCTCTGCGCTTTAAACAGAACCCTGTGACTATCAAAGAGCAGGTGCATTTTTACGGAGACTTGATTACACACAGGTGCATTTTATTTATCATCATCAGTCATTTAGGACAACATTGGATCATTCAAAGATCCTCACTGAACTTCTGGAGTGAGTTTGCTCCACTGAAAGTAAAGGGGCCGAATAATATTGCACGCCCCACTTTTCAGTTTTTTATTTGTTAAAAAAGTTTCAATTATCCAATAAATTTCGTTCCACTTCATGATTGTGTCCCACTTGTTATTGATTCTTGACAAAAAAAATTCATTTTATATCTTTATGTTTGAAGACTGAAATGTGGTGAAATGTTGAAAAGTCCTCTCTCTGGTCCCTCTCTGGTGTCTCTCTCAGGTCTCTCTCTCTGGTCTTTCTCTCTGGTCTCTCTAATAGTTATCTGTGTTCTTTCACTCTAAGGTCTCTCTGTGGTCTTTCTCTGGTGCACGGCCTTGGACAGCCGCAGCAGCACTCAGACCTACAACCAACAGGTTTGAAATCTTTGCGAACAGTCGTGAGTTGAGGTGGGTGTAAAAATGTATAAAGGAGTTTTACAGCCTCAAAACATACAGCTGCAACTGAGAGGATTTTGCTGATTGCGGGTTATTTTTAGAACACATTATCCCCGCCATAAACCAGGACCCACTGTAAAAAACCAATGCACTCGACCTGAGCCGGATCCACCTGCTTTGAACACGCAGTTAATTTGAAACCAGGCTCAATAAGGCTCCCGATTCCTTGGATGTGTCTACAGGCACATTTCATGTTGATTTGACTCAGATCTTTGCCGCTGAACACCAGCGAGTGGATTTACGACCTGCTTTCCTTCATAGTCGGAGTCTGATGAAACAAAAACATCTCCCTGAACTTTTCTATTTGCCTTTCTACTTCGCCAAATCCCTTTGGTCTTGACAAGCAGCCTCGAAAAAGCTATTAAGCCTCTAGAATATCCCAAACTGATTTAACAATAATCACTGCTCGGTGCCGCCCTGAAGAATGTGCCAACTTGCTTTCGTTTTTATATTTTCCTGCAGATGGATTTTTGCACAGATGATAATTTCACTTTAAGCCCAGAGCACATATTGAATGACTTTCCTGTAACGCTAATGCTAATGGCCTACACAGACTTTTCTGAAGACATTTTCCTTTTGGCCAATTTTTGCACATTGGAAGCTAATTATACAGTACATACAGTGCCTTGCGAAAGTATTCGGCCCCCTTGAACCTTTCAACATGTCGCCACATTTCAGGCTTCAAACATAAAGATATAAAAAAAATATTTTTTGTCATGAATCAACAACAAGTGGGGCACAATCGTCAAGTGGAAAGAAATTTATTGGATAATTTAAACTTTTTTAACAAATAAAAAACTGAAAAGTGGGGCGTGCAATATTATTCGGCCCCTTTACTTTCAGTGCAGCAAACTCACTCCAGAAGTTCAGTGAGGATCTTTGAATGATCCAATGTTGTCCTAAATGACTGATGATGATAAATAGAATGCACCTGTGTGTAATCAAGTCTCCGTATAAATGCACCTGCTCTTTGATAGTCTCAGGGTTCTGTTTAAAGCGCAGAGAGAACCATGAAGATAAAGGAACACACCAGGCTGGTCCGAGATACTGTTGTGGAGAAGTTTAAAGCTGGATTTGGATACAAAAAGATTTCTCAAGCTTTAAACATCCCAAGGAGCACTGTGCAAGCAATTATATTGAAATGGAAGGAGTATCAGACCACTACAAATCTACCAAGACCCGGCCGTCCCTCCAAACGTTCATCTCAAACAAGGAGAAGACTGATCAGAGATGCAGCCAAGAGGCCCATGATCACTCTGGATGAACTGCAGATAACTACAGCTGAGGTGGGAGAGTCTGTCCATAGGACAACAATCAGTCGTGCACTGCACAAATCTGGCCTTTATGGAAGAGTGGCAAGAAGAAAGCCATTTCTCAAAGATATCTATAAAAAGTCTGGTTTAAAGTTTGCCACAAGATGGATGGAGCCAAATACAGGACCATTCTGGAAGAAAACCTGTTGGAGTCTGCAAAAGACCTGAGACTGGGACGGAGATTTATCTTCCAACAGGACAATGATCCAAAACATAAAGCCAAATCTACAATGGAATGGTTCACAAATAGACGTATCCAGGTGTTAGAATGGCCAAGTCAAAGTCCAGACCTGAATCCAATCGAGAATCTGTGGAAAGAGCTGAAGACTGCTGTTCACAAACGCTCTCCATCCAACCTCACTGAGCTCGAGCTGTTTTGCAAGGAAGAATTGGCAAGAATTCCAGTCTCTCGATGTGCAAAACTGATAGAGACATACCCCAAGCGACTTGCAGCTGTAATTGCAGAAAAAGGTGGTGCTACAAAGTATTAGCGCAAGGGGGCCGAATAATATTGCACGCCCCACTTTTCAGTTTTTTATTTGTTAAAAAGTTTAAATTATCCAATAAATTTTGTTCCACTTCACGATTGTGTCCCGCTTGTTGTTGATTCTTGACAAAAAATTAAATTTTTATATCTTTATGTATGAAGCCTGAAATGTGGCGAAATGTTGAAAGGTTCAAGGGGGCCGAATACTTTCGCAAGGCACTGTAAATACATTACATGACAATGCAGTAAAAGTGACTAGAAGCAATATCACTAGTTCCTCGCTCTCAAAGTTTGCTTCTATCGTCGGTTTTCGCATTAATATGTTTTTGGTCTTTGTCACATCTTTAGATCAGCTTTTTCAGACAAAAACGTTGAGCAGAGAGGACCACAGTGTAACGCAGCCCATAGTGAGTAAAAGAGTGACTTGCAGGGCTCTTTCTTTCAAATGTTTTATAATCATGTAGAGACTGCATGTTGAAGTCTGATCTGCTCCTATTCAAATAAATGAAAATCTGATTCCACAACATATATTAAAGGCGAGGAAGGTTTTTTCCCACTCACTTTTAAATCTCAGCATTGTGTCCTTAGGCAAGACACTTCACCCACATTGGAGTGGGTCTGGTGTGTGTGGATGGTTGGTGGAGGTCTGGGGGTGGGCGGTGGCACACGCTGGTTGCCTCGCTTCGGGCCCCAGGGCAGCTGTGGCTACAGTAGTAGTCGTCGCCTCCTGTATGGAGTGAAGCAATGATTACATTTGAAGCATCTTTGAGAGTCCTGAACAGCGCTATATAAAACCAGATGATCATTATTATCATTATTATCAATATCATATAAGGTTACTTACACAATTCTTTCTATTGCGATTTACTAGATTCTCCTTGTAATTATTCATTAATAATAATATTATTAATGACAAAAAATAGTTAGGTACCCAAGCTTTAACTAGACCTAACATGCCTCACCTGACATCCCTGTAGTATATCTAAAAGTAGCGTGTTGCTAACACATGCCTCATAACTGGATTTACAAAGATAGAGCGGTAAACCACAGATATTTAAGCACAAAATGGTGAGTGTGACACAAACAATGACTGAGCTGGAGGGGTCTTTTACATCCAAGTCAATGGGAGCCAAACTTCCCCATGAGCACTTCCCTATTGGGCTTAATTGAGCTGGTTAGCATTGTCCATCTATATACAGTATGTGGTCTCAAGTAATTTAATGAATTAATCTGTGTTGTCATATAATTCTGTAAATTGTGAAGAAACATAAAAAGTCACAAAGTTATGATGTTTAAAAATGTATATGAGCTGAGTAACTACAATCCCAAAACAAAAAGTCGTCAAATTGACTACTCTGAGAGTTATAGAGTCAATTACTTTTGACTTATTTGTCTGCTCACTGGATTCACCACATAGGGAAATCACGAGTCATCGATGATCGGAGTCACAGTCGCCTTTACCAGCTGCAGCCGGTTATAACCACAGGGACGTGTTGGAAATGCCCCAACAGCTGATGCCGGTTGCCTGCACAGATGACAGTGCAAAGTCTTATGACCACGACAAATGCTACAGCAGCTCTGAGCGACACATGGCTGTGATGTCACAGTCCGTTCACTCTCAACATCCTGAGGAAACATGATAACCATAGACTGTAAACAGATAGACGATGCTAACCTGCTAGCTCAATAAAACCCATTGGGAAGTGCTTATGGATTAGTTTTGCTCCAACTCGCTCTGGCTCTTGTTGTAAAAGTAAACTCCTCTAGCTTAGTAATCGTTTGTGTCACACTCAACATTATGGGATTGGAAAAATCTATAGTTTAGTGCTCTCTGTGATCCTGGTTTTCATGTTGTTATATTGTCTTTGTAAATCCAGATATGAGCCATTTCAGGATTGACCAATCAGATGCCTTCATTTGCAGGGAAACTTACCCTAGCAACCATCTTAGAAACACATCTGCCCGTAACGATCTGCTAACTCTGCAGAGCAAATGCCCATATAAGGAAATTGGCTCTAGCTAGTTTATGTTCAAATTGGCTTCTTCTGCACTAAGCTTAAAACTCTACGCCAGGCATGTCAAAGTCAAATACATCAGAGGGCCAAAAAAACAAATTTGCTGCGAGCCGAGGGCCGGACTGGTTCAATGTTTATTAACTCATTGCCTGCCAGCCTATTTCAGAACAGGTACTCCCATATTGCCAGCAGTTTCTGATGATTTTTATAGATTTTTCAAGACCCACAGAATATTGTGTACTATGACTATCTGAAATCCGAAACCAGATTCTGAAAGAATAGACTGTCTACTTTCATCAGCAACAAGAATTTTGTTTCTAGCTTGTAATCCACAGTTGAGTAGAGGGATGCATCTAGCTGTTTTCAAACTATTCAGAGAGCGCTGCTGCCACCTGCTGGCTCGATTCAATATGCTCTCAAGCTTATCCCCATACATATTAGATATAATAGACATCTGGGAACATGAAAATAGCGGAAAACGCAATTGACGTAATAGCGCGTCAATGGCAGGCAGCGGGAAATGTAAAATTCATTCGCGGGCCGGATTTGGCCCGCGGGCCTTGACTTTGACACATGTGCTCTACGCTGATGTCGCACTTGGTCTGTGGTACAGTCTACGGTTGGAGCTTATGTTGTTGAATGCATTGGCAGCAAGAGAAGGGGTCTTGAAACTAGTCCAGTGCGGCTGTTTTCATTCCAACCGAGCAGAAGCAGAATCCACCCATTTCTTCAAATGGGTTTTTCTGAGGTGTTCCTTGCAGATACAGGAGGGTCCAGGACATTGATGGATTGATTTATTAACATTCCTGAACAATGGTCATCCTGCTCCCTATGGGCCAAGGGTTATTACTGCATTTCCTGTGTTTGAACGGTTTGATTCTCTGTTGTTGGCAAATCGACAACTTTGTATAGTCCTCCGAGACAGCTGCTGTTGCAATACACATATAATCTTGATAGAATTGATTTGAAAAAAGGGATGAGACACGACATAGAAGGCTAATACTTTGTCGGACATGTTTGCTTTGGATGCTGGGATTGAGTCTATAATACCAAGAATTTAGATTATTTCGGAAAACTTCTACTTGGAAAATGTTACAAATTCCTCTTAAATTTCAGAATGTATGATGCATTATACATTATACTGATCTCTCTTTGTCAGCCTCAGCAAATTTGAAATCCCATCCAAAAATCACACGAATAGATAATATAGTCTTTTTTTAATCATTAATGTTGAAAGAAAAATATTAAAAACAAAAGCAGGCTGTTGCTTTTGCCCGTCTGTAGTGCAGGTGAACTCTCTGGCCTGGGGCACTTTTGGAGCTCCAAAGAATGTCCTGTTAAGTCCGTCCAGCTCCTCAATCATGAGAGTGTGTGAGTCCAGCTGTTATAGAGGAGAAGAGTGAGGACAGAGTACGATTCACTTTTTAATCAACTTTACTTCTATCACTTGGTTCTGAAAGTTAAATTTATGGGTTTTGAGCAGGGACTGTAGAAGGAGTGGGCAAATCTAGAGCTCACCAAAAGAGCTGAAGAAGCAGATTAGAAGAGCGGCCATAATAGCTGTTTTGACGCCAAATTCCTTATATGGGCAGTTGTTACCGACAGGGGTTACCTACAGGCGTGACTTACTCACTAGAGGGGGAAGAAGTCAATAGAACGTGTTGCTAAGTGGTTTTGAAAACGAAACCCTGAAGAAATTGAGCTTTTCAGTGCTAAATTTGCCTCCTGCTGGGTGCCTCACTCTGGGTGACCTGGAGAGCAGCTTCAGTGACAAACTGATCTACCTTTGTTGTGTGAAGGAGAGGTTCTCCAGGTTCTTTCTTTCACACAACAAAGAAGGGGAACCTCCTTCTTAATTCAGTCGGACTGTACAAGAAGAACAACCGAGCCTGTACATGAAGTTCATCTGTAAATAGTGATTTCAACAATCATGGGCAAAGTTACAATTTCAGAATGTCTCCATTTATTCTGCCATATTGTGACTATGATCTATCCTTGTATTAGAGTTTAATACAGATTTATCTACAGACAAATACATTCAAGAATATATTTCTTGCACTAGAATATTCAGTGTTTTATGCTTTATACTTTATTAACGCCAAAGATAGATATTTTTTTCTAATTATAATTCTTACAGTATAGAGTTGTGCTATTCTTAAAGATGCCATATTACGATTTTTTACTCTAACTCACATGATTACAGTGCTATTTGGATTCATACAGATTGATTTCCTCGAGCTGTTTCAAGTTGTGACGTGGCACAATCCGTGACGTCAAAAGCCCGCCTCCAAGTGGTGATTGACGGCGGGGAGAAACTGAACCGTGCTATGGTCTGAGTCCAGCGTGTGGTCCATTCAATGTAGATATGTGTTTGAGATTTTTTGTGTTCGCTTCATGTCAACTTTGAGAAAATGTGTTTTTGGTGTAAATATGTGTCGAGACGGGGATCTGCCTCAAATCCACAAGTCTGAAATCCGCGAAGAAAGATGTTTCGTAGATGTTTTTTTACAAGTGACGGTGACACTTTACCAAAGACTGTTCCAGAACTACAGTTACCTTGAAACGGGTCCTACTCAAAAGCTGATCTGGAAACCTGGTGTTATTTCCAACATAAAAGACACTAACAGGAGCCTCGGTCTGTGAGTGCCATGAAACTATCTCACTGTGTATCACTGTGAACTAAATAATTAGGGTCCGATTCTAGATGAAGGACATAGGGCTTTATGTGACCCATTGTTTTGAGTGTTGTACGGTGTATCACCCAAATTGTTATCATACATGTGCGTAGGATGGACCGTGAAAAATTAAGAATAGCTAAATATGGCACCTTTAATGTCCACTATCTTTTGTTGTGTGCATTCCTACTGTTCTGTAACTTGTGATGCAACACTGACATTTCCCCACTGTGGGACAACTAAAGGATCTGTTATCTTCATCTTAATCTTAATTTATAGATTTATATTTATTGCTCCTGTTATGAAGCATTTACAGCTACTTAGCTCTGTTTTGTGTGTGATCTTACTACTGTGCTGTGTGTGTGTGCGTGTATATATCAATACGCACACACGCACACACACACACTGGACATGCACTCACCCACACACATACACACACAGACACACACATACACACACAGCCCTGCTCCAGACAGTGGGCTGTTGGGGGAGGGGCCTCTTGACTGCACACACTCATATTGTGTGAGAGCCCACACTGACTACAGCGCTGCAGTTTGGAGAGTCACATCCAGATTTCTCCTGTGGATTACTTTAACAGTGGATATTCCTGATCAAAAGTGAGTAATTTTATGATTTTTTTTGGCTACAGAACTGTTTCAAGACTTGCCCATGTCCAGAGTTTGCATCAAGAGGTGAAGATTGTATTCAGAAAAAATCACTTAAATCCTGTCCACTTGTTTTAACACTGGAACTCCCAGAGCAGTCAATTTGACAGCTTTTAGTTTTTGAAGCGTAGTTATTCAGCTTGTGTACGTTGTGTGTTTTCATAACTTTCTGACTTTTCTGGTTCTTTATGGAGTTTTATACTAATTCATTATTTTTTTAATCAAAATATGTTTTATTTTCGAAATGTGAGGAGTTCTATCTTTAACTCTATGGCAGTCATTCTGATGTAAATGTAAGATTATTATTCATTAATTTTTTATCGCTTGGTAACCATCGTTCCATGGCAAGTCCCTTTTTCTCCAAGGGGCTGGTTCTGGACTGGTTCTAAGGAAAATCATCTTGGTTTTCCTCCAGAGAAGAGCAAGTGCGAGTTACCATAGCAACATATTGTTTAGCAGTCATCATTTAGCCTTTCACCAAACTTTTTTTCTGTATTTCAGTTATATTTGAGAGTTTTACTACTTATTAAAAATGGGTAAAGGAAAAAATAAATAAAAAATACTTAATAACTTTACGGGGGAATTTTTTAGAATTCCGTTGATTTGCATGGACGTCCTAGTGTTTTTTATCAGAGCATCCCAGTATTCTACAGACAGAGATCACTCCCATGTTTTGACTCCATAAAATCAGCAGTAAAACTAATAGCAGCTTATCTCTTGTCTCGCTCTTATCTGAGCTCTTAAACCACTAAAGGAAGTTGCTAATTGCTCTTGACTTTAAAGTGTAGGAAGTTGTAGTAGTAGTAGAAATTGTAGTAATTGAGTCGCCGTTGCTTTCAAGTTGTAAATCATTTGAATCGATGAGCTGCTGTGTCATCCATCAGCGTTTGACTTTGATGTCTACAAGCCGCAATGACGCTGTGGTTTATTGCTACGTCAAAAGTCACCACATATTCAGTTTGAGCCTGTTGAGACTGTTCCAAACTGGCTTTATTTCCCTCTCGTCATAAAAAAACTGGAAAATTAGCACAGTCTACGGGCAGAAGAGAAAGACTGAGGTTCGGAAAGGGATTTTATAAAAGCCTTTATTACCACTAGTCTTGAACTTGAAAAAGGCATTGGGTTTGGGCGATGGGCCTTTACCAGAGCCTTCACCGGGGCCTTCACCAGAGCCTTCTCCGGGGGCCGGCTCATCAGGAGACTGCTGCCTCTGTGCCGATTTATCATGGATGTATTATTTTCCAGCATTGCGGTGGATCCGTGCTACTGCAGACTTTTATTGTAAGTTTTTTAAATTTATAGGTGGTAACGTGCACTTTTTATTGAACTGTATTTTAATTGGTAAGCTAATAACCTGCACTTTTTACAAGGACCACAGATGAAAAGTAACATGGTGCTAAATCTGGTGCAGCCATATTTTTAATGTAACTGCGCGTGGTTCTTAATAAATTAACCTTAAACTTGAGTTTAACTCCGCTTTCACCGGAGCGACTCAGGCATTTCCCCATAGACTTCAATGTTAGCTAAAACATCTGTCATGGAACCTACTGCTCCCTCAAATGTTTGGTTCAGTGCATTTTAGAGTCCCTCATGCAGAACCTTTTTTTTCATGATCATCATGATCTGTACACAACATTATAAAAAGACAGCGGTCCTAGAAAAAAGGAGATCAATCTGATTCTCAATTAAGACCCCTCTGACCCAACATCTCTTCCTTCATTTTACACAACAACACGTGGTCTGTGAGGTCCGAGTATTGACTCTGTGTAGACCACAAGAGACATAGACAATAATACATTCCCGAGGCGAGCATCAGGATTGAAAGATTATAATAAATAATGATAATGCATCGGTTTTATATAGCGCTTTTCTGGACACTCAAAGACGCTTCACATGTGTCATTATTCATTCACTCCATACACGGTGGTGATAAACTACTGCTGTAGCCACAGCTGCCCTGGGGCACACTGACAGAAGCGAGGCAACCAGTATGTGCCATCGGCCCCTCCGACCACCACCAACCATTCACACACACACCAGACTCATTCTAGGCAATGGGGGTGAAGTGTCTTGCCTAAGGACACAACGGCAGTTTGGCACTTTACAGCCGCAGCCGCCCCACTGTGGCTGGTGTTCCCAGAGGTTAAGTGTCTTGCCGAGGACACAACGACAGTAGTCAGAGGGAGTCGATGGTGAAAGTCTTGAGCGGGGCTTGAACCCACGACCTTCTGGCTCAAAGGCCAAAGCTCTACCAACTGAGCTACTGCCGCTCATGTCGCAGATTGATAGATAGATTTAAACGATGGCCTTTAAAGAGAATTTATGAACGTTTCTAGTGAAACATAATGGGACAATCTGAGGTAACGTCAACTAATCTTGTGGAACTAAATTAAAGCTAAGGTACTGTGAGATTTCATAACACTTTTAAGCAACTTTTGTTAAGGTTAAACTCATCATTCTATCAATGTGCAGAAGCCTGTACTTTTCCCTTGTTTTGTCTATCTGAAGGCCAAGCTACATGGCACCGTGGAAGCTGCTGATTGGAGGTCTCCATGTCTCCGCTCTGTATAATACACTTGCATTCTGTTGTATCTGTTGTTCGTGCTGTCTCTACCATCGACAATAAAACATGTCTTCTGTCTGAATTTAAGACACGATCCCAGACTTTGTCACCTTCTTCAGGACCTTACTAAATGTAATAGAAAGTTTTGTCTCTATCACATCTTTAAATCAGCTACCACCACATGTTTTCTAACAAGATAAAGGCAGCATGTTGTGGTCCGAATTGATCACAACATGTTACGTTTACCAGTCTCTTTCTGTCAGACAAACGACATGTGTTATTTATGGGTGTTTTTTTGCGTGCCATTCAATGAAAACAAACACTTCTTTGAACTGTGTTACATAATACACATATCGGCGAAAACTTACATAACTCTACTGGAGCTGGAGCCCTAAAGCTGATGGACCTCCAAGGCACTGGTGAGCAGGTACATTTACAGTACAGCGTTTAATCGTGTGAAAGAACATCAACGCAGAAGGAACATTTTCAGCCTGGATCATGGAGCAGGAATGCACCTCTGTGTATTTTACAGCTGATTTCACACCCAACTCCCCAGGCATCTGTCCCACCTCTCACAACGCAACACTTTTTTATTACTTTCTGGGACTTTATGAGCTGGAAAAAAACACTGGTGGATGGTTACGTGCGAGTGAAAGTACTGTGTTTAATGCTGTTGTCATTTCTGAATGGAACTCTGCCTGAACAAGTCGTGGAACGCTACAGACTTACAGCGGGAAAGACATCAAGTCCTCCATCAGGCCGATACATCTACAGACAGTACCTGCAGGACTCATAGGCGCACCTGTAAATACACTACACCAGCTAAATGTAAAGTGCTTTTAATCATGATGTGAGGCCTCTGCTGACTTCAGAGAGAGCACATCACCCCTGTGCTGGCATCACTTCAATGGTTCCCTATCACACTTAGGGTTGATTCTGATAACTTCTGAATATCTGACAGAGCTGTTATCTCTGTTTCAGTGTGTCACGTTAAAAAAAAAGGTTAAAAAAAGAATTAATAAATAAAGAAGGAAGGACCCAAAATACAACATTCCAAAAATGAAATATTTAAATAAGCAAGAATCCAAAAACAAAACTCAACTGGATGTAGAACACAGGAGCTGGGGAAAAAGACAAGAACTAGGGAACAAACACAATAAAACTGACACAAGAATGACATGTGGAACACATCAGAGCGGGGCAGACATCAACAGAACAGGAAGAGAACAGATAATACAAAATAAAACTGTAAGAAAGAGCAACAACACAGTGAGGTCAGAAAACCAGTAAGAGCACACAAGGAGCTCACAGAGCACAGAGATAAATAGCGGCAAAAAGCTTATTAATAGAAGCAATAAATATACATCTATTATAATGTACTCACCACAAGGACAAGCTCTCCCAGCTCAACGTGCCCGATTCCACCTGCAGGTGGATCACTGACTTCCTGACGGACAGGAAGCAGCGAGTGCGTCTGGGGAAGAATGTCTCGGACTCTCGGATTATAAATACAGGAGCCCCACAGGGCTGTGTTCTTTCTCCCCTACTCTTCTCCCTGTACACCAACCACTGCACCTCCAGCCACGACTCCGTGAAGCTGATCAAGTTCGCGGACGACACCACCCTCATTGGACTCATCTCCAACAACGATGAGTCCGCCTACAGGAGGGAGGTGGACCGGCTGGTGTCCTGGTGCAGTGGTAACAACCTGGAGCTGAACGCCCAGAAGACAGTGGAGATGATTGTGGACTTCAGAAAGAGCATAGTCCCCCCGCCCTCCGTGATGGACTCCCCCATCACCTCTGTGGTGTCCTTCCGTTTCCTGGGCACCACCATCACCCAGGACCTCAAGTGGGAGCCAACCATCAGCTCCCTCATCAAGAAGGCCCAGCAGAGGATGTACTTCCTGCGGCAGCTCAGGAAAGCCAAGCTGCCTGCACAGATGTTGGTGCAGTTCTACACGGCCATCATCGAGTCCATCCTCACCTCCTCCATCACCGTGTGGTTCGCTGGAGCCACAGTCAGGGACAAACAGAGACTACAGCGCATTGTGCGCTCTGCAGAGGAAGTGATCGGCCGCAGCCTTCCATCGCTGCAGGACCTGTACGTCGCCCGAGCTCGAGGCCGGGCTGGTCGTATCACAGCCGACCCCTCTCACCCTGCACATGGACTATTCCAACCACTCCCCTCAGGCAGGAGACTGCGGTCCATCAGGACTAGAACCTCCCGCCACAAGAACAGTTTCTTCCCCTCTGCTGTTGGACTCATGAACACTCTTAACCTGTCCCCCCGCCCTTTATAAAGTCACTTTACTGCCCATCATACGTCACTTTACTTCACTGTACTGCTGTCACCTTACATTGTGTGCACCATGTGCACTTGTATTTTTCTATATAGTAATTTTAATTGTAATAATTCCATTTTAAATGTTATTACTGATTTTTTTATCTCTTATTTTTTATTCTTTTTTATGCCTTCTCTACTCTTTACCTCTCTTTCTGACTGTTGCACTGAGCCAAAGCAATTTCCAAGTCTGTGACTTCCTGTTACTTACATGGCAATAAAAATCAATCTGATTCTGACAATATGGGCAGAATGAATACATAGTGACACTAAGTGGATATTGCAATACTGCAATTCTGAGATTTCAGTGAATACTAAGAACACAGATGAATGTACAGTCTGACAGCAGCAGGAAGAAAAGAAATGCAGAACCTCTTCTTCACACAGTGGGGGTGGATCAGTCTGTCACTGAAGCTGCTCTCTAGCTCATACAGTGACATGTGTGATGCCGGTGGCGACAGTCATGGTCCAGCATTGATAGATAGATAGGTAGAAACAGATGGATAGAAAGCACAATACTCACTTTATTAATATTTATTTAATTCAGTTGGCGTAAAATAAAGTGGAGCACATCACCCTAGTCAGTGACAGTCGACCGAGGCCAGTGTGGGGAAACTGGCTCCTGTCTCTGCTGTCGAGGCCAAACTGAAATCCAGCTATGGTCCTAGTAATCTCCATTCTTCTCCTCTACGCGCTGTGGAGGCTGAGAAATGTACAGTGACTTTCTGCTTTTTTGGCAGGAACAAATTGTTTCTGGATTTCACCTTTAATTTTTTTCACAAATCTTGGAAATTGCAGTAGATCTTGATGTTGTCAGAGCGTTTGGAGGCAAAGATATGTAATAGATTAGGATCAAGGCACATTGGGGAAAGATAAAAGTGAGAGAATCAGTTGATGTTTATTGTGGTTCAAGAATGCATGCTCCAGAGAATGTATTTTTATAAATCAGATCTGTTTCGGTGCTGTTAGATCACGTTATCCTGTCGCCAGCTGTGAGTTATGGATGAGGAATGTCTGAGTCACTCATGAAGAGATTTTTGATTTCTGATCCACATGTTGGTGGTTCCAAAGAAAGGTTTTTTATTAGAAAAATGTTCATATTTTTAAGAATGTATTAAATAGTTTAATAATATTGATATTTTTCCATCAAAGAAAGCACAGGTAGAAAACTGCTCTGAGTGTGATTTCATAGTGGTCTCTCTCTGGTATCTTACTGGTCTCTCTCTCACTGGTATCTCTCTCTCTCTGGTCTCTCACTAGCCTCTCTGGTCTCTCTTTCTGGTTTCTGGTCTCTTCGCTGGTCTCTCTCTCTGGTCTCTCTCTGATCTCTCACTGGTCTCTCTCTCTGATCCGTCTCTGGTCTTTCTCACTCGCTGGTTTCTCTCTCTCTCTCTCTCTCTCTCTCTCTCTCTCTCTCTGGTCATTCAACTCTTGTTTTAAAAGGCAGAAAACTGCTTTGAGTGTAATGTTTTAGTGGCATCATACCATTACAGAAATGAGAGAGGAGCTTTTAGACAGAAGGGGCGGAGCTACATGTTTGTGCCAGAAGTTCTGATATTAGCGTGGATGGATCTAAACTCGAGGTCTGCTTTTTATGAGAACAATGTTGTTGTCTCCTTTAAAGCCTCATTCATAAACTGTACATTGCAGTACTATTTTTAGGGCACAATCTGATTTTATGTCTATTTCTATTGACTGTTGTTGTTATCGGCTGTATTTATCTATATGTCTTGGCTGCAGTTCAAAGTTCAAACACTCACGACTGACCAGTAAAACATACAATTAATGAAAGAGATTAATTAAGTATTAAAAAAATAATAATAATGAGTTGGTTTTGATATAGCACTTGTCTGGACTCTCTAAAGTCTCTTCACTTGTCAACATTCATTCACTCCAAACAGCTGCCCACACACACACACACACACACACACACACACACACACACACACACACACACACACACACACCTCATTCTAATGTGGATGAAGTGTCTTGCCTAAGGACACAATAACAATCCCAAAGCCCAGGAGTTCCCAGAGAATGTCTTTGCTGGTGAGAGAGCACATCACCCCAGTACTGGCCTCACTTCACTGAGTCCCTGTCACATTCGGGGTTGGTTTTAGAATTCTGATGCTTGTTTTGAAGCGTTCAAATGATTTACCCACTGTACGTCTGACAGAGCTTTTAGCGTTCATTGATCAGCGAGATGTTAAGACCGAACTGATCAAAGTCTTCTCAATGTCAAAGGGTTAGGGGCAACTAGAGACTTTGAAGTCACTTTGTCCAATAATCAATGTAATGTTGTCAGAACGAGTACATGGGCTTTCTACAGAGCTATCAGCACATTATGTAACAGCGTGCATTTGCCTCTAAGCCTTTTTCAACAGACAGAGCTGCGGCCAAGTAATAAAGGTGAAATTGAGCGTATTCTGAAGAGATTTGTGAAGGATTGGACCAGAAGTCAGGCAGGTTAAACATGACCAGAGGGAAAGGGTTTTTTCAAATCTGTAATTAAAAAATTAAAAGGTTTTGTAAATACAGTATCTGTCCACAATCTGAAAAAGATAGAATAAAACAGCTCACGAAAAGGTGACACAGAGATTATAGTTAGCTTATCAGTGTTGACAATTGCTACAGTATATCTTTGGCATGACAAAAATGGCCATAAAAACAATTATTTGAAATGTAATTGTAATATGTGATGTATTGTTATGTCCACAATTGAAACAAGTGAATAAATAAATAAATATACATATATACCTGTGGGCCCCCAAAACAAGAAAAAAGTTGCATTAGAACCGTAAAATGTTTGTATAAGGTGTCCGGAACAATATACTAAAACTATGCTAGCAGTAAAAAGGTTTTTTTTCCATGAACATTACGAATTGTATCAGGAAAAATAAATGCGCTTTTTATACCATTCGTCCTTGTATCTTAAACCTGTTGATGCACTTGGAACTCTCTCTTTCTTGTGTCGACTCCTCTTCCAGAATTGTAGTAATTTTGATGGATAAGCAAATACTGTAAATTCAATTTTAAAGTGAGTTTCTGCCATCTGAGAGTCTTGAGCAAGGTTTCTTCAAGATTAGATTAATATAAATTGCTGGACCTGAGCTCACTAGAGCGCCTTCAGCAGCTCCAGAATGCAGCTCGCTTGCTCATAGTTACACGTCAGAAAGAGCACATCACCCCTGTGCTGGCCTGACTTCACTGGCTCCCTGTCACATTCAGGGTTGATTTTAAGATTTATTTTTTTGATGGTTGAGTCCCAGTAGATCTGACAGATCTGTTTTTGCTGTGTTAGGGGTGTGAAAAAAAAATGTATTTTATTTTTTAAATTGGTATCAATACTTAATATATGGCTACATTACGCATCTCCATTCTATTTATCATAAAAGAAAGAGTATTTTTTATTTTATTTATGCCAAAAATTGGCATATTGTATATTTCTGACCAATATATCAATAATCGTCATATCGTGATAAAATCGTTTTCGTAATATTGTTATTGTGCTATTATCGTTATTGTGAGCTTTGTATCGTGTATCGTATCGTATCGTGAGGTATCCTTAGGTTCCCACCCCTGATGGTGATCTCTCTCGGGTTTCTCTCAGGTCTCTTTCTTTTGTCCCTCTCTCTGGTCTCACTCTCTGGTCTACCCATGGTCTCACTCTCTGGTCTCTCTCATGTCTCTCTTTGGTCTTTCTCTAGTCTCTCTCTGGTCTTTCTCTAGTCTCTCACTGGTGTCCCTCTTGTCTATCTCTTTCATCACTTTTCTGTCTGAAAACACACAATTTAAGCTGTGTTATGAAGCATTTTTGGAGCGAGGAATCAACCAACCATGATTCATGAACGTTTGTCGTGCGACCTTATATAGAATCTTCTTCAGCCCTGGTCATTTATTCTTATGTTTTGTGGAGCCCTTGTCACAGTTCAGCGAACCATGCAAAGAATCCAGGGCACCAGACAGGAATCGCGCCGACAACCTTTTACAATCACCTTCGCTCTCTCTACGCTAATGAGAGAAAGCCCCCGTCCCGTCAAACTGTATAGAAGTATGCCCAGGCCAAGGTCAGGCGGTTCAACAATGTCAAAACTTTCAATCCTCTCAAAAGCAGAGCCGCCATGCTCGCTCCCAAAGTCAATAAGAGGATAACTCCACAGCTGCCGCGGGCCGGTGTTATCTCGTGAGGCCAAAATAGTCTTGTGTCTAATATTAGCCTTTGATAGGGTGCAACAATGGAGATCAGAGTGCGTTGAACTGAAGAGAATGTGAAAACTAGGGATAGTGTCAGGGATGAAGCAGACAGAGACGGATCGTGGTGCGCCAAACTCTGGAAGTTTATTTAAGTTTCTCTCAAGTTCCAGTGGTTTCCATTGCTTCTTTCTCTCAGACAGAATGGAGTCAGTACACAGTTTATTTATTATTATAGTCATTGTCACGTCACACATCGAAAGACGTACGTGTCACACCGAGACAGTCACATCATAGTCAAAATAATCAGAGTCCTTGTACAGTCCTGCACGTAGGCCCTTTGATCACATAATCACATGTGATCACTCAATTTGATCAATCAATAAAGTGAAAAAAAAAAAACATCTAAAAAAAAAAAAAAACTTACAAAAAATTACTAAAAAACAAAGATAATGTATGCATTAAACTCATAATCATCAAAATCAATATCAGTGGATTTTATCCTCTATCCTGGGGGGAAAAAAAACAAACAAAAAAAGTAAATAAATAAACAAAAAACAAAAACAAACAAAAATAAAAACAAACAAAAACCCTATTGGACACACAAGAACTCAGCAGATTCAGTCAAAACACAGACAAAAACGAGCTGAGTCTCAAATTAGAAGCTAATTTATCTTTTCTTACTCTATACTTTTATTCTAATGCTGATTGTTTACACTTCACTTCACTGTATTGTTTTCACTTTTCAATCTTAGACTGTGTACTTTACTTTTATGATTCTCTATAGTTTAAAACCATTCTAATCTATTTACAAATATGTTTGCATATTTGCTTTTATTGAGTCATTTTCTTAAACATCCATTTTAATCTAATAAATCTCTATACTGTGGTTTACTTTCATTATCAGTGGCATATTGTTAGTGGGATTTTGCTCCATGTCTATTCTACATTCTCAGGAATAAAACTGTGAACACAGAAAGACAAATGGTTAATATGAACATTATTATGGCGGTCAGTTTTCCAAATATATTTGTTGAACCAGGAAGTGCTGTCACTTCCTCCTCTCAGGCAGTTTGGGATGAATGTACATCAATAATCAAATTGTTATTATCCTTTCAAGAGCTAATCTATTTTAGCAGGTTTGGGGTTGGGGTCTACAATGGTGTTTGATTCTCTAATCTGTTCTGGCAAATCAGCTTTTTAAACTTCTCAATATCTAAATATCTACTATTGTGTTTTGGGCTACACCTAAATGCATCAAAATGCTTTTAAATGCTTTTGAATCTCTGTTGGTTGTAATCTATCTCATTGATCTAAACTATACTAGACTACACTCAAACTTTTGTATTGTCAACATTCACAGATGTTTGAACACAAGTGAATTTGACAAGTATCTAATAAAACTGTACATAAAACTAAGTAACTTTATCTACTTCTGAAGTAAATGTTTGTGAATCTATTTTGAAGGAAATGCTCCTTTTACAATTCAAATATTAGCAATGGCTAGAAATAATCTTTATTTTATGGTTGATGCATTTATCGTTTTCTATTTCTACTCTATTTTTTAACTCCAAAGCTCGGTTGCAGCTTGAGCCAAAGCATATTTCTAATTTGTGACTTCTGTCACTTTTAATAGCCGTTACATTATTCTGATTCTAATATTTTATCTGCTCTATCAGAAGGATAACATTGTATGGTACTATTTTAACTCTTATGTGGAAATGTGTTTATGAACAACAAAGGAAATCAAATTCTACTTTTTTACTACTATTTAACATCTACTAAAACGCTACAATACTCATACTTTATCATTTGAAAACATTTTAACAGTGGCTCAGTCTCCCAGACTAAAAAGTCAAAGTTTTTGTCTGTCAGATGTCTGAATACTTTACATGTATATTGCATTTGGTTACAGTTGTGGTTCTGGTTGTAGCAATAGCATCGGCAATAGATGATTTTTCATTGGCTGGTTCTTGTTCTGTAAATGTCTGTGTCCAATAGATCATCAGATGTCCAGAAGCTACAGTAGGGACAAACAAAAACAAAAGAAAGAATCATGAGTATCTCTCTCATTTAGCACGCATCAATGGCATGATTTTAAAAATATAAACATCACTCCCCAGTTTTTTTCTCCAAGGTCCTCAGGTCCTCAGGTCCTCAGGGTCCCCTGAGGGTGAGGTTAGGTCTCAGTCGTCATCAGGTCAGGTCATATTTTGAGAGATGTCATCTTGGACATCAGTAGGGTCCAAGCCATGGTTTGAGAAGTTTTGCTTTTGATTCTCTGATCTGTGTTGGCAAATCAACAGTCTTGTAAAGTCTTCCGAGATATGTACTGTTGTGATTTAGGGCTATATAAAAATGTAATGCTTTTAATTAATTAAATTGAAGACTCTTTTACCCTGTCCGACTCACGCTGGAGTACCTAACTTTTAAACCGTAAAAAGATGAATTGAAATCCATGTAACTAGGTCCTTGGGTTAGAGGTCTCAGTAATCATCAAAATATGCCTGTGAACTCTCATGATAGAAGCAAGCAGTTATGAAAGAAAGGCAAGCTTACTGTATGTGAATAGCACAGTTCATCCAAAAGGAAACTCAAAAGAAAATCAACATTACAATCACACAAGGCATTAGAAGAACAAATACACAGTGAAAAAAAAGAAGAAATGCAGCCCAAGCACGGATAACCCCATGTGAAATCATTACTCCTGCTGTAGTACCCAGTGAAATTAACCCTTTAAGGATCACCTAATTTCGCCTGATCCTTCTCGAATTATGATACCCAAATGGAAATGCTTATTGTGTGGACATCTTGTGTCTGATGTTGTGTTATGATGCCTCATTTGAAAGGTAACACCTTCTAGTTTCTGAAAATGTATGTTACAGTTTGTTAGGAAGGACACAGTTTGCATTACAGCTTCTCAAACATGAGTCAAAGTTAGTTTTTTTTGTCAAAAAAAAAGAAGGCAATTTCAAAAGGTTCTCCTGAAGACATACTTTATGGTATGTTGTTCAAACTCACCAGAGCAGATGTCTGTGGTGTTGGCAACACCTGTATGAAATTTTAGACCTTTAGGTGGAACTATTTTGATGCTGGGGGCTTTTTTGTAACTAATGGGCACATTCGGCACAAGTGGTCCATTTTTGTGCCAACTGTGCCAAAGTGTTTTACATGCAAATTATCAATGTTTTTACACCAAAAATCCATTTATATAATTTTTTGGCTATTACTCTTGCTATAAATAGCATTTTTTCCAGATATTGAAATGTTTTCAGAAAAGCTATTATTTATATAGTTATAGCGCGTGTTCTCCGTGAAAAAGGCTCCGTCTTCCTCTTTACGCATTCAAATATGACGGGAACAGTGGGAGGAAGCTAGAAGTCCGACACATCGCCTGAAACCTGAGATTATTGGCTACAAGATGATTTGATTGACATCCAAATCGGCCAATGGTAGTCAAGACAATGCTGTCATGACGCACAGATATCTATGTGAATGGAGCGCTAAAGCTAGGTGCGCTTGTTTTACTCAACTTACTCTACCTTCCAAACCATAGCACTGAAAAGTCCGGGAATGGGCTTGTTTTGAAGGGGAGGCTTAGGGGAAGACGAACATACCCAGTGACGCTAGGTAAATAGTAAAATGTTCTCTTCATACAGTGCGCAAAGAACAGGTTTTGTTTTTGTTTGTGCAACTTTCAATACTCAAATATGTTGTTGCAAGTGGATATCTACTATAAGGATGACTTTGAAGAAAAAACAACTGGATATAATTATTCTCTAGACTAGGGGTGGGCGATATGGCCTAAAATTCATATCGCGGTATAATTTGGGTCATAGACGGTAGACGGTATATATCGCGGTATAATTTGGTGTGTGAATTTCAATATAGGTCTAGCAGGTTCTTGCATAAAATAGTCAAGATTGTTAATTATTTATATATTAGAATCTAATATATATATTTTTTGAGTTAGAAAATCAGTTGTGAGACGAATAAAGAGACAAATAACATACATTATTTATGTATGTTACAGTAAATACCATTCACTGTAAAAGCAATTTTTAAAAAGAAAAACATATGCATTCATTTAAAATATAAAAAACTCACAAATGTTGAAATCAAAGTCTGTAGGAGTTAGACATGGTCATTATTTATAGTGTCTGAGAGTTTTGTGCAGGTGCATGACTTCAGTAAAAGCTGTTTACAAAGCTGGTCTTGCCATTTGTTGACGCTCCCTAAGCGCTTTTCTCTGCGCTGGATGATTCAATGGATTTTATGTTCATTAAAACAGGGCATTGGATTTGAACAATTGATGTAAATGGTCATTTTGGCACAAATAATTTTGTTTAACAAAGTATTTTTTGTGAGATATTGACCGCGGAGGTCCGAATCTGACGCTAACTTTCCCAAACTTCTGCTGTGATGCTGCGGACACGGCACACGCATGGATCTATTTTGGCTCACACAGGCGCTTCGAGCCTACGCCCCTTTGACACTGATTGGCCAAAAGGTAGACTCTTAAACTGTGATTACTGTGTGTGTATTTACCTCTGCTGGGGCCGCTGTGACAACAATACATAGACAGAAACACTGTGTTAATGCCGTGCTGTTGTTCGTTGTTTCCAGTGGTGTCTGCTAGGCTAATGCTGCTAGGCTAATGTGCAAGGCTAATGCTGCTGAATGCCGGTTTGTTTTGGTCCTTTCTGCTGGCGTCAGAGCCTGCGCAATTTAATGACATAATGACCTATCGCAACATGCCGGTATAACAAAAATCTCTACCGTGGGCCAAATTTATACCGTCTACCGCTTATACCGTTTTTACCGCCCAGCCCTACTCTAGACCCTAACGAACCAAACGAATGCACACATGTGTGGATTAAACGTGATTTGCCCCAGAATATTAGCATGACAAGGTAAGAAAGGATAATATATATTTTAAATATATATACAGATTGACTACTTATTCTTACTTTTGGTTATATTTAATGTTTATTTGAACATAATACGTGTATAGAGGTGGGAATAAGCTTTCAAAAGAGATATAGCTTGACTATATTGACACAAGTGAATTCTAATACTGATGCTGTTAAATGAAAAATAACTGAATCCTCCCTGTACAGGGAGGGTGATCCTTAAAAGAGTGGGGTCCAATTGAGGGGGTGGGTGACCTCAGGTTGTTGAGATGAAGGACGAGCCTGGTTGTACAATGTAACATGGCTAAAAAGCTCAAAAAAATGGATTATGCAGAATATGTCTCCAAACGTTTGCACACATATTTTCTCACACATATTTGCTGTGTTTTTCTGTGCTCTGGGCTGGAGCTGTTGCAGATAAGAGATGATAATATTTCATGTTTGAAGATGGCAGCTGGAACAGATGTGCGATTTTTGGACCGGGGTTTGAAGTTTGTTTTGAGAGGTTTGGGACGTCTGCACTTTAGTGAGACATTTATCACTGAGTCCTGCGGCCTTAGACCTCGGCTGTTGACTTTGTGACGATCAATGAGCTGAAATAAAGCAGCTATTCTCTGGAACAAGGGGTCAGAGCATGAGGCGGAGTGTCTGGTCTCTCTCTCTGGTCTCTCTCTAGTCACTCTCTGGTCTCTCTCTCTCTGGTCTCTTTCTGGTCTCTCTGTCGCATCTCTCTTGTCTCTTAAGTCTCTCTGATTTCTTTCTCTCTGGTCTCTCTCTCTCTGGTCTCTCTCTGGTCACTCTCTGGTCTCGCTCTCTGTGGTCTCTTTCTGGTCTTGCTGATCTCTTTCTCTCTGGTCTCTCTCTGGTCTCTCTCTCTGTGGTCTCTTTCTGGTCTCTCTGTTGCATCTCTCTTGTCTCTCTCTGGTCTCTTAAGTCTCTCTGATCTCTTTCTCTCTGGTCTCTCTCTCTGTGGTCTCTTTCTGGTCTCTCTGTGGTCTCTTTCTGGTCTCTCTGTGGCTTCTCTCTGGTCTCTTAGGTCTCTCTCTGGTCTCTCTCTCTGTGTATCTCTCTGATCTTCCTCTCGGATCTCTTTCTGGTCACTCTGAACTATGCTATACAAATAAACTACATGGGAGAAAAGCCTTCTACCACTTCCAATCCAAACGGTATCAAAGCAGTTTCCAATCCCTCTGCTACAAAATTACACTATTCAAACTCCCATGACATTAGGGTCAGTCCTCGTGCGGTCTCCTGCAGAAATCCTGGAGATAACAGAAAAGAGCCGTTAAACGCCGTGGAATAAGGAGAGATAAGGCCTTTCAGACGGGACCACAGGATGCATGTAGCAGACTCATAAAGCCCGGCGCAGATAACACCTATTTGCACTGTGGTTACACTCACCCAAACAGGAAGAGGAGCAGCCTTGTAAAACACCTCTCTGCACCCGGTCTAGAGCACTGGGGACGGGAAAGGAACATTTGTGTCTTCTTTCTGACGCATACTGAGGCCTCTCACCCTATTTCTGATGTATAATAAGTCTTTAACTATATTTATGATGTAAACTGGAGCCTCTAACTGTCTTTTTTGATGTATTCTGGATCCTGTAAACCAGATTTTTAAATAAGGAAAAAGACATTGAGCGAGAACTTTCCTTTTCGGTTGTTTTTTCCTCTTCCCTCCTTGTTTATCATGATTCAGAAAAAAAAAAAACATGTGGATTTGAGTTTAAAAAGCATATTCCAGTTGTGTTTGTAGTGCTTACTTATGTTTAAGAAGATTTGACTTGACAATTAGGGCGACAGTAAGTAAATGATTAAGTAAGTAAAGCTTATTTGTAAAGCGCATTTCACAGACCAGGATCACAAAGCGTTAAAACACATAAAATACACATACAAGACAGTGGCTCAGTTGGTAAAGCATTGGTCTTTGGACCTAAATGTTGTTGGTTCGATCCCACCACAGCCAATGTCATCTGCTCCCACTGAAGTCTGCTGTTGTTGTGTTCCACTTAACCCCACTTTGCCTTAAGTCTCTGCTGAAAGACAAGGCTGTGTCTTCATTGAAGGAGCCATACTCCTGTGGACCCACCACCTACAGGAGGATCAGGGAGGGACTGGTGCATTGTGAATTGGCTGCTCTGATTGCCACCCTCCTGACCCATAAATGGATGAATAAAGGGATGAAAATGGAGTGAAAAGAAATGACTTGACAAGTAAAATGATCTGCCAGTGAAATTGAATTAAAGCTGGGAGGTTTAAATTGGCATTGCCAATAACAGCCTAGAAAATACTCTTTATTTAAAAATACATAAAGAGTCTTGTATCTAGTCCTGTATCCTTGAAATCTACCCACAACAAACCACTATCCGGGGTTAGTTGGAACACTTTAGTACCAGCTCGGCCTGGATCGAATTAGGGCCAAGTGAGACAAAAGAAGGACCTGGTACTGGTCAAACAAGGGCAGTGGACTTTTCCAATCAGGGCAGTGTAGAGTAGAGTAGAGTAGAGTAGAGTAGAGTAGAGTAGAGTAGAGTAGAGTAGAGTAGAGTAGAGTAGAGTAGAGTAGGTGGAAACAGGGCTGGTTCTCTATCTGTGGCTGTCTAACTTTCGTAACGGTACATTACTCTGTTATGGATACAGCACAAACCATGAAACACAAATATATTTATAAGGAAATAATAAAATACCACACATGTTTTGTGTGTAAATATACTGAATTAAAGTATATTTCTCTGTAATGAACTTATAACTAAGCTTGTCCTTTTTGGTCTTGGATTCTGCCAAGTCAAATATTATGTTCGGATTTGACAAATTCAAACGTTTGACTATATATATATACAGTAAGCCACAGCTGAAGCCAAGAGTCCGTTCCCCAGTTATATTTCATATGCTCAGCTCAGACAGACATTAAAGCTACAACCTGAAGGCAAAAATAACATAACCGCGCTTCAGACATGCTGACGAATGCTATGGCTGCATTTTTAGTGTGTTTAAGAACTGGGTTTGGTTCTAACGCAAACAGGATTAACTTTGACAATCTGGTTATTTTTCATTTTAGGCTGGTGCGCTGAGCAGCTCGGACACATCCACTCTCACCCTCGCCAATGAAACTCACCAGGGGATAATGGTGCTGTCGTCCATTGTTCTACAAGTCATTTCTCAGACTGTGCAAGTCAAGGGTCAGCGCTAATAAATTTTTCTATTTGGAAAACCCAGCCCTAAATCTATTTACAGCCTCTTCTGATTGACTTCAGTTTGTCAAGACATTAATCAGACAATAATGGGGTCAAGTACAGCGCCCTAACTGCCGGACTTGTATTAATTGTCGGCTAATGAAAAGTAAACAGTAGGTTTTTTTTCAATATTTTAATGCAACAAATCTGTCTACCAAACGGTGGTGTCTTCATACAGGCTAATGGCTGTGGATTTGGAAAGATTGGGAAAGGAGGGCTGTGCCCCCACTCCTCGCCTGGGAGCCTCCTCAGTCCTGCATTGAACCTCCTCGGTCCTGGATCTACAGCTTCAGTCCTGGATCTACAGCCTCAGTCCTGGATCTACAGTCTCAGTCCTGGATCTACAGTCTCAGTCCTGGATCTACAGCCTCAGTCTTGGATCTACAGCCTCAGTCCTGGATCTACAGCCTCAGTCCTGGATCTACAGCCTCAGTCCTGGATCTACAGCCTCGGTCCTGGATCTACAGCCTCAGTCTTGGATCTACAGCCTCAGTCCTGGGTCTACAGCCTCAGTCCTGGATCTACAGCCTCAGTCCTGGATCTACAGCCTCGGTCCTGGATCTACAGCCTCAGTCCTGAATCCACAGCCTCAGTCCTGGATCTACAGCCTCAGTCCTGGATCTACAGCTTCAGTCCTGGATCTGAAAGCCTCGGTCCTGGATCTACAGCCTCAGCCCTGGACCTACAGTTTTAGTCCTGGATCTACAGCAGATTCCAGATTCGTGGGTGCAGATTCCTCTCTCGATATGTTTTTTGTTTTGTTTTTTTGGACTGGTTCCTTCCTAATGCAGGAGGGTCTCAGGACAGTGATAATTCAGAATATTTATGGAAATGTATTAACATTTGTGGACAGTGGTCATCCTGCTCCCTATGGACAACGCTCTCATATGTTTGTTGTTATTGCGTTTCTTGTGTCCTGTTTGATTCTCTGATCTCTTCTTTGGGGAATACACAAATTTGTAAAGTCCTCCAAAACGACTGCTGTTGTGATTCAGGGCGAGCCACAAATACATTGAATTGAAAACAGAATCATGTGCAAAATGTGGATAAAAGGTAATTTTCTGTAAGTTAAAACGCGTTTTCTTGTTGATTGTCAAATTCACATGATTTTTCCACAGCTCTTCAAAAATGTCAAACCTTCTCAGCACTTCACTGTTGTCCTCGAGTCTCTGCACTGATGCAGAGAATATCTTTTATACATTGTTTGAATCCTGTTTTGCCGCAACCTCTGTCCATTGGCACAGATTGGCCGCCATCCAACCTCAGGGCAGCTGAACCACAAGAATAACGCACCAGCTGTTCCTGTCTTCACTTTGTTCGTAGACGTTTGTCATTTTCTGTGATACATGGTGTTGAGCAGGCACTGTGGCTCACATGATAAAAAACATCTGCTACATGCCAACATGATATAGCTTGAAAGTAAAAACATGTACAGTGACATTGGAACAATACGGTGTGTCTGAATGACCAATTGTACTGACTTGCTTGTTTGTTATAAGAGTTTTAAAGCTACGGTACGTAAATAAAATGTGTTTGTCCCAACTGAAAAGCCAATTAAAACAGGTTACACCTGAACGTTCTGTCTTCAGGTGTAACAAGTATGTAACATGTTACATACTTGTTATTACAAAGAGCCCTTAAAGTCAATATTTGACACTTTGAGCTGAGTCATTTTAACTTCCCGTTTGAGAAGGTGGTCTAAGGTGTGATGGATGTCAAAAATACATTAATGTGTCTAAGCAAACTGGAGATAAATGTTGCTGACCGTTTCCCCGGGACGCTCGTGCAGCGACCAATCAGAGATCCGAAAAGTGACAGGTGACATTAGTGGTCTGAGCGAGCAGACTGAAAATACTCGTAAACAGCCAAAACAGGAGCTACACCAGGAGCTACACCAGGACTAAACCAGGACTAAACCAGGGTTGACAATGGGGGACTGTGTGCTTGTATACAACTTGATTATATACAACTGCTTCGAGCGTGTTCGCCAATGCGGAAGTACCGTTTAATAATAAAATAAACGTATGGCACACCTCCGTGAACACATGCTACTGTTTTTTTAAAGTCCCCTCTGTGAACACATACTGCTGTTATATAAAGTCTTTGGACACAGAGACCTTCCAGAGCTGCATTACTGGAGAAGAACTTTACACAAAAAGCCGCTAGCTTAACTCCATTAGCATCAAAGTCCGCCCGCTACTTCCGCCACTTCCGGTAGGCGCCACCGCAGGCCAGGACTTCTGGTCTGAAAACCCCTGCGTCTGAAAACTAGAGAACGTGTGTCTGGTGCATGAGGCGTCAGCGTTCCAGCACCGACGGTCTGAATGCGCCTTGAGGTTGTTCTGTAGATCCAAGACAGAGGCTGGAAAACCTGGACTCATTTTAATACATAATTCCATTGTATGTGGTCTGAAAGTTAGATACCCCAGCTTTAAATCATTGGATCTGTCTTAGATTGTCACCTCTATACCAGCCCCATTTTCTTCCATCTCTGCGTTTGAACTAGTCGACCTCTTCCCACTGTGGCTGCTGCTGCTGCGGGAGGATTGTCTTGTGTTTGATGAGGCTTTGGGGCCGCTCTGTTTTCCCGCTCCTGTTGTCTGACCTAATCCGGTGAAAGCAGTGCACTTCCTGACTTCCACAAGAGCTGCGGCCGAGACCTCATTCACACACGGATCAGCTCTGTGGATGAGTGAGCGGAGGAGATGGCCCTATAGCCTCGTATTGACGAATGTGTCCAGCCATTGTTCGCGCTGATAAAGTGTGGATTCGATTAAGGACTGTCCAGAGTCTGATGTATGTCTTCATCTGTCTTGTTGGGAGTATTAGTTAACACTAGAACTCCCAGAGCAGTCAAATTGACGGCTTTTAGATTTGGAAGTGAAATTACTCTTCATACTTTGCAACTTCTTTTCTTCTGTTTCTATACGTAGTTTATTTCTATCATTATGTTTATGCTTTTTGAAATATAAAGTTCTACCTTTAACTCAAATTAAGTCATTTTTGGTTGCTTGGTAACTAGCTGTCTATGGCAGCTAAAGCCCCTTTTCAAGGTGCTGGTTTTTGACTGGTTCTGGTTCTGATTTTCCACCAGAAAGGAGCTAGTACTAGTTACCGTTGCAACACACTGTTTATTACGTAGCATTTGGTCTTCAAGAAAAAGTTTGTGTGGTTAATATTCACCAGTTTCAGCACAAAAGTTAAAAAGGAATAATATATAAATCTGGTGGAAAACATTTATTTGGGGGAATTTCCATTGGTTTGACGGGGAGCGGTCAAATTGGTGGCTCTGTGTGTTAAAGCGGGTTAGGATTTTGTTATATCACTGTACTTTTCACATTCATGTACTTTTGGTCTCTGTCACATCTTTAGATCAGCTTTTTCAGACAAAAAAGTAAATTAGAGAGAGCCACACTCACTCAGCCAATTAGCTCTCAGCAGCCTAAACTGTCAAACAGTGACTCACATGGCTCTATGTTCTAAAATTAGATGAAGACAGAGTGTTCATTCTGTTACGGTAAACAACATGTACTATTTATGACGCAAAAAGGTTAGGTACACCAGCTTTAATTGTTTAGCTGTGAAGTGTGAGTCTAAAATATCTACCACTCCATTGGTGTTTGCATGTTCTCCCTATGTCTGTGTAAGTTGCCTCTGTGTGCTTATTTACAATAGTTCAGGGTGAATGAGTGTGTGTTTGTGAGTGCGAGTGTGGGACTCCAGAGAGTATTTTATAAATTGCTGTGTATAGAAATTCTTGAGTTTTTACTGTTAGTGAACACAACCTGAGCCCGGCCGAGTCCTGGTTCAAACCTGGTTGGTAATCTGGTCTCATAAAATAAACACCAGGATCAGAGATTGCGAGAAAGCACAGATTTGTTCTGCTCAAAATGGTGAGTGTGACACAAATAGATACTGAGCTTGAGGATTTTACTTTTACACGAAAGTCAATTTAGACTTTTGTGTAAAAGACTTTAGAATTTAGATTGGGGCGACAGTAGCTCAGTTGGTAGAGCAATGGTCTTTGGACCTAATGGTCGTGGGTTCGATCCCACTACGACCCATGTCAACTGCTCCCACTGATGTCTGCTGTCGTTGTGTCCCTGGGCAAGACACTTAACCCCAATGTGCCTGAAGTCCCCGCTGAAAGACCAAGGCTGCATCTGTGTCGAAGGAGCAGCCATCTTCCCGTGGACCCACCACCTGCAGGAAGATCAGCAAGGGACTGGTGCTTTGTGAATTGGGTGGCAGTTCTGATTGCAACCCCCCTGACCCAGAAATGGAAAATAAAGGGATGTAAATAAAAAAAAAAAAAAAAAAAAAAAAATGAAACGAAAGTTAATTGGAGACAGAGAGTTGGAGCACATCCCCATTGAGCTTCATTGAGCTAGTGGGTTAGCATTGTCCATTCAGTCCATGGATGTCTCTCACTTCTTCAAATTATACCTCAATATTCAAAATGGCTGCGTCCCAGAGGGGGATCAGAAAGAGAAGAGCTTTTCTGTCCCTTTCATTTCCATTTTCCATAAAAACTCAAACTTGACCTTGGCTTTGAACCCACGGCATCTGCATTTCTCGGTCAGGTTTGAGTTCAAGTCTTGTTTTTCTGTTGCTGAGGCCTCACATAGAGCTGATCAGCGGGACACAGAGTGGCCTTTCAAAAGCCCACACTTCCCGACGGTTTAATCGGACATGACGCCTGCTCTGTACGGTTGTGTCTACGATTTGGACCCATGCCCAGCCTCCCCTGGGGATCTCCCCTGAGGCCCTCCTCCCCGTCTGAAAGTGATAGTGACAGATTGTGATGTGGTGATATCCCACACAAAGGTGCAGTGTCGGTGAGAGCTGAGGCTTAGTTCAGCTGTAATGAGTTTAACACCAGTGGAAAAGTTTGGCTGTCGAAAGTAACTTCACAGACTGAGCTTCCAAACGCTTTGTTTAAATCTGAGGTCAGTCATCTACTTGACCTTTCACCCATGTTCTAATATATCTGAAGGCCACTTAACTTACAAAGTTGACAATTGTCAAACAGAACACAGGAAATACAATAATAACAAACACACAGGAAACATTAGTCCATAGGGAACGGGTTGACCACCGTTCAGAAATGTTAATAAATGTCCATACATGTCCCAGATGATTAATCCTTAGACCTGCATCAGAAAAGAACCATTCAGTCACCGGGTGGAAAAAGGGAGAAACCTCTTGGAGACCCACAGTGAGAGAGGGATCTGCTCCCAGGGACGGGCAGGTTGTAGATCCAGGACGGAGGCTGTAGATCCAGGACGGGCAGGTTGTAGATCCAGGACGGAGGCTGTAGATCCAGGACGGAGGCTGTAGATCCAGGACGGAGGCTATAGATCCAGGACGGGCAGGTTGTAGATCCAGGACGGAGGCTGTAGATCCAGGACGGAGGCTGTAGATCCAGGACGGAGGCTGTAGATCCAGGACGGGCAGGTTGTAGATCCAGGACGGAGGCTGTAGATCCAGGACGGGCAGGTTGTAGATCCAGGACGGAGGCTGTAGATCCAGGACGGAGGCTGTAGATCCAGGACGGGCAGGTTGTAGATCCAGGACGGAGGCTGTAGATCCTTAATTAAGTTGATCTTAAATCACACTGTACAGTAAATAGAGATCAGCTCCGACTCTGAGGCCATGGAGACCGGAAAAAAGTGCCTTGTCCTCTCCAGGAGCAGAGGTCCTTTCTCAAGTGGAGGAGTTCGAGTATCCCTGGTTCTTGTTCACAAGTGAAAAAACATATTGCTTTTTTGTCAAATGAAACCGCAAGAAAGCAAAAACCATCTCACCCTTTTCCAACTGGACACTGGATAAGAGCCATTTGGAGACACCAGCCAGTGACTTTCCCAGACTTTTGTTTCTTGGTCATGGCAACACAAATTTAGGGCAATGTACTTTGTGGCAATAGGAAACTTTAGACAGCACTGTATTTTTTCTGGCAACCCACAAAACTTTAAAACCAGCCTTTGGCCACATATTGTGACTGGTGCTGGTGAATTATGAAAACAGTGAACTTTTTTGTAGACCTCCTAGGAGTATATATACGTGCCTTTGTTCCTGTCCCTGCTCTCTCACATATGGGAGATGTTAGAGTCCTGATAGTTTTAACAGATCCTCAGCAGAGAACCATCTGTGGCACAAGTCGAGAGCAGTACGTTGGTTTGAGCCTGCAGTGTATTGCATCTTCCTGTTTAACCGTCCATTTAATTACTTTGATTCCATTGGATAACTATCACACAACTTTACTGAGAGACCAGAGTCAAATAAGTCTCTCTGGTCTCTCTCATTCTCTCTCTGGTGTCTCTCTGATGTCTCTCCCTCTGGTCTATCTTTGGCCTCTCTATGGTCTCTCTCTGTCTCTGTCTCGGCCTCATCCTGGTCTCTCACTGGTCTCTCTGGTCTGCCTCTGTTCTTTCTCTCTTTCTCTATCTCTGGTCTTTCTCTGGTCTCTTACTGGTCTCAGAATCTGCCATGTTTTCCAATTCCCCCAGGTGTAAAGGTGTAAAGGTCCTCAGGCCAAAGGTTTCTCTCTTCCGCAAATGTTCGAATTCTCCCATAACTTAATCTAGAAAGAGAGACAAGCTAGGACTCGGGAATCTACTTGAACAAAAAAGAAAGAAGAAAAAAAACAGATTTAAAAAACAAACAAACTTGTGATTACTAGTTTTTTTTACCGTTAGTCTCTGTTAATCAATGTTGAAACTCCAGAATGAAACAAAGCAGATACACTGCTCGGCGGGGGCTGTTTCACAGTTGCGTGAAGAAAAAGGTGTGAATTCTCTGCCCGCACATAAATTAGGATGTGCGCAGTAGCCGAGAACAAACGTAAACAACAATGGCGACGGATCAACTAATGCAAACATGTGCTTTGAGCGCTACAAGGAGGGGAATTCCCATTGAAATGGCAACCATCACTAGGGAAACTATCACCATCAACCAACTTTTATCATGACAACGGACAGTCTGGTCAGGGTAACTGTTGCCGTAGCAATGGTTGCCTGGTGACTTTTGCCATAGAAACGGTTGCTATGGTGACTATTGCCATAGCAACAGCTGCCATGGTGATCATTGCCATAGCAACTGTTGCCATGGTGACTATATCCATAGCAACGGTTGCCATGGTGATTGTTGCCATGGGGACTATTGCCATAGCAACGGTTGCCATGGTGATTGTTGCCATAGCAACGGTTGCCATGGTGATTGTTGCCATAGCAAGGTAAAGGTACATTGTAGATTAAACACATGATTGAAATTATCTTTATTTGTCATTTCCAGGAGTTGGTAGGTTAATCCTAGCAATTGGCTGACAAAAATAAACAATAGATTACTTATTTAAATTGGAATTTGATAGTTTACTTTCTTTTCATAGTCAGTAAGGGTAGATTCTATAGACAACAGTTGGAATATCGATCAACATTTTTTGTTAATGCTTAAAGCTGGTTCATAAATAATAGATTTTGTTTTAACAGAGTCTTGTTAAAGAAAAATGCTGTGAACAGATTGGATCTCCCTGTCTTTATCATAATAGAAACCATTTTAACTTTAGCAAAGAGCTGATTGGCTGTGTGAGGATGGTCCTCTCTTTTTCACTACTAGAACTCCCACAACCAGTCTTTTTGACAGCTCTCATTCAAACCAGAAGAATTCTGATGTGTTAAAAGTAAATCATAAGGTTTTTTGTTGTTTTTTTTTTACCTTTACTCACCTTTTACTAAGTGCTAAAACTCGTGAATATAACTTGAAATGAGTTGAAAGACTAACAAATACTAGCAAGTAAACATTATGTTGCTATGGTAACTAGTGGCTCTACTGTGGGAGGTAAAGGTGGAACTACTCTCATTTCATACAAATAATGACTACATGTAGAGACAGAAAAACTCACAAAGTTATGAAGACCGAAAATGTACACACACACTAATTAATCTTACAAAACTAAAGTCTGTCAAATTAAAATCTCTCGGAGTTCTCTTGATGAAACAAACACCTCGCCACCTTGCTGTGTACAACCCTGCTGCAGTGACACGTATAGCCCACCAGGGGGCGTAGTAGCGGTAGTCTGCGTGACCAGGACCGGGGGCGGCTCGCTTTATCCACGGGGGCGTCTCTTCTCCGCGGCGTGACTCTCAAAGCTCAGTCACTCTAGAGTCCAGACAAGACACTTGCACACGGGAATAACCGGGGAAAATGCTCCGGGAGAGGACCAACACGCCGCCGAACCGCGACAAAAGCCATGGTAAGAACGGGTTGACCTCGCTCTGGGTGAAGTTTCTTTGCGGGTGTCGTGAGCGTGGTTCTGGGCAGAGGAGCTGGCAGCACATGGGCTGAAGCAGGTTTGTTGTGGTGGGGGAACACATCAGATAGCGATTGTATTGTGTTGTTTATTTAAAAAGTGAACATAATTACACGCAAAATATTTTTTTTTTTTAGGAACTATTGCAAGGCATTGTAAGAGGGACGTATTTATTGATACTCTTGTTCAATGTCTCTTACGTTACTGTTGACTACGATGTATTTATAGAGTTAATTTATCTGTCTAATTATTTGTCAATAACTCCCTTTAGCAATGAAAACGTTCATCTTAAAGTTAGCGAGCATCAACAACTTATTCGTGACTTGGCTGAGCTAATTTTTCTTATGTGTACTCTACTCTACTCTACTCTACTCTTTTCATAGTGTAGATGTCTATGCATTGAATTACACTTTTTGAGTCTCTTTTCACTTTACTAAAATTAAATTCTTTTGACTAACAGTTGGAATTTTGAACTAACACAAGGTAATTTTGTTAATGCTTAAAGCTGGGGTACCTAACTTGTTTTGTTTCATAAATAATATATTTTTTTTCAATAGAAAGAGTCCTGTAAAAGTTATATGTTGTGAGAAAATCAGATCAAAGCTCCCTGAGAGTCACTATTTGACTATTTGGATCGAGATCTGATTGGCTGAGTGAGGGTTGTCCTCTTTTTCACTTTTCCGTCTGAAAAAGCTGATCTAAAGGTGTGATAGAGGTTAAGAATACATGCATGTGAAAACTAGTCATAGAATCAATTTATTAGAGCCAGGAACTGGTTAGATTAGGTGGATTTTATTACATAAGTCTAATTATTGTGGTTTGAAAGTTAAGTACCTCTGCTTTAAGTGTTTTCTGATTCTTCTGGCTATCCAGTTTAATGTGTTTGTAGTGATATCGGCAGAATTGTGAGAATTATTTTGTTTAAGAAAAGTAAACAAGCCATATGTAGGAGTTTATTCAAGATATTTTTTCTGTTTTTTAATGAGACATTTATAGAGATTGATTTTGAGAGGACTGAGGCTGTAGATCCAGGACTTAACAGGCTCCCAGACTGGAATATTAGTCATCGGCAAATCTTATTTTTTTTATTCAAATCTAGATAAATTATTTATTTTTTATGCAACAACATCATAATCTTGTGCTTTGGAAATATTATCATGTCCTCCAACATGAGATGGATAAGAAATGTGTTCAGCATCATCCGCCTCTGCATTACAACAGCAGTTTCAATACATTCTACAAAACTCTCCCAAAAAATCCAATGTTTTTAAAACGTGCGGCTGCGAAGAGAAACAGTTTTGGTTCGGTTTGTGCCTCATAAACAACATAACTGTAGTGTATTTTGGATTTAAGATCTTGGTGGTTTTGGTTCAAGCTTTGTGTTTGTTTAACCAGGGATCCTCTGTGCTGCTGTTTTTTCTTTGGTCAAATGTCGAGTTAAGTCATACCTTTTTGCCCCTGCAGGTTAAGGTGTCCTGAATTTGACCCATCCTTTTATGCGCCACTAGGGCCTCTGTCAGGAGCAGCGGTTGCTGTAGTAACAGATGTTGATGCTCTTGAGGAGGATTTTACTGATTGTTCACCTTTTCAGTGATAGCAGAAACCGGAGCACCCACAGACTCAGAGTGACCAGGGAGTGACCAGGGAGTGACCAGGGAGTGACCAGGGAGTGACCAGGGAGTGACCTGAGAGTGACCTGAGAGTGACCTGAGAGTGACCAGAGAGTGACCAGAGAGTGACCAGAGAGTGACCAGAGAGTGACCAGAGAGTGACCAGCTGCAGCAGACGGCTTTTTTAGCTAAAGGCTATAAAAGTGGCTATAATTTGGCCTGTCTCGATCCATTCTATGGGTGCCGATTGGAGAAATGACTACCCCTGAAACCCTGTAAAAAAGGCTTTGCTCACAGCCAGGCCGAGCTTTGATTTGTGGGTGTCTGTTCAAACTGCGAACGTCTTTGTCATCATCTTGTACACACTCTTTGGATGCACCGTGCCATGGTTTAGTCTGGGTCTGGTCTGGTCATGGCCTCTGTTGTCTTTATGGTCCAGTGCCTCTGAGAGTTGTGTAGTTTAGTCCCTAAAAACCTGCAATCACATTATTACAGACTGGGTGGAAGACGAAAACTGTCATTTTGTCACAGCAGTTTTACTAAAGTGGTAATGATGTGTGCTGCATGGATTTTCTTCTTGGAGTTTACAAATGATCCAAGGACTAGTGTGATTTAGATATTTGATAAAAGGATTTTGAGAAAAACTAGTACTGTATTTTTAGCACTATTAGGTGCAGATAAACGTTCAATACAAAGTTTTTGGGTATTAGTTTTTTGTGTTCTCACTTAGTCGTACCTGTATTCGAACAACTTTTATTCACTTTTTTTTGTATTTTTGTAAAAAGCGGAAGCGCATGTCCGTTTAGTTAAACAGTCCAGGTGAAACAACACACGTTCCGGGGCTTGTGCGCACTGACGGATCACCACAATTAGCTAGTGTTACAAATACATTTTTTATGGCACCTCCATGGATCTATTATCATAGTCCATAGAGTACGTTACATTCGCCTAATATTATCAAATGGTCAAATGGACTCAAATGGCACTTATGAAGAGACATGCTTACGAAACGGACTGATCCAGGACTGAGGCTGTAGATCCAGGGCTGATGCTGTAGATCCAGGGCTGATGCAGGGCTGATGCTGTAGATCCAGGGCTGAGGCTGTAGATGCAGGGCTGAGGCTGTAGATTCAGGGCTGATGCAGGGCTGATGCTGTAGATCCAGGGCTGATGCTGTAGATCCAGGGCTGATGCTGTAGATCCAGGGCTGAGGCTGTAGATCCAGGGCTGAGGCTGTAGATCCAGGGCTGAGGCTGTAGATCCAGGGCTGAGGCTGTAGATCCAGGGCTGAGGCTGTAGATCCAGGGCTGAGGCTGTAGATCCAGGGCTGAGGCTGTAGATCCAGGGCTGAGGCTGTAGATCCAGGGCTGAGGGTAGATCCAGGGCTGTAGATCCAGGGCTGAGGCTGTAGATCCAGGGCTGAGGCTGTAGATCCAGGGCTGAGGCTGTAGATCCAGGGCTGAGGCTGTAGATCCAGGGCTGATGCTGTAGATCCAGGGCTGATGCTGTAGATCCAGGGCTGAGGCTGTAGATCCAGGGCTGAGGCTGTAGATCCAGGGCTGAGGCTGTAGATCCAGGGCTGAGGCTGTAGATCCAGGGCTGAGGCTGTAGATCCAGGGCTGAGGCTGTAGATCCAGGGCTGAGGCTGTAGATCCAGGGCTGAGGCTGTAGATCCAGGGCTGAGGCTGTAGATCCAGGGCTGAGGCTGTAGATCCAGGGCTGAGGCTGTAGATCCAGGGCTGAGGCTGTAGATCCAGGGCTGAGGCTGTAGATCCAGGGCTGAGGCTGTAGATCCAGGGCTGAGGCTGTAGATCCAGGGCTGAGGCTGTAGATTCAGGGCTGATGCAGGGCTGATGCTGTAGATCCAGGGCTGATGCTGTAGATCCAGGGCTGAGGCTGTAGATCCAGGGCTGAGGCTGTAGATCCAGGGCTGAGGCTGTAGATCCAGGGCTGAGGTTGTAGATCCAGGGCTGAGGTTGTAGATCCAGGGCTGAGGTTGTAGATCCAGGGCTGAGGCTGTAGATCCAGGGCTGAGGCTGTAGATCCAGGGCTGAGGCTGTAGATCCAGGGCTGAGGCTGTAGATCCAGGGCTGAGGCTGTAGATCCAGGGCTGAGGCTGTAGATCCAGGGCTGAGGCTGTAGATCCAGGGCTGAGGCTGTAGATCCAGGCTGAGGCTGTAGATCCAGGCTGTAGATCCAGGGCTGAGGCTGTAGATCCAGGGCTGAGGCTGTAGATCCAGGGCTGAGGCTGTAGATCCAGGGCTGAGGCTGTAGATTCAGGGCTGAGGCTGTAGATTCAGGGCTGAGGCTGTAGATTCAGGGCTGAGGCTGTAGATCCAGGGCTGAGGCTGTAGATCCAGGGCTGAGGCTGTAGATTCAGGGCTGAGGCTGTAGATTCAGGGCTGAGGCTGTAGATCCAGGGCTGAGGCTGTAGATCCAGGGCTGAGGCTGTAGATCCAGGGCTGAGGCTGTAGATCCAGGGCTGAGGCTGTAGATCCAGGACTGTGGCTGTATCCACTGGCTGCCCTCCACTACAGATCGTTTCCTCCCCACATGCATAGCCATAGACAGTAAAATAGAAGTGGACTGACTGAGTTTGACATCACCATAATGTGGGCCTTAATGCAGGAGAGATCAATTTGAACATAAGCTAGCTGGAGCCAATTTCCTTATATGGGCATATGTTTTGACGTTGTGAGCTTTGCGTTGTAACAGTGGCAGACAAGTGTTGATAAGGTTTGCTGGAGTTTCCCCCTCAAATGAAGGAATCTTATTGGTCAAACCTTACATGGACCAGGATCAAAGAGAGGGATTTCTAAAACCCAAAATAGAAGTTAACTTTTAAAAAGTTGATCAAATCAATCTGCCCCATTTTGTCTTCGTCCAATAGTTCAAATGTTCAAGCTTCTTTAGGAAAATATTGAGAATGGCTTTTAAACCTGGCAAAAGAAACCGTCACTTTGTATCTTGAGTTCTGCTGTATAAAAGCGTTATTGGCAAATGTGTGACACTGTTGGCTTTTCTCATCACCAATTACCCCAAAGCCAAACCTCAGGCTCATTATGGTGGCTCTCACAGCTGCTAAACCTCTCCCGCTTGTCCCTGCGGCACATAGTTCAGGCTGGACAGTCTGACAGAGTGATTAGCAGAGTAATTTGTTCGTTTGTATGTCTTTGCTAACTCGGGCCTGGAGCTGTGAAGTGAGACGACCTCAGGGCCACACGAGCCAAAGTTTTATCTCTGTACATTTTTACAAACTTCCTTAAACATGTTTACCCAAACTCTGGGATTTAGACACGTGAACAATGACAAAAATGGATTTATGTGGATTCTGAACGTTTTCAACACCATTTTTACAGAACAAAACTGAAAAACTTTTGAAAACCGGTTGGGTGAAGCAAAAAGTTCCCAGCCCCCCTCATCTTCTCCACACAGACAGGACTCTCTGGAACAAAAATTTAAAAAACCAATATCCGATAGCACAGGCCCAAACACTCTCCCACTACCTACACTTCCTCTCCCACTTTTCTCTCTCTCTTGTGCCTCAGATATTGGAGCGGTTTCTTGCCGATGCACGGGGGGTCTAAGGACATTTATAGACATTTACTAACATTTCTGGACAGTGGTCATCCAGCTCCTTTTAGACCAATAGCTCCCGTGTGTTTATATTTTTACATTTTCTGCGTTTCCTGTTAAATTCTCTGATCTGTTTGTAAAATCCTCAGAGACGACTGCTGTTGTGATTTGTATTGAGTTTGATAACTTCATTATGAGCAGTTATAGTATTGTCTAAAGTTGTCAGACCTCTTCAGAGCTATTGTCCATCTCTGTTTAGTTTTTTTTTTGTCCCTTTTGAAGCGTGAACGCGACTATATGCACTAACCTGAGTGTTGTTGAAAGCTGTGACTGGAGGCTGTTTATGGTGCATTCTCTGCATAAGGCTTTTATTGTTTCTTTCATTTCCGTGTTTGATTGTTTCGCCATAGAGACGGTCTGTTATTGGACGTCATAGTCAGAGGAGTGAGTTTGGACACGCACCCAATGGATTACTGCTTTTGACAAATGATGCTGGTATTGGCAGAACATACCATTACATGAGCTGTCGTTAGGAAAGATGGGTAAATAACTTGTTTTCTTACAGCTCTATCAGTAATATATCCTGAACCATACGCTTTCTTATGAAATCAAAGGTTAAGGTCCAGCAAATATGTATTTAGCCTTGTGTCCACCAGCTCTGCTCTGCTCTACTCTAGAGCGGCACGGTATTTTCACCACGGTGACTCGATTCCACCTCCAGGCATAATCCCTGACCAGGTGATGTCGCAGTTAAACAAAAGTGGAGTAAATGCACTGTAAAAGCATGAGAGGATGAGATCGTCCAGATGGTTCATTTTCCTGTCTTCTTTATGATCAGAGCCATAAACCTGGACCTGCTTTTGTCCCAGACCCTCAGTCCCCACCCCACCCCTGACCTTCATCCCCTCCCTCCACATAAACATTGATTATTTTTAACACATTCCAGAGCTTTTACCGGATCTTTTAGGCTAACGAGCCGTTTTGCCATCCGCGGCCATGCACTTATGCTAAACTTGCTGTTATTGATATTTTGGGGGGCACATTTTGGCTAACGCACACACTGGACACACACACTGGAGACACACTACACACACACACAGACAGATGGACGTGGTTAGCGCTGCTGCTTCACAGCAAGAAGGTCCTGGGTTCCATGTCCATACCGTTCTGTTTGCATGTTCTCCTTGTGCGTAGGTTTGCTACGGTTTCCTCCGGGTGCTGCGGGTGTTTCAGTTGTCTAAAACCACCAACATATTAAGCGTCTTTCTTCTTATGGATAAAAAGTGGTCTTGAATATGTTCTTTTGGCATTTTGTGTTTTAGAGATTTTTGTCTGAAACTTGTATTTTAATTTAAGAAATAATTAATATTTTAGATACAACCCTGTAGTGTCACGTGCATTATATTGATTTTTCAACATCAATATATTTAGTACAGTCCCTCCTTGGCTTAACCACCACCAGTAAGATTTGCTGGAGAATAGTTGGACCAATGGGGACCTTGTTTGTTTATCATAGCTCATATCTGAATTTACAAAGACAATATCGCAATATAAACACCAGGATCACAGAGGACGCTAAACCACGGATTTAAGCCCAAAATGAGTGTGACACAAATTGTCACCAAGCCAGAGAAGTTTACTTCTGTAAATCAATAGGAGCCAGTTTTAGCCAAACTTTGTCCATGAGCACTTCCCTGTATAGGGCTTCATTGAGCTAGTGATTTAGCATTGTCCATCTAAATTCAGCCTACACTCTGATCCTCAACCATTGGTGAAGGAAGACTGGGTTATTGTGCGACAGATGGCTCATGGTTTTGTTAACTCTTGCATCTTGTCGGAGCCCCACTGTGGCTTTAATCCATGTAAAGGGATTAGGGAGACTGCATTGTTGTGACAACCAGCTATGACTAATTAGCACTACGACTACTGTATTAAGTCAACTAAGACCTGCATGCAATAATAGAATCATGTCTAAATGAAGAGAACTAGAGCACGGGGAAATTACCAGCTGAGCAATTGTGCTGTCAAACAATCAAAATATTTAATTGCGAATAATCGCATTAATGTCACACATTTCACACATTAAAATCACATAATTTTCCCTGTTCTAAATGTCCCTTAACTTTGTTTGAAAGAGGATTGAATGAAGCAAAAGGCTTATATTTATCCGCTCCAAAATAAAGTATTATTTATGTTTTAAATGTTTTTTTAGTTTTTTTTTTTACAGTGTATAGACAATTACATATGCAGTACGCTTTTCCAGACATTTATCCGGGGCAAGAGCAGCCTCACATTGACAATGTTAAAAAGGGATTGTGTTAACGCCATTTATTAATGCGTTGAACTGACAGCACTAAAAATAATATTTATATTTACTTCTTCTTACTTTTGTAAGTTTTATTGAGAGAAATATCCCTTGTTGACTGCTTTTTCAGCTCAAAACAAAATGCAAAAACGCAGCAGCCACAATTTCAGACGGAACAGACACACCTGGTCGTGTTTCAATTACACTTGGTATGGTACCGTATCCTAGCAACGTCCCCACAACAAACCAGTACTCGGAAATTCCTTGGTAACATTTTCTCCCAGCAGCGCTCTGGCCAATCACTGTCATGTAGAAAACCTGCATAGAACCAGGGCCAAGAGGGACCTGAAACACTCCCAATCGCTGTAGAGCTGAGGTGAGTCGAGAATAGGCCTGGTGGAAACGGGTCTGTAGTCCTGACTCCTGGCACGTTTCTTGTATCTTTGATGTTGTCCTTCGATAATCAGCCAAACACAAGTGCCTGGAGTCAGCCATTGATGCAGCAATAGAGAATCTATTGAGAGAGTCTATAGATGGACTTGTCAGAACGGTTCCTCTCTGTCCTCAGTGTCTCTGTGTCTGGACTTGTCGGGGGGGACTGGAATGTACCGGGATCTCACCGCTCTGGCTCATAATGCAGCCGGCATCAGAAACATCCCGTCGCCTTCAAATGAGGGGTGACCGCGGGGCACAGGGGAGGAGCTAACTATACATGTCTCACAAAGATTTATTTAGCTGGGCATACAGGATTGTACTCTTTTTTTAACGCACTGTGATTATTAATGATGATAATGCCTTGCGTGCTTTTATTTTGTTGAGCGTGTTGAATTGTCTTTGCTATGGACAAATAAACTTTTTTCTTGCCTCTCCAGAGCAGACCAAGTGTCCATAGATCTTAGTTTGTCCACGACTCTCCTCTTCCCACCTGTTGCTTTGTCCAGGAAACAGCTCAGTACTTAGCTGGACTTCCTGATGACTTTATTTATTCATGAAAAATATATTTTTTTTTCATGAATTTCATGAATATTTTTTACCAAATTATTTTGGTAATCCCAACTAACCTGAGACCGAATACATTTTATCTAATTTCTCTTCAGACGGTGATGAATAGTTTTTACAGCGTATGCTAACTGGTTTCTTCTTCACTGAGCTTTTGAGGCCGTGTGCAAGTCTCGAACCATTTTTTGTTTTTTACAACTGCTTTATTCATGTGTGAAGGTGTTGGGGTGACACATGCACCTGGATTTTCCCTCACTGTGGGATTAGTCGGACTTGTCGCTTGTGGATTTGTTTACACTCCCCCCCCACCGCTCGTACTTGGCACACTGACCCACTGGGCTAAAGCTGCAGCCGGTTTTCTGCTTTTCTCTGGGGTCAAGTATCAGTGCATCTGCTCCTCAGCTCGACCGGAACCCCCTTTTATCTGTGCCAGAGGACCCTGACCGAGGCGTGTCACCCGAGGAAGATGTCCATTAGCCACACTCGGAGACTCCAGTCTTTGTGGGAAAACCTGACTTTCTGTTGGAGAATGTCTCGTACAATATTCAAATTTTCCAACATACCCTGCTTTTACATTTTATCTTCAATAATCATTGGTTGTTTTATAGGACTGACAATATCCATCTTTTCTAAGTGAATCCATTTCTGATCAATTTAACAAAGTCAACTCCTGCAAATTAGGGCTGTAACAAGTAAATAAAAGTACTAAATTATGTATTCAATTATTGAGGCTTGGACCTTAAGATGCAAAAAACAGGTTTTCTGACTCCGACGATAATTACTGCAGATTTTAACCATTTCTAATCAAAATATATTACATCTTGTCTCTATGAAGACAGGTCAGCCCTTATAACTGTATTTTCATTGGCGGAAATTAGATTCTACAGTCAATTTTTTAATTTTAGGACTGAAGTCCTAATTTCATCACATTTGTAAAAATCCTTGATATAGACGATAAAACATAATACAATGCCTCTTAAGAAGAAAGCTTCAAAATATGCAAAGCATTTAGAATTTCTCATGTTTCTCCACAAATCACCTTGAAATATGACCTAAAAGGTTTCATATACTTCGAATGATGTTTGCAGACAAACATCATTCAAAATACAGAGAAGGGGGAGAATAGTAACTTAACCATTGCAAATTAGTAACTTAACCATTGCATAGTTGGCCCCCCTTTTCCTCCAATGCATCATACAGCTCATATCTTGGGACAGAATCCGACTAGTGGACTGAAATTTGGTAAATGAACATTAATGTCATGGCTCCATCACTGAACTAAATTGTATCTATAATCATAGATGGTAGAGCTGGAGGTCCTGGTGCGTTTCACATGCACCCAGATGTTCTTGAGTGCTTGTTGTTTTGGTCAGGAGTTTTTTGTTGCACACCGTCGCAAAGGATCCTGGGAAAGATTCCTCATGGCGTTTATGTGATTAGACTTTTGTTCTATGTTGTTCATTTTTTTATTAGCAACTGAAAAACACAGTTGGACCCCTTTTGTAATCGCTATGGGATCCAACTCAACACATTTCATTACTTGTGTCTCAATAGTATTCTGTCTCTAATGTCTTCTGGCTCGGGGGTGGTGTTTTTATCAAACTTGACAAAATGCCAGGGAGTCACAGTCTCATTATGTTACACAATCATACTATGGTTCAGGTTTGAGCTATTGTTTCTTCTGGCTTCTCTGGTCTATCTCTGGTCTATCTCTGGTCTATCTCTGGTCTATCTCTGGTCTATCTCTGGTCTATCTCTGGTCTATCTCTGGTCTATCTCTGGTCTATCTCTGGTCTATCTCTGGTCTATCTCTGGTCTCTCTCTGGTCTCTCTCTGGTCTCTCTCTGGTCTCTCTCTGGTCTCTCTCTGGTCTCTCTCTGGTCTCTCTCTGGTCTCTCTCTGGTCTCTCTCTGGTCTCTCTCTGGTCTCTCTCTGGTCTCTCTCTGGTCTATCTCTGGTCTATCTCTGGTCTATCTCTGGTCTATCTCTGGTCTATCTCTGGTCTATCTCTGGTCTCTCTCTGGTCTCTCTCTGGTCTCTCTCTGGTCTCTCTCTGGTCTCTCTCTGGTCTCTCTCTGGTCTCTCTCTGGTCTCTCTCTGGTCTCTCTCTGGTCTCCTTAGGCTGAGTTTACACGGAGTCAATGTGGCAGTAAAACGGTATAGTTGGATGTCGGTTCCTACCAACCGTTCATACGGAGACTGTGTTCCAGGGGGGTGAAAACGTAAGTGTTCAGATCCAGCCTGCAGAGTGGGACAACTCAGAAACGCTGCACAGCGGGGGCTCTCTTTCACACCCGCAAGAGGGGAAAGGTGTGAAATCCCCCTCTGCTCTGACCCCCACCTCCGCGCTGCTCCCCGCACGTAAATTTGGACATGCGCAGTAGCGGAGAACAAACATATACAACAATGGTGGCCGGTAAACTAACTAGCTTCGTGGGCTTCCAGCGCGGCACAGAGGATAATTCTACACCTTTGTTCGTCCAAACGAGACCACGCGAAGCTCTAGGTTCAGTTTCCATTTTCACAGCTGCTGTTAAAAGTAGGGATGTAAAAAACTATGCATTTTCATGACCGACCACCGAGCCTCATTAACCGGTTGAAACCGGTTAACCGCGTAGTTAAAAATATTCCACGTTCTTTGAAATAGCAGCCATTTCGAGCCGCGTACTTTTCATAAGTTTATCTATGCGTTCTACTAGATCAGAGCTGAGACAGCAGCGCCAAAACCCGCAACAGCTTCGGCACCTTTGTGCACAGAGAACTGCTTTTTTAATCTTCCCATACTGTGCTGCGGGTAAAGCATTTTTAAGCAAAAGACAGCTCGTCCACATGGTCAGGGCAGCGAGTGACGAGCCGCGTCTCGCAGGTCTCCGCTAAAGTTTAAAAGTGATGTGTGTGGATCTGATCTAATGACAAGGACCAGCAGCACAAACATGTTTCATGTGTTTGACTGAAGCCGCGTATTTGCGAGGATTCTTTGGGCTGCGAGACACAGAGGAGCGCGACAGCCCGGTATGTGTGTGTGTACAATACATGTGTGTATGTATGTGTGTATGTGTGTGTGTGTACAATACATGTATGTGTGTGTGTGTAAATATAAGCTCCAATGTAGTTCTGACCTGCACTAGTGTGGAACTTTGGCGGTAACAGAGGGGAGAGATGATGCGTGTGGATGTTACGTATGGAGGGGGGGAAAGTGTTTGTGTGTGTATGTGTGTGTGTGTGTGCGCGCGCGTGTGGCTGCGTGCATATGTGGAGCGTGCGCCATGAAAGTCGCCCGTAGTCTACTAATGCATTGGCGCACACAGCTAGATAGGGACCCGCTCGTCACATCGTGCAAATAGGGCTTAAAATAGCGTTATGAAGAGACCTCCCCTCTCCGCTTTTTCTTATTTTTAACCGACAGCTTTGACCGGTTAACGCTGTGACGGTCAACCACCGGTTAACCGGTCACCGATTTACATCCCTAGTTAAAAGGCAGAATGATGTTGGTAGTTTCTGAGGGTCTGGCACAGGAAGTGAGTACACTGCCGAGAGGGGGGCTGGGCACGGGGCTGGGGGTCGTGTGTCGTGTTGTAAAGTTTCTCTGCCCACTACTGGCCGGGCGCTAGAACTACATCGTTTTTCAACCTCATGTGAACGCAGAGAAATTTGCATTAGGAGCCAGGTCGTTTCTGTTAATAGCCTGGAAACGTCTGCGCAGCGTCTCAGTATAAACAGGGCCTTAGTCTCCTCGGTCTCCTCTTTGGTCTCTCTCTCTGCCCTCTCTCTGGTCTCTCTGGTCTCTCTCTGGTCTCTCTCTGGTCTCCTTAGTCTCCTCGGTCTCCTCTTTGGTCTCTCTCTTTGCCCTCTCTCTGCCCTCTCTCTGGTCTCTCTGGTCTCTCTCCGCTCTTAAATCAAAATGCCAACTAAAGTGTTGATACATTTCTTCTCTTGTGCCTCGCTGTCATTGTCTTGTTCAATCGTGTTTTTATCATATTTTACAAAGTACCACGGATGCACAGTTTTATTATGCTGCAGTTCGCGTTTTTGCAAATATTTCTTCTAGTCTTAGAGAAATGTTCCTTCCTGGTGGATTTTGGGAGACGGGACAGCCCTCAGGCAGTGTGTGGAGCAGTACAAAGCTGCTCCTGTGTCTGAGGCCTCTCTCAGGCTCCTGTCTGTTTCTCTCCAGCTTGTTTTGAACGTGCTGTCATCCTTCGCTCTGGGTGAAATGCAACTCCGTGCCTCAGCCCCCCCGTCCCATCTGAGAAAACATCCCCTCTCTGAACGGAACACACCTAAACCCAACACCCTCCTCCCCCATCTCCCTCCCCCTGGGACCAGACCAATTGATCTATCTGACCTGCCTAAGGCTGAGTTTACACGGAGACAATGTGGCAGTAAAACGGTATAGTAGGATGTCGGTTGCTACCAACCGTTCATACGAAGACAGTGTTCCAGGGGGGTGAAAACGTAAGTGTTCAGATCCAGCCTGCAGAGTGGGACAACTCAGATACGCTGCACAGCAGGGAGTTTTTTCACACCCGCGAGAGGGGAAAGGTGTGAAATCCCCCTCTGCTCTGACCCCCGCCTCCGCGCTGCTCCCCGCACGTAAATTTGGACATGCGCAGTAGCGGAGAACAAACAAAAACAACAATGGCGCCGCCCACACAAACTAGCTACGTGGGCTTCCAGCGCGGGACAGAGGATAACTCTACTCCTTCGTTCGTCCAAACGAGACCACGCGAAGCTCTAGGTTCAGTTCCCATTTTCACAGCTGCTGTTAAAATGCAGAATGATGTTGGTACTCTCTGAGGGTCTGGCACAGGAAGTGAGTATACTGCCGAGAGGGGGGCTGGGCACGGGGCTCGGGGTCGTGTGTCGTGTTGTAAAGTTTCTCTGCCCACTACTGGCCGGGCGCTAGAACTACATCGTTTTTCAACCTCATGTGAACGCTGAGAAATTTGCATTAGGAGCCAGGTCGTTTCTGTTAATAGCCTGGAAACGTCTGCGCAGCGTCTCAGTATAAACAGGGCCTAAACGGAAGCATCCTAACACTCTAAACATCAATAGGATCTGAATGAAGTCTCTCTGCCAATCCCCATTGAACAAAAACTTGTCAGCATTTATCAACTTTGGTCTCTCTCTCTCTGGTCTCTCTCTCTGGTCTCTCTCTCTTTGTCTCTCTGGTCTCTCTCTCTCTCGCTCTAGTCTCTGGTCTCTCTCCGGTCTCTCTCTCGTCTATCTCTCTCTCTCTCTCTCTGGTCTCTGGTCTGTCTCTCTCTCTCTGGTCTCTGGTCTGTCTCTCTCTCTCTGGTCTCTATGGTTTACTATCTCTAGTCTCTCTCTCTGGTTTCCTATCTCTGGTCTCTCTCTATGGTTTCCTATCTCTGGTCTCTCTCTATGGTTTCCCATCTCTGGTCTCTCTCTCTGGTCTGTTTTTCCTCATTTCTTAAGAACACAGACTTCCCACAGAGTTGTACTGGCACCTTCTGAAATACTGAGATGAAATTCTAGAACACAAACACTACCTATCACAAAGATGGCATGTTTGCTGAAGGTCCTGAAGGTCTTCCAAAGCAGTTTCTGTGCATTTGTGTGTGGCTCGAGTTATAAGGAATTTGAACTATGACCAAACTGATGGCCTTCATAGCTTTCATGCTTTAGTAATCTCCTTTTCAAATTAGACAAAAAACAAGCTTTTGAATACACTACACTAAGGCCCTGTTTATACTGAGACGCTGCGCAGACGTTTCCAGGCTATTAACAGAAACGACCTGGCTCCTAATGCAAATTTCTCAGCGTTCACATGAGGTTGAAAAACGATGTAGTTCTAGCGCCCGGCCAGTAGGGGGCAGAGAAACTTTACAACACGACACACGACCCCCAGCCCCGTGCCCAGCCCCCCTCTCGGCAGTGTACTCACTTCCTGTGCCAGACCCTCAGAACGCACCAACATCATTCTGCATTTTAACAGCAGCTGTGAAAATGGGAACTGAACCTAGAGCTTCGCGTGGTCTCGTTTGGACGAACGAAGGAGTAGAATTATCCTCTGTCCCGCGCTGGAAGCCCACGTAGTTAGTTAGTGTGCGCAGCGCCATTTTTGTTTTTGTTTGATCTCCGCTACTGCGCATGTCCAAATGTACGTGCGGGGAGCAGCGCGGAGGCGGGGGTCAGAGCAGAGGGGGATTTCACACCTTTTCCCCTCTCGCGGGTGTGAAAAAGCTCCCTGCTGTGCAGCGTTTCTGAGTTGTCCCACTCTGCAGGCTGGATCTGAACTCGTACGTTTTCACCCCCCTGGAACACAGTCTCCGTATGAACGGTTGGTAGCAACCGACATCCAACTATACCGTTTTACTGCCACATTGTCTCCGTGTAAACTCAGCCTAGGACTAGAGTGAGAAACTGCCCCTGGGGGAAACTGAGAAGACAATCAAATCACTAATCTGTGGGTTTGTGGGTAAATTCTCCACTCACCACTGCCCTTTTAATACCGGTTATTAGAAAGGATCCGTGTCCTCGTTCACCTGTGTAAAGCAGTCCAAAAGGCTGTAAAGAGGAAGAGGAAGAGACCAGGATATACATAGACCAGAAAGTTGACAGGCATCAAGTGACGCCTGGATTTAAACGTTTTGAACTTGACACGTTGTGTAATGCCATACATTTTGTGGACTGATTTTGGTGCCACATTATAGGGCAGTCGGCGCTAGCGGTATTACTGCCAGAGAAACGTGCTGGAGACTTTACCACTTGTTTATATAGGTTCATTACGGCTCATATATTCATTCATTTCAGTGGTTTCTCCCGGGGACACAACGGCAGCCTTCAGTGGGAGTAGGAGTTGTGGGGGGGATCGAACCCAGGTCATACCTCAAATAATCTAGTCTCCCCAAACAAGAGTTGCTTCATTTCCCTGGTAAAGATCTCTGCAGGCTGGGCTTTTGTGTTAGGGAGGTGTGGGAAAACCTCCTCGTAGCATCCATGTCTAGAGCCTGATAAAATGTGTGTGAAAGCTGTGAAGGCCATCAATGTGGCTTCAGGCCCAGTCCTGTCTCTTTGGCTTCAGGCCCAGTCCTCTGTCTCGGTGGCTTCAGGCCACAGATCGCCTGAAACCACGGAGCAAAGATTTTGTGACTCATGAACGAATGACCAACTTGAAATGTTATTCTTTATTTAATTGAGCTATGTGCCCAATACAAGTAGACATAGTGAAAATGGGCAAACGCCACACTCTTCCCTGTCTTGAGGTGGAATCAAATCCAGGAACTTCAGTCTGGGAAGCAAGAATACCAGCCACTCAGCCAACCTCCCAAATTAAACACTCCAAAAATAAATCTAGAGGATTGAATTGATCAATGTCGTACAAAATCTAAAGAATAGTTAGAAAGAACAGGTCAATAAACATTGTTGTCAAAAATGTATTATTTTACTTTCTTCGCATGTGCAATGGCTCATGGTTGTTCAGGCTGATAATAATAAAGCCATTTCCTCTTGTTGCTACTTTAGCCGCTCCCAGTTGTCGTCTGCTGCCTCCCTCGCGGCCCTCACTCCAGGTGCAGCTTGTGAAGGTCGTCTCCGTCTTTATCAAACACATGGCTCCGTCCTGTTCTTTCAGTGTTGCAATCTTGAGTTTGGGAGACCACATCCACATCTAAAGAGTTGGCGAAAAGGGTTTTGTGATCTCTGTGTTTTTGATGACAAATATAGTGACAATGTTTGAATCCTGTGGTCCCTGGTTTATCACGGGGAAGATGTGTTCTGAAGGATGTTTGTTTAAGGCTGTAAAACACCTCCCACACACTTTGTACACTTTTTTTTCCATCCCCATGAACTCGGCACTGCTGAAGTGTGATTGCAGAAATATTAAACCTGTTGGTTGTCGGCCTGAGCGCTGCTGCAGCTGTGAAAGGCTGTACATACACTGTAAAATACAGCTGCAGAGGACACTGCACTGAAGGCTACGGGAATACCAGAGAGAGAGGGAGACCAGAGAGAGAGAGAGGGAGACCAGAGAGAGAGAGAGGGAGACCAGAGAGAGAGAGAGGGAGACCAGAGAGAGAGAGAGGGAGACCAGAGAGAGAGAGAGAGGGAGACCAGAGAGAGAGAGAGGGAGACCAGAGAGAGAGAGAGGGAGACCAGAGAGAGAGAGGGAGACCAGAGAGAGAGAGAGGGAGACCAGAGAGAGAGAGAGGGAGACCAGAGAGAGAGAGAGGGAGACCAGAGAGAGAGAGAGGGAGACCAGAGAGAGAGAGAGGGAGACCAGAGAGAGAGAGAGAGGGAGACCAGAGAGAGAGAGAGGGAGACCAGAGAGAGAGAGAGGGAGACCAGAGAGAGAGAGAGGGAGACCAGAGAGAGAGAGAGGGAGACCAGAGAGAGAGAGGGAGACCAGAGAGAGAGGGAGACCAGAGAGAGAGAAGGAGACCAGAGAGAGAGAGGGAGACCAGAGAGAGAGAGGGAGACCAGAGAGAGAGAGGGAGACCAGAGAGAGAGAGGGAGACCGGAGAGAGAGAGAGAGGGAGACCGGAGAGAGAGAGAGAGGGAGACCGGAGAGAGAGAGAGGGAGACCGGAGAGAGAGAGAGGGAGACCGGAGAGAGAGAGAGGGAGACCGGAGAGAGAGAGAGAGAGAGGGAGACGGAGACCAGAGAGAGAGAGAGGGAGACCGGAGACCAGAGAGAGGGAGACCGGAGACCAGAGAGAGAGAGAGGGAGACCGGAGACCAGAGAGAGAGAGAGGGAGACCGGAGACCAGAGAGAGAGAGAGGGAGACCGGAGACCAGAGAGAGAGAGAGGGAGACCCGGAGAGAGAGGGAGACCGGAGACCAGAGAGAGAGAGAGGGAGACCCGGAGAGAGAGAGAGAGGGAGACCCGGAGAGAGAGAGAGAGAGGGAGACCGGGAGACCAGAGAGAGAGGGAGACCGGGAGACCAGAGAGAGAGGGAGACCGGGAGACCAGAGAGAGAGGGAGACCGGGAGACCGGAGACCAGAGAGAGAGAGACCGGGAGACCAGAGAGAGGGAGACCGGAGACCAGAGAGAGAGAGACCGGAGACCAGAGAGAGAGAGACCGGAGACCAGAGAGAGAGAGACCGGAGACCAGAGAGAGAGAGACCGGAGACCAGAGAGAGAGAGACCGGAGACCAGAGAGAGAGAGACCGGAGACCAGAGAGAGGGAGACCGGAGACCAGAGAGAGGGAGACCAGAGACCAGAGAGAGAGAGAGGGAGACCGGAGACCAGAGAGAGAGAGAGGGAGACCAGAGAGAGAGAGAGGGAGACCGGAGACCAGAGAGAGAGAGAGGGAGACCGGAGACCAGAGAGAGAGAGAGGGAGACCAGAGAGAGAGAGAGGGAGACCAGAGAGAGAGAGAGGGAGACCAGAGAGAGAGAGAGGGAGACCAGAGAGAGAGAGAGGGAGACCAGAGAGAGAGAGGGAGACCAGAGAGAGAGAGGGAGACCAGAGGGTGATAACATTTCTGAAGAAAACATTCAGCCCTAAAGCGTAGAATGTGTTGGAACAGTAATTTTGACAGTGCACTCTTCGTTCTACAGTTGACGAGGTTGGTGAAGACACAGCGGCAGTTGAAAAAAACAAAAACATTTAAAATTAATACTAATGTCAAGCAAAATTCCAACGCTACAGCTCCTAACCCTCGGGCCTTGAGTTTAAATCAGGATCTGCACCTCCTCTCACAACTCCTGTATGCCCTCGGGACGACTTCAGATTCATGCAAAGTGTCTCTGTGAAAAAAATGTACAGACCTCTTTCTACTCTTTCTGTCGTCACGTTTTACTAGACTTGGCGGAGATCCCTTCTTATCTCAATTACTGGTGCACCTGGATCGCTGATATTGGCCTGTCGCCTCGAGCTTGATTAAAACCTCTGGCACACCGCTGTACGCTGGCTCCGAACGTGACTTCAAAGTAAAACATTTCTCATGAGGAAACGCAGCTCAATGAATAAAGATTCGGTTTCGCAGATGAGCTGACGTCCTGTTCACACGGGAATAGCGTTACAAGACTCAGACCTTTTAGAGATGATCAGGGAGACAGAGGCCGTCTGTGTGGCTCTAATCCTGCTGCACAAAGTCACATTCCTTCACAAATAACATCCGCGTTTCACCAAAGATCCTCTGATAAACTGTACGCAGCCCAAATTAAAATTTGGTAACACGACTCCTCCGGGTGTATGTCCCCACTCGGGTCACTGAGGACTTTGGAAAGGAGAAAACTTATTTTATTTGAACCTTGTTTCAAAATCCAGGTTCAAAACTGTTCTGTTTAGTTGCGCAGACAACTGAAGGAGTGTTGTTGCTCTGCTGTATTATTATTATTATTATTATTATTATTTATGATTTTAATGTTTATTGAAGACCGGTTTGCTACCTAGGGGTGAGAGGCCCCGGTATACATCAAAGAAGAGGGTTCGAGGCCTCTCTCATCTCTCCCATCCTCTCTGTCCTCAACTCTGCTCTCTCTCCTCTCTCCACTCCCCCATCTCCTCTCTCTCTCCTCCCTCTTTTCAACCTTCCTCTCTCTCCTCGGCCATCTCCCCTCTCTCATCTCTCCCATCCCCTCTCTCCTCAACTCTGCTCTCTCTCCTCTCTCCCCTCAACTCTCCTAACTCTCTTCTCTCTTAACTCTCCCGGTCTCCCCCCAACTCTTCGCTCTCTCCTTTCATCTCTCTTCTGTCTAATCTCTCCTTTCCTCTCTCCTCCTTAGAGGCTATTGTGTAAGTGTGCTTCCTTTGACTTTGGAAGGTGGCATTTGGCCTCTGCTCGTATGTGCGAGAGAATCTGCGAGGACCTTGAACAAAAATCTTGTTATGCCGTCTTGTCAAACATGCAGTTTTCGAATAGTTTGAATATTTTGTCTGTGCGTAATGTCTGTCCCATCTACCAAAAACACAATGCAATTCCACCTCTGCTGCTGTCAAGTTGAACTGCTGCAAAATTATTAATTAGTCTCCAGACGAGTCAGAAGTAGGGGAAACTAAATTACAAAAAAAAGAAAAGTTTTGTTTTTGTCATTTACACTATTTTGTCACTGTGGCTGCATTTTCTCCAAAGCTAGGGCACTTTCAAAAGACAACAAAAAATGAACAATGTCTACTTCCTCGCTCTCAAAGGTTTGGTTCCATCCCTAGTTTTCTCATGTTTTAGCTTCTGTCAGGTCTTGACAGTAGATTTGTCAGACAGAAAAGTTAAAAGAAGAGTAAAAAAATGTTTTCTAATATGAAGACTGCATGTTAGGTCTGATTTGTTCACAAAATTTTGTTTTTACTAGACTTTGTTTTGGACACATGTATCTCCTCTCTCCTCACTCTCACCTCACTCTTCTCTCTCTCCCTCTCCTTGCTCCTCCCTCTCTCTCCTCTCGTCTCTGTTTCTTCACTCGCTCAGACGAGGGGTAAACATCATCAGTGAGACACACAGATGCTATAGCCGTATTTCACGTTCACACAGCCACTTTCATGAGTGGAATACATAACAGAATAAAGTTGCCCAGCCTCATTCAACAACATAGATTATTCATGGCAAGTTTAATGTTAATTTTATTGGGAAAAAAAGATAAATCTCAGTGGACCCTGAACGGTTCCTGTCACTTTGCTGCTTTGGCCTTAAATCTGATTTTGGTCTGAGTGGTAAACGTCCTGGGCTTGTTGTGAATACAGATGAAGTGCTTTCATCCTCTCACCCTCACCCTTGTCCCCTCCCCCCAGAGGCAGCTGTCTGGTCCTGTCACTGGTGAAGGGTGGTGGATCAGGTCTCATGTGCGTCTTTAGCCCGTGCCGCTTGTGAGTTATTGTGGTCCGACCCCTCCGTGTCCTCCCACTCTGATTGGTTATGGGCAAGGTCATGACTCCTGCTGTTTGTATTTTCAATTACATTTATTTGAGTGTTGTCCTAAATCACAACAGCAGTCGTTGCGGAGGACTTTACAAAGTTGTAGTAAACAATAAAAAAGTAAAAAAATAAGAAGGGGTTCAACAAAGAAAATGCTTATTTGGCTCCAAACCCCTTCTCTCATTCAAGACACAGACACACAGGCCCATACACTCTCTGACCCCACACCTCTCTCCCAATACTCGCTCTCGATATACTCGCTCAGTGCTTGCCAATTGTAGATTCCCCAACAGTTTGAATATTGGAAATGCAACAATAACAAACACATAGGAGCCAGTAGTCCATAGGAAGGCGGATGACTGTCCATAATAATAAATAAATGTTGATAAATGTCCCGGATCTCCCCATTAGAAACCATTGGGAGGTCCATATTGAAAGAGGGATCCACTCCCAGGACTGAAGCATCGCCAAGGCTGGGACGTCTGCTTTGGACACTATTTTTGATTTTTGGCAGTTTTACACTTCCAAAAAGTCTTTTGTAATTTGCGACCACAAAAATTGCGACTTTGATTCAATTAATATGAAATATTATTTGCGCTGCACTGTTAGGATATATTCATTTTCATCTATGACCAGGAATCTTTCCTTTGTTGATGACATTTCTGAATATTAAAATAAAGTTTCGGGTAATTCTTGCTTGAAATTATGTGTAAGAAATCAATTAAAAATGTTTTGCCAGAGTTCTTCCGTTCTCTAGACCCTGTTCTGTTGAGCTGTGTCTGAGTCCTGGCTCCAGGTCTTTGATGTTTCTGTGTGGGCTGTGGACTCCGCTTCTGCTGTAATTAAAACATGACAACACCCAACACTTAAGAATGCGTTTTAGAGTGGAGGTCATGACCTTTGCCTGAGGAGGACAAAGGGCCTGTCACATGTGCCCAACACTGAGGACCACAGAGAGACCAGAGGATCACGCTTTGTACACAGTTTGAACTTGAACTCAAATTAATACAAGATGAAATCAAATGTAAGCTAACTGTCACAATCAGGAGACTAGTGAGGCCAGGAATCTTTTTAAAGAACAATTAATGAATAGCAATCTTGGAGTATAAAATTACCATTGATAACCAGCCAAACACTACAGAAGTTAAATCACTGTGTGAACGAGGGCTGAATGATTACTATAAAAATATTGTGTTATTTGTTTTTGTTGATTGTGTCACAACATTCCACATAAATTGCAGCCGTGGTGTGAAATCAATAAGGACGTATCATAACCCATTTTAAATTACAGAATCCCGTCAATCCAGCTCAAATCCAGTTTTTAAATCCAGTTCCCAGGTAAAGTCTGATGAACTAAAGTAGCCCTCTTACTAAAGTTTGGACGCCCCTGTTCTAGTCGATCAATAGCCCTGTTTCCACCAGCCCTGTACTTGGCGTAGCAACTCTACTCTACACTTCTCTACTTTACTCTCCTTTACTCCTATTGGGAGTGTTTCCACTGGCCCTATTTATCCGGTACCAGGTCCCTCTTTAGACCCTATCCAGGCCGAGCTGGTACTAAAGTGTTCTAACTGACAGGGATTGGCCAGAGTGCTGCTGTCAGCCATGGTTGCCAAGGATGTTTCCCAGATACTGGTTTATTGTGGGTCGGTTGCAAGGTTACGTTATCAAATGCTAAATTGCAATTGTTTTAAAAAGCAGGGAGATTAGAGCCGAGTAGAGCTGGTGAAATTGGAGAGAATTTTAGAATGTGATGTCAGCTTAGAAACCTCTTCATCTTCGCTGCAGACCAAATCCACGTGTTTTATGCTGCTGTCAGAGATCTGTGGCCGCTGGTTGTTCTCCGGCTCCACGCCCCATAGAACTGGTCCGACCGTGGGGCTTAAGCTCAGGGCTGGTCTTGGTGACTCATGGTCCTCTGGGGACACTGCCTCTCGCTCATTCATTTAAAACGGTAGAGATTGGATTAGTCTGAACAGTAACTGCCTCCATCTGCTCAGAGGGGATCACTCCAAGCACAGCTCCCCGTTTAGGAGGGTCAAGAATTATGAGATTGTAAAAAAAAAACAAAAAAAACAGGATTCATGTGAGAGAGGTGTTGTGTTGTACGAGTGAGGAGTTGGAACCAAATTAATGTCTGCTTTGTCCAACTCATACTGTAAACATGGACAATGCTAACCCGCTAGCTAGCTCAAAGAAGTCCGGGAGGGAAGTGCTCATGATAGAAGTTTTGCTCCAACTTGCTCTGATTGACTTACATGTATAAGTATACTCGTCTGCTTGCCTGATTAACCATCTTAACAACGCTCAGACATACCCGTTTGAGGAATTGGCTCCAGCTAGCTTACATGTTAAAATCAGCTCTTTCTGCATAAAGGCTAATACTATTTTATGTAATACTCGGTCAGTCCACTCTATACCTATTTGGATTTCTCGTATTTTATCCTATTTAATTTCATGAAAATAATGATATGGAAATAAACTATGTCTAGAAGCGGGAAAGGTCAAAGTCATGAATACCCAGAATGTACATTACTTTTCCTAACCTAAAAGCCGTCAAATTGACTGCTCTGGAAGTTCTACTGTTAATTGAGACACATTGAATGAACAAATTATATAGTAGACTTGTGTGAGCTGTTGTGAACTGGAGGTGGGAGTGAGGCCACACTGAAATGTGACACAGTGTGAGTAATGGAAGTGCTATTTACAGCTCATGACCTCACACTTCATAAATACATTACATTACACACATTTCTGCATTGCAAAATTCATTTAATTAAGTCATTATACAATAATGTTACCTTTTTATTAATGGGTTTTGAACATGTCTGTGATCATTTATGTATGTGCCTTGAACATAACATATGTTCAAATGTGTCTGTAATGTCTGAAACAAATGCTGCTAATTCCACAAAGCTTTGAGTTTTATTGGGAGTCACACATCCCGTGATCGCAAATATGTCGGCCCATGGTCTCCCAAGATCTCGGCTCATGGTCTCCAACATGTCTGCTCATTCAAATCAATGGCCTTTGCTCATTGGCTTGTGCTCACATCACGGACATCCCAAACATTACCAGAAGTGACACGTTCTCGCCAGCTCTGGTTCTCCTGATCTTGTGCATTAGGTGCAGTTCAGGGTGACGAGAGACACTTAAATCCGCACAGAATTCTTTGTGAAAACTGTACTCTCTGAAGACACTGAGGTCTATGGCTGCAGTTTTTTTCACTGTTTTTACGTTTTTCAATTTTTTTAATCCAGCACGCTAGCCCGGACTACAGGGATGTGCGGCCTAATTTGAAACCTATGGCTGCAGTACCATGGATGGCCTCTAGTCCACGTGTATTTAGTCTGGAGTACCGCGGGTGGCCTCTAGTCCATGTGGATTTAAGCTGCAGCACTGTGAGTGGCCTCTAGTCTATGTGGAGCAAGTTTAAGCAGCAATACGTAATATCACATACCCAATGGGAGGCACCCACAATGTCCAGTCTGTAGCCAAACCCTGAACAGCTCTTTGTCATCTTCTTGTATGTGTTCTTTCACTGAACTTACACTCACTTACTCTTTGTGCAGTTCTTGAGACGCGTAGATCAGGTCTGACTGCTTTTTTTCCTGCAACCTGTCTGTGTCTCATTCATTATCATTAAACCACTGTGTAATGATGTTTACAGTTACTCAAGCTCAATTCTGTGGATGCATTCAAAAAGACATACAGTGACTGAGAAAACGTATCAAAACACATTACGACTGTTATCATTTTTGTCATGCTCATCATTTTGGGCTTAAAAAAATCCATGTTTTTGCCGTCTTCTGTGTTTCTGTGATATTGTCTTTGTAGATCCAGATATGAGCCCCAACAACTCGCTAATCAGGAGTCTTCTGGTCCCAACAGGCCAACACTACTCCCTCCTCATTGTCTCTTGGTGGCTCGGTTGATGCTACCCACAATTTTGAGTTTGACTCCACATCGCCACTCAAATGGCCTGTTGAAGTTAGATCTAATCAGATTCTTCAACTACATAGGCCAGTGTATAATAATATAGTTTGACCGGATAAATTCCCAGTTTGAAAGACTGGAATCTGCTGTGTGTTTGTGTGTGTGATCACTTGCTGAGGCACCACCAGCTGAAACTGATACAAACATCAAACTCTTAAAACTTTTATGAACGAGGCAAAAATCATTGTCATTCTTCAGTGTTTTATGTAGAACAAACAATTGCAAAAAAGTATTTCTGATCTTCTCATATTACTTTGACCAATGAGGTGATATTGGATCATTTCCAAAGGCACACCAAACAACAACTCAAGGCACTGCCCACTAGTTGAAAAACATTTACGAACATTTCTTAACAATTCTAGACCTATGTGTTTTGGTACACGAAACGCACAAATAAATGGGGCGATACACATATAAATTGAAAGTTAGCCAGGGGATTGGGTCTAGCATTGCATTGATGCAGCGACAAGCAATAAATCCGTGTTATTGATGTGGACCGATGTTAAAAGCTCAAAGAGACTGCTTGCATTATGCATGTCCTCTTTGTGTTGATGTCACACATTTTTAACCGCTACACCTGCACCACAGCTTGACAACCCCTGCTGGTGGCGCTAAAACAGCAGGAAATCCCGTCTTGAACCTTTCACCTTGACCTGTATTGGGTCCACTGTTTCTGGTCGCTCAGAACACTTCTCTCTCCTTTGTGCTCAGATAAAAAACTTGATCCAGTAAAAATGCACAGGCTAAACGAAATAAAGTAGCATTAGTGTTTTATTTATTGAGATTTTAGGATAATGAAGGCTTTATTCAGCGCTGTGGCAGAGTGGGTGGCCTCCTGCTTTCTCCCATGGGAATCTTTGGAAAGCTTTGAAGTCCTCTCCCCCTCCCTCCTGTTTTCTCGCAGCAGGCTTTTCTGTCCAATTGAATCTCATATCCACTCGTTTATGGCTTCTGCAGGGGACTGGCAGTGATTTGCATGTAGTACAGTTGACCCTGAGCTTCCAAACAAGTCTTTTCACAATATTAAAGGGGTATAACCTCTTCCCATTATTCACAAATACATTGAATAGAAATGAAAATCTACTTTGTTGATCCCGAGGGATAATTAAAAAAAGCGTAAATAACAACCCATTCAGAGTCAAAAGTTATTTTAAGATTGTCAAACCCCTCACCACACACTTTACCCCCCACCCCCTCTTTAAGACGTTCTGGACAGATGCATTAAAGCTGGAGTACAGAAAGATAATATTTAAATTTGAATAACTTATGTTTATTTGTGAGGAGATTCATTTGCAGATAGAACGCCAGCGCCCGTGGAAATCCATAAAAACACACAAAATCATTATTAAATACAATAAAAAGTGCAGGATTGCTTCAGCTGAAACATAGTAGGAGGAAGCTGGATGTGGCCCTCTGAGTCCTGAGTGGGAGAGACCCTGAGGGAAGCAGACTGTAGTGAGAGAGCAGAGTGTGAGAGCTGTCTTTGGAGATTGGAGAACCTTTCTTCTTCACACTCTTATTGTAGATGACTGAGTGAGTCTTGCTGCTGTCCACTGAATTTACTTCTCATTTTTGTGATTTTATTTTGTGATTTTTGTGATAAAATTTTATGAATGAATCAGACCACAACATCTTGTATTTATCTGATGAGAAAACATGTTATCTTTTACAAACTGGGAGTATACTGGGGGCTTCTATTCCTCTCTAAGAGGGTTGTTAAACCCTCCAGGCTCATCAGACTTGCGTACAGTTTACCAACAGACACGGACCACTTTCTCCCTTCAGCTGTTTTCCTACTCGTGTTTTTGTTTGCACTCATAATATTTGAACTCATGCTGGACAGTCCTGGCAGCGTTTGGTCATGACGACGTGTGGCCACCGTTTTCTCTTTCACTCTTTCGGCACCTCATGCAGACTGTAATTTAAATAGCTGAGCAATATATATTAAAATTATATGTATTGTCATTGTGATAGTAGCAAGTGTGGTATCCCTACTGCAGTGATGTGCGATAACTTTGTTGTTGATCCATCCATCCATCCATTTTCTTCCCCTTAATCCATTTCTGGGTCAGGGGGGTGGCAGTCAGAGCTGCACCCGGTCCACTTAGCACCAGCCCCTCACTGATCCTCCTGCAGGTGGTGAGTCCACAGGAGCTGAGATCTTTCAGTGGGAGCTTCAGGCAAAGTGGGGTTAAGTGTCTTGCCCAAGGACACAACGATAGCAGTCATCAGAGGGAGTCGTGAAGTAGGTCTTATGGTGGGCTTGAACCCACGACCTTCAGGCCCAAAGGCCAATGCTCTACCAACTGAGCTACTGTCGCCCCAGTTGTTGTTGACACGAAGTGATAATCATGTGTTTCTTCAACATATACTTTTTTTTTCTTTGACCAATCACATGCGATCTTAAATGCGTTGCCCTGCTCACTATTGGCCAGAGTGAGCACACAAACTCACTGAGCAATGGATCCAGATGAAAAACATGTTCAAAAACACTTAAGCTTCAGGAGACGACAGACGAGAGGAAACAAAGACAAAGGCTCTGCGCTGAACACACAATCCAGTGTATTTAAGCATCGCTCTAAATCACTGCAGCAGTCGTCTCTGGAGGACTTTACAAAGTTGTCGATTTGCCAAACACAGCTCAAACTGTTCGAACACAGGAAATGCGATAATAACAAAAGCATAGGAACTATTGGTCCATAAGGGATGGCCTCTGTCTACTGTAGATCCACGACTCACTGTTGCAAAGAAAGTCCATTCAATTTAGATGTAGATTTGGACGTTTTGTTTTGTTTAATGCAAATATAACTAATTTGTGGAAAATAAAATGTCGCAAATTAATGTTGTTTTATGTCTGTATTTGTCTGTGCACACTGGTGACTTTTGCTAATGAATTCCTATGTGGTGTTTTTACTGCAAATGGCAAATAAACTGAATCTGATCTGAATTTGAATCTATTGTTATCGCAGTATCGGCACCTCCTGCACTGTAATCCCTTCTGCTCTTCTCCTGCTCCTTTTCTCGTCACATAATCTCTCTGCTTTTTGGCCTCACATTCTACATTTCAGGCAGTTGTTGTGTTTGAGTCTCTCTGGCTGAGTCACATCCAGAAATGTCACTTTTGCTTGACTCTGTGAAGTGGCCTTGATGTCTTGGCCTCAGCTGTTTGAGATGACTGTTTTCACTAATTTCACCGATACTGTGAAATCTGAACTAAAAAGTACAGCAGTCTGTCTTTATGGAATTGGATCTCTCTGTTGGCATAGATACAGCTGTGATTTTGGGAGGAAAATGAGCCATATCAATGATATGAAATAAGATTGTCAATTCGCCATCAACAGATCAGAGAATCAAACTGTTCGAAATTGGAAATGCAATAATAAGATTTGTCATTTGTCCATAGGGAGTAGGAGGAGCAGTGTTCTGTTGAAGTGACTCGAGTGTATTTTGAACATGGTTTTAACTCCATTTCTAGTGGAAAAAAATTATGTTTTGCGAACATTGAGAGACTGACGTCAAACTCTTGTGTTGACTTGAACAACAAAATTACCTTTTTTTTATTTCGAAATGTGAAACCTGTAAAGATGGAAAAGCTCTCCAATCTAGGGCAGTTTGCTTCAGGAGCCTTGGGGTCATGGTTTGGCCTTGTTTGAATTTGTAGGAGGATGTTGACTCTATGCAGATGCCTAGAGCTAGTCTCTCACTGCTCTAATTTCTGGATGTAAATATTAATATGTATGTATTATATGTAACTAGGTCAGACACTCCATTTAGACTAATATATAGGACGACATGGCGCAATAGCTCACCTTTCTGTGTAGAGTTTGCATGTTCTCACTGTGTCTGCCCATCACTAAAAGCATACAGTAGACTCCTCTTAGATAAGGACTGCCCTGATAAAGATCTCAATGGGACTCTCATGGTTAAATACCGTATTTAGTCAGCTACAAATTGTGTTTCCATTAAAAGATGAGAAATGCCTGCATTTTTTTTCTTATTAATGTACCTCAACTATAAGAGGCAAAAGTAAAAAAGAATCCAGAATATCATCTACCACTTTAAGATGCTCCTCTGTCCTCCACCTGGTAATTGTATTAATGGCACCTGTTTGAACTAGTTATCTGTATAAAATAACAAAACAAAAAACACCCACCCTCGCACTGTCACACTCCAAACTCCACTGTGGCCAAAACCAAATAACTGTCATGAGACACCAGAAAACAAAAGTCGTAGACCAGCACTAGGCTGGGAAGACTGAATCTTCCCAGCCTTGTGCAAAGGAGTGGTAATTCTGGACAACAGAAGTCCCTGAAAATGTGAGGGAGGCGTCTACTCTGTCAATGTTCAAATCCAGGTTAAAGACTGTTCTGTTTGCCTGTGCATACAACTGAAGGATTTTATCTCCATTTTTAATGCACTGCTGTCATTTATTTATTTATTTAAATTTCTTGTGTAATTTTGAAAGTTTTAATGGTTTTATTCTTTTGTGTGATTTTAATGTTTTAATTGTGTTTTAATCTTTTGTGTGATTTTAATGTTTTAATTGTGATTCTGGTGTTTGTTTTATGTGATGATTTGTGATGTGGACTGTGAAGCGCTTTGTGTTGCCATGTGTATGAAAGGCGCTCTACAAATAAACTTTGATTGATTGATTGAAGTACAGAAGTAATTGAGGAAAAGTTCTATTTGTTTCTTTTAATTATTTCTGACCATTTCCGGCCCTTTTCAACAAAATGTGATTTCAAAATATATTTTTCCGGGGTCCTGGCCCCAGAGAGAGTGGGGTCAGGGAAGGTGTTGTGGGGGGACTATTGTACATGTTTTTAATGGTAGGGAAAACCAGAGCATCGGGAAGAAACTTACAAAGACATGGGTAGAATATGCAAACTCCACACAGTAAGGTCTGGAGGTGGAAACAGGGCAGAAGTTTATTTAAAACCTGTACAATGTTCTCATATACACAAACACATTTATAAGTATAGAGTAGTGCTATTCTTAATATTCACTTGTGTCGTGTGCTCTTATCCCTGCTGTTCTGTAATCCTGGAATGCAACACTGAAGTTTCCCCACTGTGGGACAAATAAATCAATTTTTATACCATTGATAATCAGCACAAACAAGTACAACATTTAGAAAGAGGGTTGGATGAAGCAACTTGTGATGGATTGAATTGTAAGCCCTCCATCTCCCATTGATATAAATCGTAAGCTAGTTCCAATCTAGGGCAGTATTTTTGTAATCGAGACCCGTTCACGAGGAGTGTGTCCGTTTTGAGCCTCCCCAGGGCGTCACGTTCTTTGACATTAACATTCACATCCACAGAGCTCAGCATTAAGACTGGTGTCACTGGAGCCAGACTGAGTATTTATACTTCCACCAGTCTGCTCCCACACAGACCACTATAGACCCTGTTACTACCCACCGCCACACAGGGGACTTCCAGGCACAGATCCAGGGCACTCTGAGACTCGCGCGTTCTGCAATAGTGTTTCTGGTGGAGGATGGCAGCAGCTCTCAAGGCGAAGACAAGACAAAATCCGAGACGATCTTTGTGGATTTAGTGCTGTTGTGGAGGGAGTACAGTGACCCAAGCCGAAGTTGAAGATGGTCTGGAGCCAGGTCTCTGCTCAAGTATGGATGTTTATCTGCTCTGTGTGTGAATCGCAAAGTTACTTTTTGTATCTGGCCTAAATTAAATCACCATTGATATTAACGGGTTATAAGTCTTGGTATGATGCAATAATATCTCTAAGTAGTGTGAGAGGGGGACCAGAGAGAGGGGGACCAGAGAGAGGGGGACCAGAGAGAGGGGGACCAGAGAGAGGGGGACCAGAGAGGGGGGGATCCGAGACTTGATTTTAAGGCCTCGTCTTTCATGAAGATGGGTCTGATGCAATAATTACTGTTGAATTGATGTATGGAAGCGTGTTTTCCTTCTCCTGCTTCTTTGTTTGTTTACTGGTGTTCTCTTTCTGTTGTAATGGTGTCAGTGGTAAGTATAATGTAACTATAGTGAACAAAGCATAACATTTAGTTCTATTCAGTGCTAGTCTTCCTGAGCTTTAAGACAGTCTGTTCCAGTGAAATTACAACAAAAACAACTATAGTCTATGCACCATTTTATAGATGAGATACCAGATCTAATGCCAGGAGACTTTGTCCACCCGTTGCATTCACAGTTTCATAATGATAGAGCTTTGGTCGGAAGAAGTGCTTCTCGAGTTTTTAACAAATAATAGTAATTTGGGGCTGGGCGATATAATACGGTTTGGTAATACTGGTGTAATGTTGAGTGATTGTATGAGCGTGTGCAGAAATGGAGGAGGAGGAGAGGGGAGAGGAAAGAAGAAGAGGGGGAGAGAGAATGGGGGGAAGGATACCAGATTAAAAGTTCATAAATACATTTGTCCATCAGGGTCTTTTAAAAACATTTTGTGACTAATCAGACTCGACCTGCTGTGTTGTTATTATTATAAACATGGCATTGTTACTGCTTAGAGCTGATTTAGGGTGGGCCTCTCTAGAAACAGAAAAGATGTGATAGAGGCAATAAATACATGCACGCTCTTACCCCTATTGGTGTCTATCTGGAGCTCGGAATAACGGGTAGGCACTTATATGCTTTCTTGCTTCGGCCTTCACCTCTTGGGTTTTTTATAACCGTGTAATGATGCAAACTATGTAAAATATAATAATAATTATTATTGTTATTGTTATTATTAACTAATGCTTGCACCAGGACAAGGACCAAGACTATAGGACCAAGGCTATAGGACTAGGACCAAGGCTATAGGACCAGGGCCAAGGCTATAGAACCAGGACCAAGACTATAGGACGAGGACCAAGGCTATAGAACCAGGACCAGGGCCAAGACTATAAGACCAGGGCCAAGGCTATAGGACCAGGGCCAAGGCTATAAGACCAGGGCCAAGGCTATAGGACCAGGGCCAAGGCTATAGGACCAGGGCCAAGGCTATAGGACCAGGGCCAAGGCTATAGGACCAGGGCCAAGGCTATAGGACCAGGGCCAAGGCTATAGGACCAGGGCCAAGGCTATAGGACCAGTGCCATAGGACCAGGACCAAGGCTATAGGACCAGGACCAAGGCTATAGGCAAGGCAAGGCAAGGCAAGTTTATTTGTATAGCACAATTCATACACAAGGCAACTCAAAGTGCTGAACAAGATAGCATTAAAATCATAAATAATCACAGAACATTAAAAAGAAAGATAAAAATATAAAATCCCTCAGTTGTATGCACAGCTAAACAGCACCGTTTTTAACTTGGTTTTAAACATTGTCAGAGAGGAGGCCTGTCTCACATCTTCAGGAAGAATGTTCCAGATTTTAGCAGCATGAATCTGAAAAGCAGCCTCCCCATGTTTAGTTCTGACTCTGGGCACTAACAGGAGTCCAGTCCCTGTACTCCTCAAAGTCCGGGCTGGTTCATATGGGACTAACATGTCACTAATATATTTTGGTGCGAGGCCATGGAGAGACTTGTACACAAGCAAAGCTGTTTTAAAGTCTATTCTCTGAGCCACAGGAAGCCAGTGCAGAGACCTGAGGACCGGACTAATATGGTCGTACTTCCTGGTTCTAGTCAGGACTCGAGCTGCTGCATTTTGAATGTACTGCAGCTGTTTTACAGCCTGTTTGGACAGACCTGTGAGCAGCCATTGCAGTAGTCTAACCTACTGGAGACAAATGCATGGATAAGAATCTCCAAGTCTGCTTTAGACACTGTTTTTGATCCTGGAAATGTTTTTTAGATGGTAAAAAGCTGCTGATGTTACTGATTTGATGTGGCTATTAAAATTTAAGTCTGAGTCCAGTATTACCCCTAGATTTCTGACCTTGTTTGAAGGTTTTAGGGAGAGAGACTGTAGGTGACAGATGACGCTCTCTCTTTGTTTCTGGGGACCAAAGACAATCATTTCAGTTTTGTCTGCGTTTAGCTGAAGGAAGTTGTTTTGCATCCACTCACTGATCTGTTGGATACAGTGAAGGAGTGAGTCCACTGGTCCATGTTCTCCTGCAGTCAGTGAGACATAGATCTGAGTGTCGTCTGCATAGTTATGATAGGAAACTTTGTTTCTGCGTATTAACTGACCTAACGGCAGCATGTAGAGATTGAAAAGAAGAGGTCCCAGGATCGACCCCCCCCTATAGGACCAGGACCAAGGCTATAGGACCAGGACCAAGGCTATAGGACCAGGACCAAGGCTATAGGACCAGGACCAAGGCTATAGGACCAGGACCAAGGCTATAGGACCAGGACCAAGGCTATAGGACCAGGACCAAGGCTATAGGACCAGGACCAAGGCTATAGGACCAGGACCAAGGCTATAGGACCAGGACCAAGGCTATAGGACCAGGACCAAGGCTATAGGACCAGGACCAAGGCTATAGGACCAGGGCCAAGACTATAGGACCTGGACCGAAATTATAGAACCAAGACGAGGCCCAAGACCATGTGAAAACTACTGATAGAAGCAAACCGGTTTGAGAGTGATTTATTAGTCATTTTCAATAAAGTTAAATATTTATCCAGCGTTGATTTAGTATGAATTATATTGTTATGGTGATATATCCTTCTCATATCTTGTTCTAATGTTTTGACCGTGCGAGCCAGCCCTTGTTTGAGTTGTGTCTTTGTCAGAAACGGCTGTAAATGTTTCGTGCTTTTGTCTCTGAACCGGAGCAGAAATCCTTTGGTAGCTCGGCATGCTCAGAAGATGACGGTTTTATATTTTTGTGATGTTTGGAGCCGCCGCCACTAAAGCACAGGAGCTGCACAAAGAACGGAATTTTGTTTGTTTCACAACACTCCCACAAAGTCAGACAGCCACAATACATCTGCAATTACAAACTACACACTGCAACGTCTTTATAAATGTTATGGCACAAAAAAAAAGATAATAATGGTAAAATGGCTTGATTGTCTTGATTTCTCATTAGTTCCACCAGACAGTCGTGATCATTGTATTATCTCGTTCATCTAATATACCTTTGCATTATTGTGTGTTTTTAACCAGTAGGGCTGCACGATATTGGAAACTAGAGCGATATTTGATTTGAGTGTTTAGTATTGCAATAACTTTATTATTGTGATTTATTTTTTTATATTTTTTTTCTCCTAAAATGCATGAAACTCAAGAGACTAATAACAAAAACATTTAAATGCATATATTTTTTATACTTTGTTGTTTGTTTTGTTGTATTTGTTGAATGTTGTTGTGTTTGTCTGTTTTATCTGTTAAAAGAAAAAATATATATTATCGCGCATATTTTCGATATGGATATTGCACACACAAATATCGCAATAACGATATTTCTTCAATATTTTGTGCAGCCCTAATAACCAAATATGTTTATTTTTTGTATTTGCCTGTAAACTATAGTTCTTTCTCAACCAACTTTTTCTCAACGTTAGGACTCCCAGAGGCCATTATTTTGACGGCTCCCAACCAGTTGATTTTTATATTTATTTTTATTTTACTCCAAATGTATTAAATTTAAGTCATCAGTGCTTTCCCCAGATACTGATTTACTACTACCGATACTGTGTGTCGGTGGCTAGGATACAGAACCAGATATAAAAGCCTAACGGAAAGGCAAGTAGGGTGCCTGTTTGAATCCAATGTATGATCTCTTTTATTATCTGTAAATTCTAGACGTAACTTTTTATGAATACCTGAAAATGTTTCTTTTAAATGAGCACAATGTTAGAGTAATTATAGGTTGAGCTCTTTTTCTTTCTTGTAGTCTACATCAAAGTTTTCTACAGTGATTTTAGAGTTTCTTTGTGCTCTCAATTTTGCCGCGTGAATTCATGGGACTTCCTGTTTCCCACAGGACTCTGAGTCATTGGATCGGTGTCTCCAGACGGCGCTGTCCGCTCTGTACCCGCCGTTCCAGGACACGTCTCCCACTGTCCTCTGTCAGGTCCTCACTGTTGTGGAGCGCTGTTACCGCGGCGACGGCCTACGTTACCTGCTGCACTTCCTGCTCCCTGCCAAACAGTTCCTCCAGGGCCTCCAGCAAGATGCCTGCGTGAGTATTACCACAGCACAAACACAAGGAGGCACTGTAGCGGTGTCTCTGCGCATTTTACACTCATCTAACGAGCTACAGTTGGTTATGAAGCAGTTTATGAGCGAGCAGTTAGAAGACAAAGCTATTGCTAACCATATTATGCTAGTTCCCTTTTAAGTTTTTGTTTCATTTCAATTCAGTTTAGTCTAGGAGGACTTGACAAAGTTTTTGATTGAGTTTTTGAGATCAGAAAATAAAATGGTTAAAACAATAAGAAACAAATATAGGAGCCATTGGTCCATAGGGAGCGGGATGACTACTGTCCAGGAAGATTGAATGTTCTTGGAACCTCGTGCAAGAAAAGAAGAAAAATATAAAAATAATGAATAATACATCAAAAAAAGAGTGAACATACAATCCTTCGGTTGTATCTCTGCCAACTGTTTTTACCTTCTACCACTACTGAAGGTGGTGGAACACGCGAGCACTTTAACAATAGCCTGTTTAAATATTGACATTGATAACCCACAAGCAATTATTCTGTCAACATCAAACATTGCAAGCAACAATTTGCAATATGTGTCTGATTTTAAAGCCAGTGCTAACACATTCATGATATATCTCCAAAACTTTCCTTGAATTATATTTTTCCAAAACATCGTCATTTCAAACAGCCAATCAAAGCAGACATCCCTTGATCCAAAGTCTTACTGCCTGGGAATATGAGATCAAGCAGGTTTTCCTCAAAAACGCCAAATTGACACATTTTATGAGTAGTTTTAATCTTTTGAACAGCTGTTAGATGGATGAATGCATGCTTTTTCGTCAGACAGGTCTGGGCTGTAATCACAGTGGGCACATTAGTGGTTGTTTCTCCTCACGTTTGCAGACTAATCAGGTCAAACCCCAAACATACAAGGAGCAGACGCTTGTGTAACGTGATCTCTGTGTACTGTTAACACTGCAGCTTCAAATGTGTTTATCCCACTACACTATGAGTCTGTGAGCTAAGATCACTGACCACACAGACCTGCCCACTCAGCACCAACAACTGGAGCCCCGAGATGTTCATGTAAAACTAGGGCTGCGGCCACATGTACAGCCTAAAGCCCGGTTAGATCCGGAGCACACAGGGAGCACACAAAATATACAAGTATATTTATACTATATACTATACTATATAGTATATACTTTATACTAAGTATAGCTGCTAGTACTTATCTGTAAAGGCTTCAATAACAGTCTTTCAAAAAAATAAAAAAAATAAAAAAAAAACCAATTAATTATATATATATATATATATATATATATATATATTATATAATTAATTGGTGCAAAGTTATATACTGTACATAAAGGGCAGGATAAGAAGGATGAGGAAGTCATGCTGGTTCTCTTCACAAATCAAACTGTAGATCTCTTCATTGCATCTTAATTCAGACTGAGAAATTACACTGAAAAAGAATGGACGCATAACTAAGTGAGGGAAGGAGAGAGAGGTGGAGGGGAGGAGGAGGGAAGGAGAGAGAGAGGAGAGACAGAAGAGGTGAAGGAAGGGACAGCAGAGAGAACTATTTTTCCTTTTGTCTGTTTAGTCTATGGTTTACTCATAAGGATGCGCATTAGTATTAGTAGTAGTAGTAATTAGTAGTAATCTTTATTTATATACCGCCTTTTCACTGCACATCGGAGTCTCAAAGCGGTTTACAATTGTTATTTTTTGGGAGTGGGGGTGCCAGTACAGGAGGCACATGCCAGACCTATTGTACATATTTTTAGTGGTAGGGGAAACCGGAGCACCCGGAGGAAACCTACGCAGACACGGGGAGAACATGCAAACTCCACTCAGAAAGGCCCTGGTCCAACCGGGATTTGAACCCAGGACCTTCTTGCTGAGAGGCGAGAGTGCTATCCACTCAGCCATAATGCCGCCGCATTAAGAATCACAGCGCCACCAACAGGCCTGGTATTGTTTCACAGCGTTTTCAGCCTTATTGACATCACTCATGCGGGCGCAAACATTTTCTGAGCTGACTGCGTATTTACAGAATCTGCTTCTGAAACTGAATAGCACCGTCCACACTGTCAAAAGCTCACTCTCCCTGGATCGTGCATTGTGACATTTGTAACACCCTGGTTATCCCTTTAATACCGGTTATTCTCACCTCCAGATGGATTACAGATTACTGTGTTTGCATGATTCAGACCTGACTCTCACTGATTACTCAATGCTCTTCTTTCTCTTCCTTCCTCCCTCGTCGGTCCCAGGTCTAGTCTGTTCTTGCCCTGTGAACTCTTGCGTATTTGAGGCGTGTGTCATGTTTGTATAAGGTGACTCGTGTGATCGCTGCCTGAAAGGAGCGGCAACCTATCCAGAAGCTCCTATTGGCCACGATGGCAAATATGTGCAGGAAAGATTATATACAAGTTATTGATTATGTGTTATATATTACTACAAAGGAAACAGCTTCTTACAAGGGGTGTGTCTCTCTCTGTCACTGTCTTTATGTCTCTGTTTCTACTTCAGCGTTCTGTCTGTCTCTCTTTGTCTTTGGCTCTCACTCTGTCACTCTGTCTCTCTGTCTGTTTCCCTCTGTGTCTCTCTAGATCCAACAGTCTCTGTATCTAGTTTTATTCTGTATAATATTTATGGTAACGTTGCGCATTGCAGCTATGTAAAATATATTATTCAACGTTTCTTCATTTGTTGTGCATTTTGCCGCTTGGCCTGTCATCATAAATCCCTTTGATAGACAATATATTGATTCAGAAATGATCAATGATTGAACCAATGCTTTCATTTGTCCACTCAAGTAAAGCAATGTGTTCTGATAATGAACAGCAGAATTAAGTAATATTTAGTCATATTGAATGATCTACAGCTTAAACTTCAAATCTACTGTCTTCTGAAGTCTACCACCCCAAACATTTGGTAAATAGACAGAACAAGCTCTTTGTTTTTATAAAAGACCCTTATATGGAGTTTCTCCTATTACTAAAAATATGTACAATAGGGGAAATCCTATTGTTTTGAATGAATGAATGAAGGTAAAATCCTCTTGCTCTGGTCCTGACTAAGAGCATCATCTGGAAATGGGTTGGCATTTCAGGTCTTGTCAAAAGCATAGGGCACATTTCCCTACAGGGATCAATAAACTTTAGCTTAACCCTTACATGTCATTAATCATCTTCTGTCTTCTGCCCCTCTCTAGTTGCCGTACTGTGGTCTGCTCTTCCGTCACGAGGGCTGGCCACTGTGCCTTCACGACAAGATAGTCATCCAACTGTGTCACCTGGACCAGTGCCTGCTCCGGCCGGGGGACTTCTACCTCCTGGTCTCCCCTTCCTCGTCCTCCTCCTCTGCCTCTTCGTCGCGTCACTGCTCGCCCACCCCACGCCTCCTCCTTTGCAGCGTCTCCACCACCAGCCGACATGTGGAAGAGCAGGAGATTCCAGAGCTAGCCCTCAGCTCGATCTTCACTATGGCTTGGCTGGACTCTGTCAACCGTGACCGCGAGCAAAGGGGGGTGTCCAAAATGGAGAGACTGCTGCTCTCTGCTCACGGGGACGTTTTCCGAGTGCCGTGGGAGGATCTCGTCTACCCTCAGTTCGTCAGCCGACCAAGAACTTCGCTAAAAGATGCATCTATGAAGGACAGTAGATTTAACTCGTCTTTTGAACGAGATACAACGGAAGAAAAGACTTTGTTGTGTAGTTTGGAGCGAGAAACGACATCGCTGCCGTGTCGGGCTGACCAGTGTACGCCAAGCAGCGACGAATCTGACTCAGAGGGGGAATACGTGGAGTTGGCTGACTTGCCCTTGCCACGGTTTTCGCCACAAAAAGGCTCGCTCACGCAGCTCATCAGCCAGCAGCACAAAGCACGCACTACAAGCTCACAATCCCCAGCCACGCAAACGGTTCCCACGAATATTCAAAGCACTCCAAAACACTTATCAACATCAAAAGACTCTCTCAGCTCATGCACAGAGTCGAAACACAATGATTCAAAGACGGTTGTGGAAGTGGACAGCTCTGGAGTTGTCAATGGACCCGTTATTCTTAAACCCATGGATCAACCCTCCACTGGTGAGACGTCTTTTGGTGAGAAGAGTCTAAAAGAAGGTACAAACTTGACCCAATGCTCAAAACCAGTTGAAAAGAAAGTTCTTGACCCTAAAGCTGTTGAAGTAGATGGTTTAGTGAATGTAGATTTGATTGAACACCGGAAGGATGTAGCGACTGTTAGTAGAAGTCTAGAGGAAGAGGAGGAGGTTGAGTTGAGTGGCAGAAACGCTGGAGACAATGGAGAAGTGGTGCTTGAAGCTGAATTTGAAAGACTTGAGACGCAAATAAAGGGAGTAGAAGAGGTGCGAGAGATGGATCTCTTAGACCAAGTTGAGAATGAGAGATTCGGGAAATGTTCAGACTCGGAAGACGAAAGTACAGAGATTGTACCAATGCAACAAACGCCATCTGAAATCCAGTCTGAGCCCATTGGAAAAATGCTTTCAGAAACAACCAGAGAAGTTGCTTACCTTGAAACTGAAAGTCAAAATATCTCCATGGACACTAATGCGCTTGATTCTGAAAATGTACAAAAACTGCTTTGTAAAAACGCGGACGGAACCTCAGACAATATTGAATCATCGCTAGCTGCTTACATAGATGATCAGTGTCAAAAGCACACTGAGCTGTCACAAACACGTATTGTATATTTAGAGGCAACAGACTGTAGGGATTTAGAACTTTTTGAAAATGACCATTTGGATGAGCCCGAATTTAAGTTTTTGGGAGTAGGTAAATTGTCAGACGAACTTGTTGAAGATTTGATTCAACCAGAACGGCACAGTGATGTGGAAAAACAAGATGCATTGCTTGTTGAAATTGATTTGCTAAATATAAGCGCAGAAACAAATAACATTTCTCAAGTTGAAATACCAGAAACTATGACTGTGTTTATCGTAAGTGACCAACCATGTTTTGATTTGGAAGAAAAGGTTGATCTTTTTGAGAGCCCTGTCAAACACTCGATACGCTGCAATGAGGATATTTTGGATTTGGACAAGGTGGAATCTCAGAACACACAAATAGAAGACGTGCAAGAAGTAATTTCTGACCAAAACACACACATTCAACCATGCAGCTTGCAAGATGATTTGCTTTCAGGTGTGGAAACTGTACATGACTCGGGTAAAGATGGACCCAAGTCGCTTAATGAAGACGAGAACATGGATCTGCAAATGGGTATGGATTGTTCAGAAAGTGTCTCCAAACTGCATTTGACTGAAAAACAGCCCTGTATACATTTAGAAAAGTCGAAGTCTCCTGAGGCGGAAGGACAGTGTCTAAGCCTGGAACAAGAACCAGGAACCTCCAATGAACAAGACTTTGATCATGTGGTAATTCAACGCATGCTGTCTGAAATGGTGGACACCGTTGAGCTTGTAGCAAACACAAGGCTACCAATGACTACCGATGAGTCAAAGTCTAGTGTAATGTTGCTAGAGGAGCAGATCGATATGCTTGAGACGGAATTCGAACATTTGCAGAGTGAAATTTTGGAGAAAAACCAAGCGGAATCTGTCGAAAAGCAGGATTCTACAAGCAGCGAAGTTGTTGAACCAAAACAAGTTATGCTGCTTTTGGATTTTGAAGAAGAAATTGTGAACGTTGATCATCTTTCTAGTAAGCGTGATGAGTTGGATTTGGTCAAACAAGGGACAGAGGAGTATTCACCGACTGGTGATTCCAAAATGCAAGATCGTAACAATAATGAGTCTACACAAAACTCCGACAAGGAACTTTCTCAACAGCAGCATGTAAAAACCTCCCATGAAACACCAGAGACAATTGAAGATCAGTCGAATCTTCATAAGACAAGCTTAGCTAATAACACAGAGCTATCCTTGGACTCGATGCCATGCCAAAACGATCCGGTTTCAAATATTGTAAACCACGTTATTGCAAATGCAAAACCAGAGCACTTAGTGTCAAATTTGGATACAATCATTGAACTGACAAAAAATGGATTGATAAAGTCTTGTCCAGAAAGTGCTGTGGGTCAATCAACAACAATTTCAACAGATGCACTGCTTCCCATGGATTCTGGAGCTCCTTCCTTAAATTCCCAGATTCCAAGTAAAGAGAATCAAGACAAAAATGGAAATATGGAAATAATTCAGGACAGGAATGAATCCCTTACAATGCACAGTACTATTATGGAGACGGGGGAAGATGTAACAACGCCAATTATGTCCGAAAATGTGTCTAAACCTGAAATTATCAAAGAAGTTAATCCAAAACGATCAACTTCCCAAACGTTTGAGCATCAGAACGGACAAGAGGACGTGCCAAAAGGGCCACAACTTTGCTTACAGGCGCCGGTGAATTTACATACACCAAAGACTGAAGACGGTGTTTTCAACTCGAGGAAAGGACTCAACCCTAAAGTCCCCACTGAAGGTACTGAAACAGTGTCTCCTCCTCTCCCTTTTGGCTACTCTTACAAAATCCATTCTCCACCTCCTCCTCTTCCTCCTCGTCCAAGGTTTCTTTGGTCTTCTGATGAATTCTACTATTTGATTCTTTTTTTCAGCTAGAGTTTTCTTTTGTGCTAACTGTTTCGATCTCTGCCTTGTCTTCCTCGGAGTGGTGACGTGACGTTCCTGTGACGTATCTTGCCAGAGAAAGACCAGAGAGAAAGAGACTAGTGAGAAAGAGGGAGGGAGTGAGAGAGAGAGAAACATGGAGACCGGTGAGAGAGGGAGAGAGACCAGAGAGAGAACTTAAAACAGCTGGCAAGACATGTCACAGGAACATCTCAGAACACCGTGAGGAAGAAACTGTCAGGTACAAAAAATACTTTATCTTAAAAAAAAAAACCTGTAGAATCCTCTTCTTCCTCCTCTTTTTCAGTGAAACCTTTAACCAAAGACCCATATCCATCATGTTTCCCTTCATACAGACTCAACACATTCTAACCTCTTGAACATAGTTTCAAAATTTCAAATAATTTAGATAGATATCTGCTAATGACTTAAGTGGCTTGAAATTATATAGATCTCTACGCCCTTACTCCTGATTTTCTATTTATTCTTCCAAGTATTGGTTAAGGCAAGGCAAGTTTATTTTTATAGCACAGTTGGTATACTGGGGCATCAGTTATTGCCTATGACTAACTAGGAAGCCTAGTTATATAGCCTAGTTTCCACCAGCCCTACTCTACTCTACTCTACTTTACCCCAAATGGGAGCGTTTCCACATGGCCCTGTTTTGCCAGGTCCTTCTTTAGTCCCTCTTGCCCCTGGTTCTATCCAGGCCGAGCTGTTACTACAGTGTTCGAACTGACGCGATCAAACAGAGTGCTGGTGGAAGCCATGGTTACCCAAGAATTTCCCCAGGATACTAGTTTGTTGTGAGTAGAGTAGGATAGGGTAGAGCTGGTGGAAACAAGGCTTTTGTTAGAACAGAAGAAAAGCTGGCTGACTCAAACCAAAAATATTAGTTTAAAGATGTTCTTGTCCTTGATTTCTACATGGTCACTTTTACGTTATTGTCTGGAGAGCTGTTTCTCTCTTTGCTAGTTCATGACTGAGTATAAAAGATATTTCTGATCCAAGCTGTCGTTCTATTGCCTCTCCTAGGTCTGCATGCAGTCCACTCAAACACTGCTCTGATTAATGGCTTAGTCCCAGAATCATCCAAACCGCCATCTGAGCTTCCATCTGAGCTTCCATCTGAGCTTCCATCTGAGCTTCCATCTGAGCTTCCATCTGAGCTTCCATCTGAGCTTCCATCTGAGCTTCCATCTGAGCTCCAGTCTGTGGGTCTGCAGCGGTCTCCCCAGTCCAGGTTCAACAAAGTCCTGCTGAGCTCCGGAGCAATCTGTCTGCCTGGTGAGGAACACATTCAGCTACATATTATACTAAATGCAATAGATTTGAAACTAGGGGCAGGACTAATAATTACAAAATATTATTTAAAAATGACATTTTATTTCTTATTTCTTTTGTTGTTACACTTAATGACAAATTGCACTGGTCTGTTGGACTTGGCTGGACAAAAATAATACATATCTTGTTGCTTAAGTGTCTGTATTGAGTCATTATTCAATGATATACTAAAACTCGAGGTGAAAACAATACTTCTCACTGTTCTTGAGTCAAATATTTATATGCTATAACAATTTCATTAATTTAGATTAATTTATTACAAAGCCTCGACTTCTTGCATACATTTTTGTAATCAAGTCCCAGCCCTATTTAAAAAAAAAAAAATGTTTTTTCCAAAGAACAATGTAAAGTCCAATGACTACTTAAAGTTCAAGTTAATGTGTTTGTGTATCCCCCTCAATCACAACAGCAGTATGAACACAGGAAGTGCAATGATGACAAATTGTAGCATTGTATCTTCTCTCTTTTTAATGCACTGTGATTATTTATGATTTTCATGAAAATCTTTCTTGTTTTGTTCATCACAGTTGCCTTGCATATCAACTGTGCTTTACAAATAAACTTTCCATGCCTCGAATGTATTCCCCTTGTCTCTTTCAGGATCCAGAGACCGAAGTGGGCGAGCATTGGTGACTGTTAATCCTCGGAACGCTGTGTGGTCCAGTCCAGACTGTGACAGTGCGGAACTGCTGCATGTGCTGCTCTACTACCTCTCCACTCTCAGGTGAACCACAGAGAAGAATTTAGTCAGAATTACATTAATGTAATTGCTGGTGCTCTGTGAACTGGGTGGCATCTCCGACTGCCATCCTCGATCCAGAAATATATTAAGGGGAAGAAGATGGATGGATGGATGGATAGATTACAGTAAAATGACAATTACAATCAAGTAAAACAATTTCATATGTCTGAGGCTCTTTCAGTTTCTCTCAATTTCTATTTAAGGATAAAAACTTGGGCCAGCTTCCAAGTGTACTACTTCTGTGAGGCCGTCTTCTGTGGCAGTAACAGGGGACCAGGGCACCTCTGTGGGCACCATGTCATGTTTAAGCTACAGGCAGCAAAGGGCAATACATATGATGAACTTCCTGTAAATCTCCATAATGCTTTGTGTTGGAGCAGGAAGGAGGTGCAATCCCTGGGTTTGACCGTTCTGATGGACGTCCGAAGAGCGCCCTCTCTGCCCGCTCTGTATACTGCACTCCGGTCTCTACAGGTACAACACTACATCACTGTCAAAACCGTTCTGAGACAAGACTTTGTTGTGTTCAATGTGTTTGTGCATCATCCTAAATCACAACAGCCATCGCCTCAGAGGACTTTATCTGATCTGTTGTTGGCGAATCCCCAACTTTGTAAAGTCCTTTGTGAGAATTGAACTTTGAACATAGGCTTTAATAAAAACTTTTCTGGATTTCTGTTTTTTATCAAGTCTTTAACTGTTTAACCTCAGATAAACGACAGCTTTTTTCATTTGTTGATGTAAGAACAGAAAGATATTTTTTTCTGTTGATAAATAAAGTTTATCATGAGTCAGCGTCATTCTCCCACGGTTGAGTTCAGTGTAATCTATGAGGTGAATGTGCTGTGCCATGTCTAACCTGTTCGTGTGACTCATGGTGTTGTGTAGAGCTGTACAATACGGCCAAAACATATCACAATGTGGGAAGGAAAAATCGCAATAGCAACATAATTCTCCTCTGCCTTGCATAAAAAGTCTCGTTTAAACCACCTGCCACCTGGGAGACACACCAAACATGGGAGACACACCAAACATGTGGAAGAAGGTGCTCTGGTCAGATGAAACCAAAATCAAACTTTTTGGCCACAATGAAAAACGATATGTTTGGCGTAAAAGCAACACAGCTCATCACCCTGAACACACCATCCCCACTGTCAAACATGGTGGTGGCAGCATCATGGTTTGGGCCTGCTTTTCTTCAGCAGGGACAGGGAAGATGGCTAAAATTGATGGGAAGATGGATGGAGCCAAATACAGGACCATTCTGGAAGAAAACCTGTTGGAGTCTGCAAAAGAGCTGAGACTGGGACGGAGATTTATCTTCCAACAGGACAATGATCCAAAACATAAAGCCAAATCTACAATGGAATGGTTCACAAGTAGACGTATCCAGGTGTTAGAATGGCCAAGTCAAAGTCCAGACCTGAATCCAATCGAGAATCTGTGGAAAGAGCTGAAGACTGCTGTTCACAAACGCTCTCCATCCAACCTCACTGAGCTTGAGCTGTTTTGCAAGGAAGAAAGGACAAGAATTCCAGTCTCTCGATGTGCAAAACTGATAGAGACATACCCTAAGCGACTTGCAGCTGTAATTGCAGCAGGTGGCGCTACAAAGTATTAGCGCAAGGGGCCGAATAATATTGCACGCCCCACTTTTCAGTTTTTTATTTGTTAAAAAAGTTTAAATTTTCCAATAAATTTTGTTGCACTTCACGATTGTGTCCCACTTGTTGTTGATTCTTGACAAAATTAAATTTTTATATCTTTGTTTGAAGCCTGAAATGTGGCGAAAGGTTCAAGGGGGCCGAATACTTTCGCAAGGCACTATATTTCACTTTAATACCACCCTTAACATTATACCAGTATCACAGCCGCCAGGTATATATGGCCCAGCCCTGTAGTATATTGTGTTATTTTATTGTATAATTATTTGTGGTCTCATTCATCTGGTTTGATCTTCACTCGCCCTAAAGCCAGTACCGTTGTGTCTCGTTGCAGGAGGGAACCCCCGGCTCTGTCCATTCTGTTCTGTTGTTGATCAATAAAGACTCACCGGTTCGACTGGACAAACCGTCTTCTCTGCAGGTAAGATTAAGAGATCCTTTATTTGTCCCACAGTGGGGAAATTTCGGTGTTGCATCACAGGTTATAGGACAGTAGGAAAGAGGAGCACACAGCACATGTTAAGTGAAAAAATAGCTATACTAAACAAAATTAAAATAATCTAACTCTAGCATCAATAATAGTATAAAATCTCTATCTTGAAAATATAATAGATGTAAAAATTTAAAATTGACAAAAAATAATAGGCAAGTATAAAATACTGTGTAATCTTGTTCAAGTAAAGTGTAGTTATATGTTTACATCTGTACATTAGCAGCAGTATGTTTACATCTGTACATTATCAGCAGTATGTTTACGACTGTATATTGGCAGCTGTGTATTGCACATTCTGGTATAAGGTAAGGATATTGCAACGATGCCAGAATGACACTGGAATCAAGTTGGCAGTGTTCATTAGTCCTTATTGGTCCTTATTGATTGTTGTACAGTCTGACAGCAGCAGGAAGGAAAGACCTGCGGAACCTCTCCTTCACACATAGAGGACTTTTCACCAATTCATTAAAGCTAACTTTTAAATCCAAATTTAACTATGTGACTGTTATGGAGTGGAACAAATGCCCATTTTGCCCAAGCTAGCTTCTGTTCAAATTGGCTTCTTCCGCATAAGGCTAACATTGTGGTGATGTCACACTCGGTCAGGCCGCAATTAAATCACACAGTGAGACCAGAGTGAGTGATTGAAAGACCAGAGGAGTTGAGGGAGAGACCGGAGTGAGTGATGGAGAGAGTGGGTGAGAGAACGTCTGATCGCCGCTCAGTGACGATGACTATGATGATGTGGTTGTTTCTGCAGGTGGAGATGTTGTACTCCATGAAGTCTCTGCAGAAACACGTGGATCTGAGGCAGCTCCCGCTGGACTTTGGAGGCTCCTCCCACTTCAGCCAGAGCAGCTGGCTCCACTACAGAGCGGTCAGTGAAACTATCACTATTTGGCACTTTCATTACACTCTATCATATAGCAATCAAAGCACAATCAAAGCGCTTGTAGGGCATACCTTAGCCAAGAGTTGCCTTGCTATTTCCTAGAAAACAATCCCAACAGATCAGTTTTGATCTATATAGTAGTTGGCATTATCGCAATAAAAATCTTTTTGTAGATATTGTGCAGGCCCTCTCGAAAGAGAGAGGCTCAAAAGAGAGACTCTAGCGAGAGACCCCGGCGAGAGAGGAGGAGAAGAGGGATAGGAACCCGAGAGATGTTTAAACCGGTTCCTAATGCAATAATAAGATAAGAGATCCTTTATTCATCCCACAGTGCGGAAATTTCAATGTTTCACGCACATACAGGACAGTAGTAAAAGCACCCAAAATATACAAAATAAGTAGTGGCAATGTTTCTTAGCTAGCTGTTAATACTTTGATACCAAAAAAAAAAAGAGGACCCGAGCTTAGAGAGGGATAAGCGCCCGCAGAGGGTAAAGGGTGTGTGGTTTTTTTTTCTTTTTATTTGTGTAATATTAACTGGTGTCCAATAAAAGCAGTCATTTTAGTGTAATTTTAATGAATGAGTGACTGTTTTATTTGTTTCAGAGAGTGGAAAACCTGACGAATCAGTGCAACAATGTGATCAGCCTCCTTCAGAAAACCATCCACATCCTGGAGTCCACGCCGCTGCCCTCTGACGCCAACGTAATTAACACTTAAAACATACACAATAGGTCTGGCTTGCGCCTCCTGTTGGCGACCCCACACCCCATCTCTGTGTGGAGTGAGAGACAAATGCCCACATCAATTGTGAAGCGCTTTGTGACTCTAGTCTGTGAAAGGCGCTGTAGTTAGTCAGAGAAATGGGTTCAAAAAGTGATGTGTAAACTAAACTTAAACTAAATCAAACCAATGATCCTTTTTGTTTCCCAGAATGCTGAGCAGCTGTCGTCAAAATACAAGGCAGTGATGTGCAGCATCCTTCAGGACAGCCGATTGGTCCAGCTGCAGCGGGAGGGCGGGGCTTCACTCTCCAGTCTGCGGAGAGACGAGAGCAGCCACTGTGCCACTGACGACTACAGGTGAAACCAGCAGAAGGATGTTGTGTGAAAGGTTGCACACACAATAACTGAGGGTGTCTTGGTTCTTTGTGAATAGAGTGGTGAGAGGAAAGAATGTAAATAAGTGTGAAGTTTTTCTATGAGAGGGAAGTTTTGCTGACTGTGTTCTCTGGAGCGGAAACATGAGGTACAAAAGAAAGGGAAAGTAAAAAATTGAATGTGTATGATATGTGTGACTAGGATGGATATAATGAAAAATGTAACAGTAATAGATTGACGAAGAGAATGCATGAGTGGTATTTGACCAAGAGGTAGTCCAAAGAATGGATGGAATGATGGTGTGAGGAGTGTTGAATGTGAGAGGAGTGGAGGATCCAGAGTTTGCGCTTTGGGAATCATGGAGAGTGATTGTGAGCACATGAACTGACGCAACCCTGGCAGGTGCACTGCCTGCATGAAGCGAGGGGAGTAACCCAGTTTTTGCTGTAGGACTCTGTTGGCTACATATGGAAACAGAAAAAGACATGTAAATTAGCAGTAATTACGCTTTAAAAAGTATAAGCCGTCAAATTAACTGCTCAGGGAGTTCTGTAAAAGTTCTGACTTCTGCAGGCTGTTTTAATGACCTGCTCAGTTTTAACATCACTGCTCAAAATGTCTCTTAAAAGATCCATCATTTCTCAAAAAACGCTGGCGCCAAAGGGGTTAAAGGGCAAACATGAAATTGATAATGCTTTTCTCTTGTCCTCAGTATGAATGAATGATACCTTTTTTAAGATTCCCTCGGTGTAAATGTGTGTTTGTCTGTTGCAGAGCGGCTGTGGAGGCCGTGTCCTCGCTGTACGATCAGGTGGACGAGCTGCTGCATCACCTCGTCACTCTGTCCAACTCCAAAACACAAGAGATCAGCTTTATTCTGGAGTTCGCTGCACTGGAGTCTGGGTTCAATGAGGTTTGTGAACAACGCAGAGGGAGAGACCAGAGAGGGAGAGAGACCAGAGAGGGAGAGAGACCAGAGAGGGAGAGAGACCAGAGAGGGAGAGAGACCAGAGAGGGAGAGAGACCAGAGAGGGAGAGAGACCAGAGAGGGAGAGAGACCAGAGAGGGAGAGAGACCAGAGAGGGAGAGAGACCAGAGAGGGAGAGAGACCAGAGAGGGAGAGAGACCAGAGAGGGAGAGAGACCAGAGAGGGAGAGAGACCAGAGAGGGAGAGAGACCAGAGAGGGAGAGAGACCAGAGAGGGAGAGCGAGCCGAGAGAGAGACCCAAGAGAGTAAATATTCTATGGTCTATAGTCACTATAATGGAATGGTCACAAAAAACTGCCATCTACAGATGGGACACAGCTTAGAATCAATTTTAGAAATTTGCTAATTAATAAAAAGCAGTGTTTTTCACCTGCACTAAAGGCGTTGCATATTCTCCTCTCTCTGGACCATATGCCCAACTTGACTAAATGCATCACTCTAGCGTCGAATTTCCTGCTTTCAATGCAAACTTTGTGATTGCTTTTCTGACCTCAGGACCTTTTAATTCTTTGACTTTTCCCAGTCAAGCGAAAACAACCATTTCTCTCAGTATCCTGCTCTGCTGAATATTGATTTCTCACTGTTTTCTATTCCACGCCTTGCTGTTACCCAGGTCAAATGTCAGAGCAATACTGGAGTAAAAATCCAATATGGGAAAACAAAATACAAAATCTAAATTATGAATTCTTCTGGAGAAGATCTTTTTGTTCCTGTTTTGGTAGAAGGGCTGCAGAATTCACGTTCATATTTGCTGCTAGAGCGTGGGATTCACTAAAATCTTGGTATTTCTTCCCAGACTGAGGAAAAT